>JACEVL010000090.1:597500-702500 GCA_020284085.1 Aporrectodea caliginosa
GCAAACCGTGGAATTGATATTCTACATCTTCTTTCCCACTTACTGCTACAACGGGGTTCTTCAGAACATCTACAGAAACTACGACAACCATAGAGTCTGCAGTGAAATGGTCCGAGGATCAAAACTTCACGATTTCTGCGCAACTGTGAAAGAGCGTGCTGATTCCCATCCCTGTTGTCCAGGTAAAGATCTTTGTGTGGAGTATTTAAAAACCGCTATATCTCGCTTATGCGGGATACACTTGTTGTTTATTTGTCGCGGGCGGTGGAAAGGTATATCTCTCTGCCTCTTCTTCTCTTCCTCTTTCTTCTCCTCTTGGGGCGGGGTGATGGTTGAATGGTAACACGCTAGAACGAAGATAAGAAGGACGCGGGTTCTACTCCCTAGGGGCGACAGGAAACTGAGCAGTGTGACAGATGAGCATGCATGTTCGTATGTATCTAAGTTAGTGCATGTATGTTACATACAGTATGTATGTATGCATGTACGTATGTATCATATAATGTATGTATGTGTAAAATGCAGGAAGTGTTTCTGGATAGGAAACTTGAAGTAGCGCTATCCACAAATACTGCGTGAACTAACTAAATACCCAGGGAACGAATGATTATTTTATTTACGTGCAGTACGCATTTATCTATGCATGCGTGTAGGTGTGTTTCTTCTCTCAAACGCAATGTAATTATTATCCTATGATTATCAACTTGTACGTTTTTGTTTACAAGCAACAGTTCAACTTTCACAAAGAAACTGTTGTTGCATTTTAAGGCAACTGTGGCGGAGTCTGCATGGGAATGGTTGACAACTACCTGTCGTGGACATTACCTGGAGTTGGGCGCCAATTGGTTTTCATGGTCCTTCAAGGCATCTTTTACATCCTTATTCTATACGTGATTGAAATCGACGTCGTCGGTCGTCTACTCAAGGTGAAGACTCTGAACCGAGTAGATCAAGCCATGCTCACCGATTCTGGTGCAGATGGAACGGCCAGCGAAGACTCGGATGTGGTAAATGAGCGACAGCGCATCCATTCGAATCCGATACAGGAACTCGTAAAGACTGACCCTCTCGTCATCCAAGATCTGACGAAAGTCTATGGAAACTTGGTGGCCCTTAACCAGTTGAGTATCGGAGTCTCTCAGAAGGAATGCTTCGGTCTCCTGGGAGTCAACGGAGCCGGAAAGACGACCGTCTTCAAGATGCTGACCGGAGAAATCCAACCATCCTTCGGAAACGCCTATATCGCCGGAATAAGCGTCGAAGACGACCTTGCAGAGGTGCGTCAGAAGATCGGTTACTGTCAGCAGTTTGACTCCATCATCGACGAGCTGACTGTTCACGAGACGCTCTGGATGTACGCATGCGCACACGGAATTCCAGCTGAGGTCCGACAAGAGGTCATCGATCGACTCATTGAACAACTGACGCTCAAACCTTTCACTAACACATGGGCTGGAAAACTCAGGTGATTCTGAATTAACTGTGTTCAAACTTGAATGCGTGATAGGAAGAGAAACTAGCGATATATGGAGAGATTTTTAGATTTTCCTGCTAATGATCAATTCAGCGCTTGTAAAAGCTGAGGTCACACATTTCGATCGCTCCTGGTCTTTTACTTTACCTCGCCTTTCCCTATCTTGAATTACCTTAAAATATATCATCTTATCGCTGTGTTTTAGTCTTCAGTGAGTTGAAGGTTCAACCTCTGTCTTTTTTCTGACTCCCTCAGCTACGTAAAGATGTTGAAGTAGGTCCCTACTACAACTGAAGTATCTCACGAGTCGTCAATTGTTTCGTTTGCAACTAGTAACATTTTTTTACCTGCGCTTGTGTTGTTTGGTTATCTGTAAAACTTTGGACAACAACATCTCTTATTTGACAACTAAGATATATTTTACCTTTTCATACCTTACCTTTATTTTCTTGTCGATACGTAAGTTACCCCACCTTTCCCTTGGTTACCTTACCTTATCTTACATTTTAATAATTCCCTATTCCATAGTATACCTTTGAAACTTGCCGTACATTGTCTTATGTTTTTGGTAGCGGTGGAAACAAGCGTAAGTTATGTGTGGCCGTTGCGTTGATGGGAAATCCGACGGTCGTCTTCCTCGATGAACCGACAACGGGCGTCGATCCAGAAGCCAGAAGACACGTCTGGAATACTCTGGCCGCCGCACGAAACGCCGGCACCACCATCATACTCACGTCGCACAGGTACATCAGCGCGTTCACCTACTGCTTCTTATACTCGAAGCCATAAAATGGCTGATATTCAAAACGAAATCATTAGTTTTCTAATTCAGTAATTAATAAATCTGTTGATCGACCTAAATCATCCGTTTTTTATTAGGCCCATTTCGTTCAGTGAAAGTGCGAATTGTTCCATCAAGATATCTATTCAGAAACTCATCGTGCAAATTGAATCTCGATATAAATGAATACGTATTTATAAACGTCGCATATACATATACATTATACACACATACAAGCATATACATATAAATACATGCATGCATACATACATGCTTAAATATCTGGCTATTTGCACAGCGTCTTTAAAGGACCTCAAAAACCGCTAGCATACATGTAGCTAACACCAGAACATAAACACTTACAAACGTACACCTACAGTATTGCATAGATATAGTTCGACACAAATATCGTTGCAACAACATGATGTCTGTTGTTTTCCAAGCATGGAGGAATGCGAAGCCATTTGTACTCGGATGGGAATCCTCGTCAACGGTCGCTTCCTCTGCCTTGGGAGCCTCCAGCACCTCAGGGATAAGTTCAGCGATGGATACACGCTCACCATCAAACTCCAGCGCTCAGCCACCATCGAAAAACACGTGGAACTACGGGAACGGATTGAAAAACTGAAGACTTTCATCAGCCATACATTCCCAGAGAGCTTCCTCAAAGACCAACATGAGAACCTTCTTAACTACCAGGTCAAGACGCGCAGTTTTAAGTGGTCTGAAATTTTCGGGATCATGGAGAGGGCGAAGGAGACGTACGAGATCGAGGACTATTCGGTGGGACAGACGACTCTGGAGCAGCTGTTCATCGCATTTGCCCGTAAGCAGCGAGGGCCGCCAGAAATATCCAAGTGGATATGCTGTGGGCTTTGCTAAGAAGAAGAAAAGAAAAAGAAAAAAGGGAAGAAAAAGACATCTTGTAAAACATTCTGCCACTCCCAACTGCGCCATCTATGGATCTAAATTTCACATTGTGAAACTACATAGACATAAGAAGATAAATCAACTATAAGCTTACCGTTTGTAATCTATAATATGATCCTTAATTTTTTTTCGTTAAATTACTTTGTGAATGTCTATGATGCATTGTGAAACATTTCATTCCGGTCATTTTGCTTGAAGAAAAAACTCCCTTCGATGCTTCTGGTAATTATAATTATTGTTTCTATTTCGCATCAAAATCAAGCCGTAATAAGATCAAAATCCAAAAGATCAATTTGTAAGTAGAGAGTCAGCCTATGAAGGAGAAGCAGTCTGAGCAGGATCTCCAGCAACCTAGCATCAGATCTTTAATATCACGTTAAGAGTGGAGCTAAATTATTGCTTCAGTGAAATAATACCTAAAGACGATAATCAATCATTCTTTTAAAAGGCGTAGCTAAGTATTCTGAAATATTCCTTATGCATTGGCATCTAAATTACGATATGCACTTAGCCAATAAAGAAAGCTGTTCCAATGCAACATTCCCGAAACGTATCAAATGTGTCGCAAATTCTGCGCATGATTTCGATATAATGCAATAACAGCTTACGTTCATCGAAGCGGTAATGAAGTTATCATTCCTTAAATTCAATAACTGTGTATATTTTAACATCATCATCACCAACGCCACCACCATCACCATTATCGTCATCGTAACGTATGCAATTATATCTAAATAAACAATGACGTCACAAACGATACAAAAACATTAATATTCAGTTGGTATACAGATTGTAAACCACGTAGCTAAATTGAAACAATTCTTTCAAATCTGCTACAGATTTATCGGCGTTGACAATGCTGATTAACGTTATCTTTCACATTTGATTCGCTCAGATTTGTTGCAGCAATACTTTCAAGCAGCCGTGACATAATTTTAAAACTTATTTACGAAGTCTATGTCTTTCATGCCAGCCATCGTTTAAGCTCCTGGTGGATTCTGGATTCCGGATGCTCTAGGACATTCATCTTACCTCAATGGCTGAACCAAGTGAAACCACACATCAACATGGAGGACAATCGTATGCTTTTATCACGTTAACATTCATAAGTTTATAACTTTGTGACTCATTAGGTTATAACATTCTTAAGGGTTTACTCTTATTATGCTTCAACTCGCTAAACCATTTCATTTAAAAAACTTTCCTTTTAACTTTGCATTTAAACACGAGACTTAAACTGCAGTGCGTTCAACTGCCTAATCCCGATTCCTACCTTTCACCACCCAAAGAGTATCCACAACATTATACACATCTAGCACCAATGCATCATACATCACGTAGAGACATACAGAAGAGAAAACACGGACTGGATAGGTCGAGACAGACGTGAAGGTAGTACAACATAGAGACAAGAGAGCAGAGAGCAGTGGCGTAGCCAGGAATTTATGATGGGGGGGGGGGGGGGGGATTGAGAAATATTTATTAATTATTGTGGTCAATCCCTTCGAGCGTGAACGAACGAGGGTGCCGAAGGCGCGAGACCCCTCGATTAGGGAATTTTTCTAATTGATAGCTTAATATGGTTTACTTTTCTAAATTAAACAATTAAAACAATGATTTTAATATTAAATTTAAATGTTATTTTTGTGACACATGGACAATGCAGATTCCATTACAATTAAAGAGTTTAAGTAATACAAAGGGAATAAAGTAATAAAGAGAAAAAAGTAAGAAAAACAGTTGTTACTAACAGTTGCTTTGTTTCGTCTTATTATTAAAAAAATTTTCCCCTAAGCCAATGGGGGGGGGTTTTAACCCCCAAACCCCCCTTGTCTACGCCACTGGCAGAGAGATGAACAGACAACACTGGACAACAGAGGTTTTGCTTCCTGAAAACTGTTGGGTGTACCTTATGTATTTTTGGCTGTTGATCACGAAAATGACCTTGAAAATATCTTATCACGTAGAGATTTTTTATATAGCCCATTTTTGGAATTTCCTTTCGCATTTTTAGTCTACTTATAAGTTATATGCCGCCCACAAGGTAAGGTATTTTGTGCATTCCAGGCATGCCTGGACATGCACTCAGTGCATGTTGCACAACGTTCAATGTAAATGTAAGGCTTAGGCATGCCTGGGCATGCCCAGCATGCTTAGTCATGAAGGATGTTGGCAGGACAGGCTGTAAAAGGTGGCTACATATACATGTACAGACGTTTTGATGTCAGTTTGCACGTATGTTGATGATCAACTGGTATAAATAGCATGGAACATACTTAAGAATAAATATATGTGGGATCACCATTATGGCAATATATTCTTTTTTTCAAATGTTAGAGTAGCAAAGTTGAGCGAAATGTAACGTATATGCGTCAACAGCCGTTGTGTTACAACTACGGCGAGTTCACTTAAAAATCTCAAAAGAAGGCGATGACTTTCTAGTTAAGAAAGCATAATATTATGAACTGTATTTTGGATATAAAGTTGGCTATCAGGTTGGGTACATGAAATTTGTTGCACATCTTGCGCAGTCAATCTCAGAGCATGGATTATTCTACTGGTTATCGGCCGTCTATGCCGTTTGCTATTCCAATGATATGAATGGAGCAAAAAATCATGTTTCAAACTGCTGTTTCTTTTTGACAAATGTTTTGGCCATTCCTCCAAAAGCAAGAAACCAATGTTGAATATCCTAATCTTCCATCGGCACTGAGACCACTACCACATGATGACAGCCTTCCTGTAGGTCTACCCAATCCACGGGCTGTTTTTACCATCGGAGACATTGGTGAAAATGTGAAAAAGGGAACAGAAGACTGTATTGATCCTGATTTCCAACCACTGCAGTGCCGTGAGCCTCATTTGATAACTCAACCTGAGCTAAAATTTAATAACCTAGTCAGGGACTGAAATTCGTGAAAGGATCAAGCGGAATTGCTTTGCTCTCAGATTCAGGGCTGGAATCTATTGGCACAAGGAACTAATAATATAAACTGTTACTGTCATCTATCCAGTCAGTAGACACAACTTTTTAACTGCGTGGTGATTTGAAATTTGTAGCACTTCTTCAGCTTTTTGTTGGATGCAGCTAGGATAGACGAAGTATTGTTGTTTCATTTGTGAGTGGGTCCGTCATGCTAAAGTTTCCCGCTATCCACTGGCCACGTCGTAAACATTTGGTACTACGCCAAAGGAAATTCTATCACGAACTACTTGTTGAACCCAGTGAGAGTTTCTTGCCACCTCCTCACATGAAGCTTGGACTATTGAAGAACTTTGTCAAGGCATTGAACAAAGAGGGGAAGGGGTTAAAAATCTTAAGAGACAACGTTCCTCGCATAAGTGAAGCCAAGACATGAGAAGGTATATTTCCTGGTCCACAGATAAGAGAACTGATGAATGACAGTCGCTTTGACGAACTCCTGAATAAAATTGAGTTAACTGGGTGGCTGTCTTTGAAGGACGTTAACTTTCTCGGCAATTACAGATCAGCAAATTATATTCAGTTGGTTGAAAAGATACTTCACGCATTGCATCTGATGGTTGTAACTAAAATACAATTCTTTAATTCCTGTCTGGATTTTTTCCAGCAAATCTTTGTGATGTCAGCGATTAACATGGCGAACATCAGGACATTGCCACAATGGAGAAACAACTCCAGGGTGTGTGGAGCATTAGAATGCTAGCTGATGGCTGTTTGACATTGATCAGAGAGGCTTCTGATATTGAATACCATCGCAAATCAGCGGCTGTTCCGTTTTAAAATGTCCAAAATATAAATAACAGTACATTGTAAATGTATGCACTGAGTAAATTTCTGGGCATTTCTTTTAAAATCTTGCAAACCATTTTTCTCAAAAACCTTACGTGATACAAAAATTCTGAGAACACCACTGGATTCAGCGTGCCAAAATCTATATAAAACAGCTAAAGTTTTTTAGGAAGCAAAAAAAGTTAAAATTTGTTGTCCAGTGCAATTAGATAGAGGCAAACAGACATACTCATTATCAATGAATCAGTGAATGATTCAAACTGCGAATTAATCACTCATTCAATCACTCAATCAGACGATCAATCAATCCGGAAACGTTGAGTGGCATGCGGAGGAGAAAGACGAACAGGAAGAGGAAGATGAACAAGAGTAAGAACATAAAAAAAATGACGGAGAAGAAGACGAAGGAGGATATGGAGGAGGCGGAGATGGAGAAGACGTAAATGGAAGAATAACAATTATATTCGTTCCTTAATTCACACTGACATGTAGGCCTACGCACTAAGTATGATATAGTAGGAACAGATGATAACAAGTTTCGTGTCAGCGTGTTAATGCTTTACCATCTTCCCGCCCCAAGGAAAGAAGGAAGAGGAAAAGGAAGACAATGAAGCATTTCTGTCCAGCAAATGGCAGCCAAGGCCGATGATTCTCTCTTCAGGGCCGTCATTACAAATGAAAGCCATGTTCTTAGAAGCTTTCCACCAGAGTCCCGGAGTCACAGCTATAATCTACGAACTCGAGTCCACGAGTACAAACTGCCTCCAAAGGATGATAAGGAATTTTATTCCCAGAATGCTGTATAAGAACATATACTGACAGTATTGTGAAGCCCACAATATTAGGCCACGCTGGCTAGCCGCCTCAGAATATGCCGCATAATGCACTATTGCTTGTTGAAGTTGCGGCTGTGTCAACTTGATTTTTCTTGAAATAAACGAATATGTGATGATGATGAAGAATGAGAAGAAGGATTGCTGCCATTATGTTTCTCTTCCCATCCGAAATATCCCTCAACCGAAGAACGTCACTCTTGTTACCATTGTCACATGATACAGTTAAAGTAACTGAAGTTGATGTCGTAATGTAAAGATCGTGATATGATGATTCTTTAAAGCGATGCCGATTAAGTGGGCGCCTGGATCAGATGATGTGATGCGATGATTTGTGTTGATGTCGTCGAGTGCCAAATGCTAAGTGATGATGGTGATTTGTGTTGCAGGAACTGGAGACAGTTCTCGTTGCTGCTGTGGAAGAACTGGTTGCTTCAGAAGAAGAAGGTTCTCGAGACTGTCGGTCTCATTTTACTTCCGATCATCTTCCCTCTATTTCTCTTACAAGCGCGATTCGAAACCTCACCCTCCTTCGCATCAAGCGCAACAATCTATGCCAGCTTCTTCGTTACCCCAAACTTGAACGACGATCCGACGTTTCCACCCCCAAATTTAACCCTCGCCTATTTCCCCAACACGACCCTCGTCGCGGGGATTGTGAATAGAACAACGGCCATCATGGGCGTCAAGAATCCAACGAGTACGTCATATTTCTATATCGCGTGTTCGTGTTACACATAATAGCAGTCTGTCTCTTGTGGGTTGATTTGACTAAGCGCTACCAGTGACAGTGTCCGCCTTCTTTGTAACGATGCCAAATATCGAAGATTAACATTTCAATCGATTAATTTAATCAGATGTGATCTAATTTAAGAACAGAATCTTAAAGCATAGGTGTAACGCAGTAATCGCAAACCAAATTAGAAGGTTTATAACAGTCCATTCAAAAGAAAACGAGTGGAATCCAGTGGAATGCAGTATGCAATATGGTTCAGTATGGTTTAGAAAGACTTAGTATGGTGTGGTTTGTCAGAAAATGGTATGGAAGGGTAACATACATGGTACAGCATGGCAAAATGCATGGCTCGACATATTCTCTACTTAGGCCTACTCTATTCCATCTATTCTATTATATTATATTCTATTCTATTTGCGGACTTATAAAGCGCCTCTCGCAGTACAACCTAATCAGAGGCGCTTCCAATGAGAAGGGCCCCTCGTAAAAAGAAAATGATTATACTACTGAAAAGTTTTATAAAATTGCTACCAAACTGGGCAGCCAAAACATGACACTGTAGGGACACTAGGGTGGCAGCCAAAAAAGTATTTTTCTTATAATGCCAGGGACATCCCCCAGTTCTGTTCGTATTGGTAGTAGAAACTCATGTGTAAAATCTTTTAAAAATATTCCATTATTTAGGGGTGCCACATGACAACTTAAATTTTGCATATAAAATTATGCGTCATCGAAGCCGAAAAATCAACTTTTATTATTTTCAGGAGCTGGATGAAAGTTAGACACTTCTAGAGCCTATTATTAATTTTGATTACTGTGATAAAGTGATGAGTGTCATGTACCATGGATTGTTGGATAAATTATTCTCTGATGACTAGTTTTATAAATAAATGATTAAATAATAAATATATAAATTGTAGCAAACTGGAGCTGAGGAGTAAATATATAATTTTAATTTTTAAAACAATTTTTTGGATTTCTGTATATTTAAGGCTTTTCTAAGGTTAATTATTTATTTATATTTACTCACAGTATCCCATAGTATCCATAACCAGTTTCAAATTAATCCAGCATTTTGTAATAGAGGAAAAGCACTTTATATCAAAAGTAAATAATGTTTTTCAAAATCTGGCTAAAGTTTGGTTTCGGATCAGAACATGTAATTAATATAGCACAAAATCAGATTATAATTAGCAACTCTGTACAAGTTTAAATTTAAATATATTTTTAGCTTATTTAAAAAATTACTTTGCAAGAAAAATACTAAAATACCCAATACCCAACACTTGGTCTAGCCTAATGTATCCAATGTTTCCAATCTCTTTATTGACTTGCTTGTTTTCAGTACTTTTAATTGGAAACTGACTAGGATTAATTCATTCCAAAGATTTATACAGCGCTCTTCAAGAAGCCTACTCAGAGGTCCTCAAAGGTTGGCATGTCCAAAATCTTCTACAAGATCTGAAACTGAAATTTGTTTTGCTGGATTCACACATGATTCAATCAATTTGCAAGACTGTTTTCATGAAAACAGACATTACAGGTTTTTCATTTTGTTAAAAGTCAATAGCAAAACTGTTCGTGAAAGTGCACGCATGACAGTTGGAACAGTTGCAGCTTTTTGAAATAAGCTCACTTGCCTGTGACTAAAATGCAACATGCATTTGGGAGGCTTGAGAAGATCGACAACGAGTGCAGGAATTCACAAAATGCAGCAATGAGAGGTGGAGAACATTTAATATTTCACATTCTGATGCCAAAGTGTAAAATAAAAATCCTGAGGACATAGCATTTCTGCAGGCTCAGCTTAGAGATGAAAGGATGTCAAGCAATGGCACAGGTTGATAACAAGTTGAAAAACAAGACGAAGCGAAACTGAAGAGAGACACGATTAAATTTATCAAGAGACATTGAGACAATCTATTACTACTACTCCAATGTCCAGGTCCAGTGGTATTAAGACAGCTGCCAAGTTATTTAAATCTGATGCTTCAGATAGTGATTACTGCTATATAGATTGCATGGAAAACTCTGAGTCTGGTGATGAGGCAGAAACCCCAAAGACTAAAAGACCTCGCCCAAAGAATATTTTCTGTGTGCAAGTAGCAGCAGCTCTTGATCGAATGAAGGACAGCTATAGTAATGCGTGGACACAGAACAGCATTTAGTTGGAGTGTCTGCAGACTGAAGAAAGATTGAGTGTGGTGAATGATAGGAGAGAAACGGGAGTGGCATTGATACTAGAATAAAATTAAATGCTGACCAAGAATGAAGGTCAAAAGCAGGCCTTGCTCCATGTGGCGTCCGAGCATCGAAAAAGTTTCCGGACCCCAAAAATGGACCAATAAATAATTTTTATGTTAATGTGTTAATGATTTAATTAAACTTATAAGGCTGAATAATGCTCACCAGTACTTTTTAATTATTCTACTTTTAAGGACAACAATTTTAGGTTTACTTTATCTTACACAAAATACGAAAAACGTTTCTAATATTAGCACAATTGTGCCTACGATCCTTGTCTAAAATTTGGAAAACTTGTCCTCTCATGTGGCACGCCTAAATGATGGAATATCTTTATCATATTTTGCACACTAACTTACTTTATCAAAAGGAACATAACCTGAAGCTGTCTCATCAATTTACTCAAAATGATTTTTTTGAGCACCACCCTAAGGGACACAGTGACTGTAATACTTATTTCATGAGTTGCATTAGCGTTTTCTATTGCCAGCCGGTGTCACGAAATAGAGTATCCCCCATTAGAATTATATTCCCTTAGCGAAATGAAGTATCCGGCCGGATGAATCTGAACGTGAAAGACTATCCCCCCTCGTGCGAAAGTATCCCCCATGAGTCGTTGGAAATCATCCCCTATTCAAAAAGTATCCCCCTGCAACTTAATTACAAATTGTGCTATTTAAGTCAATTTAGAACCATAGTTGTTTAAAACGGTTAAAACTTAAAACTGAATCATAGGCGTAAACGAAAAACGTAGTCTTTTCAACAACAACAAATAAAAAAACACGGGAAAACGGGACAAAAGAAACTAGAAAATAATTTCACTCTGTTACATCTTGTACTGCATTTTGAAAGTAAAAACTGTATTTAAACAATTTAATTTGAATCAGAAAACAACCCAACGAAGTAACATTAATCTACAACAATTATTTTATTTGTATATGTTTTTAAATAATAAATTGAGAAATTAAAAATATTGAAATCTTTTCCAATTTAAATTGTAAACATAAGTCCACATAGGCTAAGTCAATGCTGACTAACATAAACTAACATAATTATTAAAAACCAAACTTTTTGAGTAATAGAGTGTGGACTAGCTGACTTTATTAAAACTGGAAGGGCTACTTACAATTTTTACTTATATAAAACTTGATATGGAGTAATATAAGTCAGTTAATCAGTCAATCGCAGATTACTGTAGGCTATATAAAGACAACATTTCGCATAATTATTTGGATAACTTAGAAATTCAAATAACTTGTATAAATTTTATTTCTGGTACTGTGATATTTATTTCTCAAATGATGACATTAAATAGTGACGTAATTATCTGAATCCTTCAAAGAACGGAGACAACGTAGCCTAAGGGATTTCAGACAAAATGCAATCAAGACACAGTGTCATGAAAAGGGACTAAGGTGCTAATTAGGTGAATTGGTAGCGCGCGCTTGATATCGGTCGTTTCGTATCTATAGGTACACCAGAAAACTCATTTAAGCCATCTGAGGCAACGAGCCAACTTCAAGGGCTCTTGCGTTCTGTGTGCTATTGTAATCTCACATTAATTAAGCAATGCCTCAAAGTTAATCCATTCGCATAATTAGTTGCGTGAAGTTCTGATGAGATGGAAGTGTCTAAAAGAAGGAAGACAAACATTAGCAGTCACAAACGATAGTGTACTGATAAGGGACTAAGGTGCTAATTAGGTTCCTTGGTAGCTCGCGCTTGATATCGGTCGTTTCGTATCTATAGGTACACAAGCAAACTCATTTAAGTCATTTGAGGCAACGAACCAACTTCAGAGGCTCTTGTGTTCTGTGCGCTCTTGTAATCTCACGTTAATTAAGCAATGCCTCAGAGTAAGTCCATTCGCATAATTACTTGCGTGAAGGTCTTGATGCGACGGAAATGTATAAAAGGAGAAAAACAAATATCAACAGTCATTTGTCTTCCTTCTTTTAAACCACACGAACTTCGGTGTCCAGACCAGAAGAAAATTTGCAGGACGATAGAAATGACTGACTCTGTCCCCTTCGTTACGTCAGTGCTCGGGACCTCTGGAAGCAATGCCCCTCACGCCACTGGAAGAGTGGCTCAGGTATTGTATTGTAGGCCTATCTATCAATTTATATAGTGCCTCTCGCAGTGCACACCGATCAGTGGAGCTCAAGAAGTGGGAATGGTCCGCAGTGCAATGCCATAGTGGTGTCACTGGGAAACAAGCTGACTTGAACAACTTTTGCACAAACGTACAGTCAAAGCAGCAAACATTAATGTTAAGAATTAATTTAAAAAGCATGATTAACTAATGAATGGTGGTGTGCACTGCTTGTTGTCAGTTCTCTAATCAATACGTCAAAAATTATTCGCCCTCATAGAGCCGTTAAGCAGTTGAACTGAATTTATGATCTGAAAGAGCGCATTCACTTTAGTGGAAAAGGTGCTTCAAAGTGAACATTTAAAATGGACTTTTGAACTTGAAGGCTCACTTAGAGTCACTTACTTTAAATATTTCTGGCTTTGGATTTTGATTAAAATATATATTCATAAATTATACGCATTAAAAAAATATTACCTTATACCTGTGCATTTTCATCCTCCGGGGATAATTTCACACGATGGGAGATAGAAATGGCTTATCCCCCCGGATACTCTATACCGGTATAGTCCATCCGGGGGATAAATAAATTCATCCCCCCGGATAGTCCTAGGACGGATACTCTATTTCGTGATACCGGCACTCCGTCAAAATAGCCCGGTAAAAATCGCCAAAGACAAAATTAGCTAAAATGTTTACTGTTATCATTAATGCTATCATTAATGCTCCATTACAACAAAATCGTTACTACAAGCATGCAATGTCAACATGTTTTCAACCACGCTCAAATGAACGTTTTTGTCGGTATCTTTCACAATTACCTAAATATTAAGATCGTGAGCTATTGTGCGAAGGTATTGGAATTGCAGTTTCGCCGTTCGTTCTGAGCTTCTCATATGAGGTGATCTATCGATTGATATCCTTGATCGATCGCCTAGCAATGGTCTGGTCGATCGGTAAATCGATCGGGTTCGATGAGTTAGACTCCAAGCGGAACCTGGAGCCAAACCGTCATTTTATTTATGAGATTTTAAATTTCTAGATAAAGTTCAGTTTAGTATCGATACAACATTGCATCGACAAGCAAATGAGTCTCATAGACGGGTAATAAGTGTTGCGTATACTCTGGCAATTAATGGACAACCATATAATATGCAGCTACAAGAATACGATATAGGGCCTACAGAAAATACCCTTCACACATAAGGTCCCGAGGTCGACCGCGCATCGATCGCCTACTCAATCCAGCGAGATCGAATTTCACATCGCCTTCTATTTTCAAATGAGAAGCTCTGCGTTCGTTGGAAGGACAGTTTGCAATCGGCGGTTAAGCTGCACTTTAATACTTCGCCTTCGAAGCTTCTGGATGTCTGATTACCGCATAAAAATGCGCGCTAACGATCTCGACACTAGCCTATCTTGTTCTTTTCTCAATGTGGCCCATCCTAACCGCTTTCGAGAATGTTGGCCCGTTCTTATCTCAAATTGGTCCGATTTCAGTTCTTTTTCTTTAGTCATTATTTCGGTTTCTTTGAAAGATTCAGAGAATCGTTTGATCGTTTGAAAATCGGTGGCTTCATTACGACCTGCAAGGTGGTTTCTAGTAACTTCTTTGAAGTCGGTTCATCCGTTGTTAGCCTACCTCATTTCACAGTTCACACAGGACTATCTTTAAAGCTTTGTTCGATGTTAGATTTTAAAGCTTCATGGCGCCATTTTGGTCGTTGGCGATTTTGTCGGGGCTATTTTGACGGTGATTTTTTGACGGGGCTAATTTATCGGTTATATTTTGACGGGTCACCATTGCGAAATTGCCATCCATTTTGTTTAGAAGCCTGTAATAACCTTTCGATAATTCTGAAGATTGTCTTTGAAATAATGCTAAATGAAAGGTCAAATTCATTTAATCTTTCTTTGGTGTAGGTATGGGTTTTGCATCGGAGAAAGCTGTGGAGGACTATGTGTCGATACATCAAAATATTTATGGCGCAATCGTTTTTCTCGATTCGGAAAACTGGAGAAGTCTTCCGCAGAACATTACCTACAAGATCCGTCTGCGTTCTGACCAGATGGAATGGAAAACAAACGCCATGTTCGATAACCTACAGATGAACAAACCAAGAGATGTAAAAGAGCGATTTGGTGGAGAACATCCAGGTATTTTCCTCCGTAGATCAACTAGTTATTGACCTATTTAAAAAATATTTATTCATAATAAAGAAATACACAAACTCACTCAGAGTAGAACTCAAGAAAATCATCCTATGATAGGTAAGTATGACAAATTAGGTCCTAATAGTAATAGGAGTGAAAAATATGGCACTTAATAACTCAATCCGTTAACAAATAATAATAATAATAATAATAATAATAATAATAATAATAATAATAATAATAATAATAATAATAATAATACGTTTTATTATTCCCATTTTTATAATAGCAATAGTAGTAACAGTAGTAGTAGAAGTAGCAGTTGTGGTAGTAGAAGTAATCGTGGTCATGGTCGAAGTAGTGATAGAAGTAGCAGCATTCATAGAAATAATAATATTGCCAACCTGCATAGAAGATGACAATTTAAAGGGCTTGTTTCATACGTTGCAGGGTATTACCACAGTGGTTTTCTGGCGATTCAGCATGCTGTTGACCTGAGTCTAATTGCCGAAGTGAACTCGAGTTTCGACCCAACGACGACGAACGTAACAACTCAGCTGAAGCGATATCCATATCCTCCGTACAAAGCAGATGCATTTATTTCGAACATCAAAACCTTCCTGCCTATTTACATTCTCATCAGCTTCCTCGTTTCATCAACGACATTCACTCAGGAAGTTGTGCTGGAGAAGGAAAACAAATTCAAGGTACAATCACTCTCATATTGTCAATTATAGCCACAGTTTTCCCACAAGTAAGTCCACAGGTATGTGCACCTGTGGCTCTAATTGTATAGGGTAATAAATGGTATATATCATTGTGTATAGCTATATATGCACACCCTTGTGTAGGAGATAATGGTTCCGGCGACGTTTTAAAGACTGTGAGCTTTAGTGAGCAGCAGAAAAGGTGAGCGCTTCTTGCGCAACCATTTCATAACCTTTATTTAGTGCGATAGGCCTTTTGTATCTTTGAGACACTGAAGATGTCTTAGCACCTGAATGGCCCGTTTTGTCCATCTATCTCCCTTCAGGCTTCCAACTCGGAAACGAAGTCTCACCTCTTCAAGAATTCCTGCCTTTATTCATCCACTTTTCCACTTTCCACCTCCCTATCTCTCTGATCTTTAACGAAACCTGCCTCAGCAGGTCCTCTGTCTGTGGTCTTCTGGCAATTTTACTATTGTTAATCACTTAGTTCCTCTGATTCGACACGCTGCTCATGGATAAGTTCGTGCCATCGATTGGCTTTTTGAGTGGCACTTTAGCCCTCATGCGACCAAATGGGGTCCTTGGGTACCCCAGCACAGCATCGGCTTGTGCAACTTTTGAAGTATCCAGTATTTTTTCACGGTATTTCATGAATTTGTCACATGGATATCGCTCACTGTTTTGGTCCACTGAAAACCGGTTTTGCTTTTAAGGTCATATTTTAAATACAAAATATCCAGGGGGTCCCGCAGGACCCCAGCTTCAGTAGTAGTCCAGGCAATATATCTCAAATATACCTCGAACCTGGGAAAAAAAGCTTCAGAAGCTTCCTAAACGGTTTCCTGCTCAGTTTCAATTGCTGAATAACATATCCAAAATCCCAAAAAATCCGATCACGGGACCACCCCCAAAAATGCATTTTAACTAAGATGGCGGCAAACATGGCCGCCAACACAGAAAACAAGTATATATCATGTCATAGGCAAGCTAGAATAATAAATGAAGTGTCGAATTTAATACTATCAAGGTCAAGTAATCGATTTATCGTAGTGGCAATAGTGTCGGAATGTTACTATCCAAGATGGCGTCCAATAAGCCCGCCAAAAAAGTATATTATCAAGTCAGAGGTAAGCTGTAATAACAAATGAAGTGTCAAATTTAATATTTTCAAGGTCAAGGAATCGATTTATCATAGTGACAATAGCGTGGCAATGCTACAATCCAAGATGGCGTCCAATATGGCCGCCAAAACAGTAAAATATGCATATATCGGGTCATAGGTAAGATACA
Organism: Aporrectodea caliginosa; assembly: GCA_020284085.1. NCBI lineage: Eukaryota > Metazoa > Annelida > Clitellata > Crassiclitellata > Lumbricidae > Aporrectodea > Aporrectodea caliginosa. The sequence continues at coordinate 614,520 of JACEVL010000090.1, forward strand.
ATAACAAATGAAGTGTCAAATTTAATATGCTCAAGGCCAAGGAATCGATATATCGTAATGGCAATAGTGTCGCAATATGTACTCTATCCGAGATGGCGTCCAATATGGCCGTCAAAAAGTATATTATCAGGTCAGAGGTAAGCTGTCATAACAAACGAAGTGTCAAATTTAATATTTTCAAGGTCAAGGAATCGATTTATCATAGTGACAATAGTGTGGCAATGCTACAATCCAAGATGGCGTCCAATATGGCCGCAAAAAACAGTAAAATATGCATATATCGGGTCATAGGTAAGATACAATAACAAATGAAGTGTCAAATTTAATATGCTCAAGGCCAAGGAATCGATTTATCGTAATGGCAATAGTGTCGCAATATGTACTTTATCCAAGATGGCGTCCAATATGGCCGCCAAAAACAGTAAAATATGCATATATCGGGTCAGAGGTAAGATACAATAACAAATGAATTGCTTCTGAAGCAATTGCCCAGGTCTAACACTAAATTGCCTGGACTATAGTGTTTTGCATGAGATTCGACGACAAGTCAACACACGATGAAAAGCTGAACCATGACAAACTTGCGGCTTTCCGTGACTAATATATATATTCGTTTAATATATATATATATATATATATATATATATATATATATATATTTATATATATGATATTCGTTAAATATATATGTGTGTCACTGAAAGCCTCATTACTCATACAATCCAATCAGCAATCGAATCGTATGAAGAATGTTTACTGCTCGAGTGCCAAAGTTTTTTTGTTCCTGGTCGAGATCTGTGCATAGATGAGAAGCTGGTGGCATGCCATAGCAGGATTAACTTCAGGAAGTACATATACCGTCCAAACCTGCAAAATACGGTATCAAGATTCCTTGATGCTGCGATGCTGTTATTCCATATCCATAGGCTACGGATGTATATCTGGAGGGAACTCATCATGAGACAGGAAAACGGCGCATGAGTACAGTGGCATACAGGAATGTGGTGGCAGATTACTTTTTTCATCCTTTGATTTTGCAGAGCAGCTACTTGCAGATCGAACGATTAGGCTATGTTGGTACATTCCGTAGCAACAAACCTCGCGTTTCTGAGGCAATGAAGGCCAGGCGTGGGCGCCAGGAACTGAGCTCTTTGTGTGGCGAACACAGTCGCCAGCAAGCCGTCTGTGATAGCTGCTATTAAAACGGTTCATTGGGGAAGTTGAACTCAGCACAACTCATTACACTGTTTATTTTAGTAATTAGTTAGGTTAATCTGATTGGTGTACACTGCAAGAGGCGCTATATAAATTTATAAATACAATACAATGCAATACACAGATAAACGATAAACTGTTGCCACTTCAACTTGTAATCTTATGTTCAAATTTGCAGATGACACTTACCTCCTTACTGGATCCTCTCAAGCTCATACTATTGCATCTTAAGTGCATTTAATCTCTACCTGGGCTTCTGCCAATAACCTTACCTTAAATAGCTCTAAATCTAAAGAAATTATCATTTTCCGCAATCGACACCAATTTGACCCTCCTCCTCCATTACCTAATATTACCCGAGTTAAAACTTTGAAGATACTGGGTGTCACCCTTCAAGATAACCTCAAACTCACAGCCCATATAGACCACATCACAGCAACTTGCTCCTCCTCTTTTTATGCTATCAGAAAACTCAAAACCCATGGCCTTTCTTCCTCATCCACCCATAATGTAACCAAAGCCACCACCGTTGCTAAACTTCTATATGCCTCCCCATCCTGGTGGGGTCTCACTCTGGCTTCCGATAAAGAACGCCTGGAAAAACTCCTAAAAGAGCCAAACGCCTAGGTTACCTAGAGCAATCCTTTCCAACAGTCTCTGAACTTGCCAATATAGCTGATGCGAAACTCCTTTTCTCCATATTACCCAACCCAAAGCATGTAGGCCTACTTCACCAACTCCTACCTCCACTCCGACCTTCTCCTCTCACCAATTAAGACCTAGAGCACACAACCATATTCTCCCACCCAAAGACAACTCTCAATTTATTCCCAGATCATCATATAAAAATATTTACTAGTATTCTAAGACTTTCTAATGAACTTTAATTATTCTTTATCACTCATGTTAGAATTTCTGCGTTTTTGCCAGATTGTTTTCTCAACAAAGCGAATATATATAGCAAGATAAAGTGACATTTCAGCAAGAGCAGAAAACACTGAACGCGCCATGACTAGGCTATTGGGATACCAAGGGACCCCAGTTGGTCATATTAAGGAGTGAAACATGTTGGTCGCATGAGGGTTAGATATTCAGAGTTTACGATTACCAACTATTAGGCCTACACTAGGCGCCAAGACGGAGTCACGCACAGCAGAGTTGTATGGTCTCGATAGTCGATACTCAGTCTCGGTCTCGAGACGTCCCGAAAATAGATTTCTTGATGTCTCCGTCTCGGTCTTGGAAACTGTTGTCTCGGTCTATAGACCATTGCCTTCAAATTGGAACTGAAACAGAAACCTTTGCATCATTTCGAAATGACTGGAGCACAATAATACATATTTCGCATAGGCCGACAGTTTTAAGGCAAATAATCATCCGATTAAATACAATAATCTGAAACCTAGCAGTATCTTAAAACATGATATGTATTGCCTGATAGTCCTAGAGTAAACTTTCCTATTATTAAATTGATGCTAATAAGATATCATGCGAATCTTCGTGTATGTAGATTAGGATAAAAAGGCGTTACACAAAAATAGTCAGATACATTTAAACGTGTGATCATTTGTGAATACCGGGCAGGAGTCGATGAAGTTGATGGGGATGCGTACGTGGCTGTACTGGTCTTCGTGGTTCGTCAAGTTCCTGCTGTTCATGCTCACCACTGTGATCTTACTGACGATCGTCTTCCACGCTCCAATCTCGCCCAACGGATCAGTGATTGGCCACAGCTCAGCTTCAGTCACATTCGTCTTCCTTCTCCTATACACTCTATCCGTTATCACCTTCTGCTTCGCCATTTCTACTCTTGTATCCAAAGGTAAGGATATAATGCAGACAGACTCGAGATTTCTTTAGCACCCACAAAAGCTAAGTTGCGTGAATAAGCCAATTCACAGATTTATCAGTCAAAGCAAAATCGATAGGCACGGGGATCAAGATGCAAGCTATGGAGACGGTCAAAGGATGCGGTGGATGGTGTTGAGAATGGAAGAGGGCAGGGTAATATTTGTGGTAATATTTGTGAAAGAGCATTGTGTTCAGTTTTGAGTGAAAGACTAATGGAGAGATTGCAAGAAGTGAGGTTGAACTAAACACGGCGAAATGTCCGATTAATGAATTTCGCTATGATCTCGGGATATAAAATTACTTAAGTAGGCCTAACTATGTGACGACTGCACTTTCTTCCAGGAGTCGTAATCGGTCGCCTCAAGGTCGAAGCAGCTGAGTGGTACATGCAAATACTTTAATGAAACGTTCACATTTACTGTGCACGTCGGACCTTTGTAAGGAAAGATTATCAGATTACAGCTTGCAATGCATTGTTTTGTACGTGTGACTTTTATAACAAACAATTGTGTATTTCAAAATATAACTAAGGTTGCGCGCATCCTAGAGCCATTAATAGACTGGAAAACTAATTTTTCAAATATGATCGAATAAGAATCAATCCATACATAATTAGGCCTAGAAAGGGCCGTATGCAGGAGAAAAATCACAGGATTTATTTAACCAGAGCTGTTCTGTTGAGTTTCTTTTCAGTTGTTGTAGCAACATCTTTCGTTTTTGTGTTTTGTTTTATGATATTTTTTATATTTTGTCTGGTTTTGAAATGAGCGACCTCACTCAGTGGGTGTAAAATTCGGAGATTCTTGAATATTTATGGAGCTTATTAATATAGGGCCTTTTCTGCTGACACAAGACCTTTTCCACATAAAAGACTCTATATATTGATGTGAATTACTGCATCCTATTAGACCTACTGTAATAATATAGCGTTAGTTCGATTGTCATATGACTGCTATGGCAGCTGTAAATTTATTAAAACGCATTGAATTCTTCTATAACCTTCACACTCATTCATTTTCTGTTTGCTTATTTATACCATCTGTATTCATTTGCAGCCGTCTATGGCTCGGCCATCTGTGGTATACTCATCTTTCTGTTGTACGTGCCTTATTTCTACCTGGCGATGATCTATGACGATATGACTCTAATACTGAAGATAGTAGCATCGTTCGACTTCAACTTGGCCATGGCTTTCGGATGCATCAAGATATATCAATACGAAGCACTCGGTACGTCAATGATGACGATTGATTGCTGATAATTATGAGCGTACGAGTGATTAGTCAGCAAGCTATTATCACACTATAATACGTTCTTCATAGGATTTGGGGATGCAGCAAGTTTTTTGGCATGGATATAGCCCAGGGAGCAGTAGAAATAGTTAGGTTGAGGAAATTAGCGAAGATACCGACCTAATTAGAGTAGTTAATGGTAACGCTGAAGAGCGTCCGGCGGCCATTTTGATTGGACTAGAAATTGGTAGGAAAGAAGGGATTAAATGAGGACAACTTGGTAATTTGGAGAACTAGGGTTAAATTAGCGTCCCTTTGGTTGGCTACTCGCCCCTAGAAATTAAATGTAAAAATTAGAGGGAGTAACGTTGTCTATATCTAGTCAGGGATCACGCTTTTTCCGACTGGGTTTGAAACTATGTAAAGCAGAAGACAAAATGTTCCCTCGAGGAAATCAGTCTTTTTGATTTTTGTGCTCCTGCTCCATTGCAACAGTAACAGAGAGAGAGAGAGAGAGAGACCATCTGACAGACAGAGACAGACAGACAGACAGACAGACAGACAGACAGACAGACAGACAGACAGACAGACAGACAGACAGACACGACATGAGACTGACAGACAGAAGACAGGATCATCGACTGACAGACAGTGACTGTTTCTCTCTCTCTTTCTCTCTGTCTGTCTGTCTGTCTGTCTGTCACTCTCTCTCTCTCTCTGTCTCTCTCTGCTGTAATGTTCAACGTATGAATGTCTCAAAGTCTGCTGTCTTCTCTGTATGTCTCGCCAATATCTCTGATGTTGGTGATTAAAAGTTGACCTGGCTGTTGTCTCTGTCTAAACTGGAGTAGCGCATGTCTGATAGTCTAGTCAGCTACCATGTCTGTCTCTGTGTCTGAGAATGATCTTACGATGGCTCACTGTTCTGATTATGCTCTGGTCGATGACTGTCAAAATTGTATCTGATCTCTTACCTGTCTCTGTCTGATGGCTGTGTCTCTGTCTCTGACTGTTCTGGAACTGTAGCAGCCTTTTCATATTCCCTGTCGCTGTCAGTATGTTTATGCTTACATAAGTCTCAGTGTCTCTTTCTGCCTTTACTTGTCTCTTATTAAATCTGTGAGAGTTCTAGTTATAGTTATGTGAGGAATTCATTTTTGGCTGTTTAGCTATAGGTCTATCAATGTTAGTCCTCAGCAGTAACCGTTTATCGACGATTATACGTGTATAGCTCAATGCAGTTCAGTCTTAGTTAATCCTTCTCTGTCTCTACTCTCTGTCTCTGTCTCTGTCTCTCTCTCTGTCTCTCTTTCTGTCTGTCTGCCTGTACTCTGTCTATCTGTCTCTCTCTGTACTGTTGCAATGGAACATTCTCTTCAAAAAGACTGTTTTCCTCGAGGGAACTCGAGGCTAGTAATTGCTTGAATCTAGGATTGGTCAGAATGTAATGTTCAACGTATGAGTGTTCAAAGAATGCAATGTTCAAAGAATCGCCGATATCAATGATTGTTTAAATTTGACCAGGCATTGGCCTACACTGGAGCAACATTGGGTCTTCGGCGTATGCAGGAGATGATCATACGATGGCTCACATTCTGATTATGCTATTAGTCGATACAATCATTCACTCGGTGATTACCTGGTATATGGATGCTGTTATACCCGGCGACTTCGGAACTCCGCAGCCTTTTCATTTTCCCTTGTACGGTCAGTATGTTTATGCTTACATAAGACAGAACTAGGTCGATTTTTCATACACTCAGGCATCAGAGAACGGTGCTCAATGTTACGCCGAATACGGTGTGATTGACGCGGTTTAGGTCAGGTCTATCTCGCTCAAGAAGCAGAATGTGACAGAGTGAAATCATTAGAAAATTAGTGAAAGCGAGCCATGTAATATCACAAATCTTTACCTAGCATTTCATTTGCCAAAAGCGGCTAGTGTGTTAGTATTCGCTAAATTTAACTCATAGGCATAGTTTTTGTGCAAGTGGCCATTCTTGATATGTGACATACGATTCTTGACACTTGATTTTAAGTAGGGGTTTCAGTTGTTCGAGAAAGTAATTTTAGGAACAAAGAGTATCGCAGTCTTCTTAAATGTGTCATTTATTCGTCTGCAGAGTGAGTACTGGATGGGTAAAAAAGAAGATCAGATAAAGTTATTGGACGAAGATTTCATGACGCTGGTTCCAGAAGACAAAAGACCGTATTTTGAAACTTCAGTGCAAGATGCTAAAGCTGGGATTCAGATCAGAGGACTGACTAAGGTTATTTCGCCAATCAGTCAATAGGTGGCTCTTTATACATAAATTTTGTTGTCAACGTATGAGTGTTACTATGGCCTTAAACATAATTTGTTCATGGCCATTGTAACACTCATACGTTGTTCCTGTATTACAAATCCGGTAGGAAACTACCGGATATGTAATACAAATTTCAGTGTGTTAGGCCAAAGTACAGTAAGTGCCATGGATAAGTTAGACAGACAACAATGTCTGTGCGCATTATTCTAGTTTTAAATTTACAGAGCGACACTTGGGAAGAAATTAGCAAGAAGACTTTCCTAGATCGAAGCGCCACGAGTGATTAACTCTTGAGATCACTTCAAAGACCCGAGTTTCTCCTCCGCCGACAAAATTAGTCGACTTCAGACGGCTTACATAGGACCGTCGATCCAAGACTCAGACTGAAAATCAGGAAGCCCATACCTCCTGATGCAATAACGTTAGCTAAGATTAAATGAGAAGAAAATACCGATGAAATTTTGTACACAATTAACGGCAGAAACGTAGTAAAATTCCGATATGCAAACACATCAACATTGAACTCTGACACAGTTGAATTATCGAGTAACGTCTGCACTACGACAATAGTGGTCATTTCAAATAAAGAAATTGATATTTACATGAAATTCATTACATGAATATATGACTCGTCGATTAATGCCTTGAGCATCTTGATGATTATCAGCGCTATAACAGTGATGAAATAAAATTTAAATTGTTAAAATTTAAATACTAATCTGTAGACCCTAGTGGCTGTGATTTTTGTATCGGACAATGCAAGTAGAAGACTAGAGCGAATTGCCGCATACTAGTTAAGAATTCTTTCCTGTAGAATTTCGGTTCCAATACGAATCCTGCAGTTAACAACCTTAACATCGATATCTATGAAGGCAACATAACCGCTCTAGTGGGACACAACGGAGCGGGAAAAACAACGACCATGTTCATGTTAACAGGTATATTGTAATATTATCCATCTATTAAACTACTAGATGTTTGCGCGTCCTAAGCAGGTTGAAATGACTTGCATGACGTATACGATAGGAGCGCCATCTACTGAAATTAAATGAGTGTTGCCCTCCCTTCCCCTGCACCTGCCCCTCCTCCTTTCCCCATCTATTTCCCCTCTTTTTCTTCGCCCCTCTCTCCTCTTTCCTTTCACCCTGCCCTCCCCTCGCCTTGCCTTTCTTTCCCCAAACCACCCGATTCCCCTTCTCCTCCCGCTCCCTCTGGCGCTCCCCCTCCCGCCCCGCGTACACCCTTCCCTTTTCCCATTCTTCTTTCGTTCCCCTCAACAACCACCTCTTCCCATCTCTTCCCCTTCCCTCCCTTCCCCTTTCCCTTCCCTCCCCTTTCCTTCCCCCCTCCCTCCCCTCCTTTCCCGTTTCCCCACCACTACCTTTTTCATCTCCTTTTCCTTTCCACCTCCACCACCTTCCCCTTCTCTTTCTTTTCTTCTTCTTCTTCTTCCTTTTCCTCCCCTCCCCTTGCCTTCTCATTTCTTTCCTTCCCCTTTCTTTCCGCCTCCCACTCTCTTCCCCTTCCCTTTCTTTCCTCCTTCTCCTCCCCCCTCGACCCCTTCTACTCCTCCTCCCTCTCTCTCCCTGTCCCTGTCCCTGTCCCTGTCCCTGTCCCTGTCCCCTGTCCTCTCGCCACCTGTACCGAAATGAAATCTATCTAGTTCAACTAGCGTAAGACTGTTAGCAGCGCTCACTCTTCTCCCTGTCCAGAAAAGTTATCCTCTGTCTCTGACATTTCTGTCTCGTTTCTGTCTCTGTCTCTCTCCTAAACATCTCTCTCTCTCTCTCTCTCTCTCTCTCTCTCTCTCTCTCTCTCTCTCTCTCTCTCGCCACCTATTGATATAATAGCCTAATAATATTTTCGTTTATTGAAACAATCACAATCCGGTTGACAAACCGCAACCGGTTACCTTGTACAATTCACAAGAACACAATTGACAGAAGACATAAATCTTAACTACTTCAGAACAGACAGCCTGAAATGAAATGAATATAGTTCATAGCGTAAGACCTTAGCAGCGCCACCTATCAGCGTAACAGGAAAAGTTGAATGAGTTCATGACATTTCTGTTCGTTTATAATATAAATAATTAGCCTAAACATCGGTCCCGCCGCTATCATTATCATCTATCTCGTCATCAATGTCGTTTTAGTTGTCAAAAATTATAATAGGCCTATAGCCTAATTATAAAGGTTAAATAAGAATTTGGTAATTATCCATACAGCATCTCTCAGTTAATGAAACTCGCGAGAAATCAAACTCACCATTATAGGCATCATTTCGTAATAATAAATAATTTACGTATCGTTAATTTTGAGACTGACCAGCCAGAGTCTGTTGCTTTTGCAGGGTTTCTGCCACCGACGAAAGGCACAGCCTTCATAAACGGCTTCGATATAACGCGAGAAATGGATAAGATTCGACAAAGCCTCGGCCTCTGTCCTCAGCATGACATACTCTTCGATACTCTAACTGTCAGCGAACACCTTCTCCTCTACGCCATTGTTAGTAACCATCAGATCTGCTAACATCGTTTTAGAGTTGCAAAGTTCACCACTCATGATACCTGTATGTAAATGAAACGTACATGATTGTTGGGAAATTATTATTATTATTATTATTATTATTATTATTATTATTATTATTATTATTATTATTATTATTATTATTATTATTATTATTATTATTATTATTATTATTATTATTATTATTATTATTATTACTAGATGTTTTCCCGTCCTAAGACGGCTAAAAACAATTTGGAAATATCAAGAGATGCGTCTTCTTGTGCTATGAATGACGTAAGTCTTCTCCCTTACCATCATCATCGTCAGAGGCAAGATGGCCAAGACATTCGTTTTAGCAAAGTTCACCATTCAATATACCTCTATCTAAATGAAAACTTAAATGTTGCATACTATTGTTGTTGTTATAATTATAAAAATAATAATAATTATTATAATTATTATTATTGTGATTATTATTATTGTGGCGAAATTGAATAGCGCTACCAAAGTTTAGTAGAGGACCGGAAGGAAGTGACGTCAGAAGAGTTGTTGTAAAAATGTCGAGCAGGGCGGTTAAATGAAAATTTATTTGTGTGGCCCGCAGGATAAGTATATCCCCGATTTATGCCGACACAAAGCGTATAAGTAGTCATCTTGTCCTGGGTTAATTAAAGTGGAATCCCAGGGAGCAGTAGAAATAGTTAGGTTGAGGAAATTAGCGAAGATACCGACCTAACTAGAGTAGTTAATGGTAACGCTGAAGAGCGTCCGGCGGCCATTTTGATTGGACTAGAAATTGGAAAGGGCCGTCCATAAAAACAGCTCTGGGGGGGTTTAAGAACAGCGTTACATTTGTCAGAGGGCACAGATGTACGTCACACATTTAGATTTTTAAATTTTATTCATAATTTATTTTTAATTTTTAGTAGAATTTCATAGCTTTAAAAATAATTTTCAAAATGGCCAAAACATTTTAATTAGTTTTATGTCAAAATAGCATGAAATGCATATCTCTGAATTTTCACGATTCCTCTTAGGAGCGCTAGTAATAATGCTGTTGCGAAGCCTTGTTTAATATTAGCCTTAATAATAAGTATTATTATTTCTATGTTGTCCGCTGCATAATTATGTCACTGAGCGATAAATTTTGAATTTAATTTTTACATATAATATAGTAATTATTATAATACAAAATTTTGAGGATTCAGAGGTAATATTTATAATAATTTAATCATTATTATCATGAACTTACAAACAATTATATTACGTCATTCTTTAAAATATATTATGATACCAAGCCATTGTATTATCTAATAAATACCCACTTAAATTCATATGTCATCGTATATTAAATCGAAATTACACCACGCTTTTTTACTTTAATATCCACTAGCGGTTCTTTTAATAGTACTACCTAAAATCCGACCCGGCCCGGCCAGCGTGTCTAAAACCCGGCCTGGCCGGGATAAAAGTTGATTTGTCACTTTTTAATTTAATACTGTTCGAAAGTGTGACGTACTTTAGGGGGGGGTCCGAGTTTTGTGACAGTTTGTGACAGGGAAGAGGGTAAAAATGGTCAAAAATAGCGTGACGTACTTTATGGACGGCCCCTAGGAAAGAAGGGATTAAATGAGGACAACCTGGTAATTTGGAGAACTAGGGTTAAATTAGCGTCCTTTTGGTTGGCTACTCGCCCCTAGAAATTAAATGTAAAAATTAGAGGGAGTAACGTTGTGTATTGATTAGATTGAGCGTAGCTTGATTAGCCTAAGTAATGTAACTAGGTCAAGAGGTCAAAGCTCAGACCCAATAATTGTATGATTTGATTTAATAATTAAACATATTCTTGCGAACTGTAAGAAAGAATAGAAAACCCAAGTAGTTCAGTTCAAACTATTTTAATTCATTTTATTTCTGTAATCAATTGAAGTTAATTGTCAGACTGTTACACAATACAATGGAATCTGATTTAGACCGATGTCTTCAATTGATGCATTCCGATCCGAAATTGACCAAAGCGTTCCTAACAAAATTTGATAAACTATTTCCGCTGATAGTTTCCGAATGTAGTAAAACTCAGGAGGAAGAGGAGGTTGACAACCATGATTAATTCACCGGGGTCGAAGTCCCAAGAGGTCAGGGTAGCGAGTACCTGAAAGAAACAAACAGAATAACTGACTCACCATTTAGGGGAGACCCATCACGAAACCCAGAACTATCCACTCAATCGATGGTTACCCTCCAACCGAGGGTCACGGACCCCCTTGGCTCCATCCTGGTACCTGACACAGATTTAGACGAATTAGAGGTTGCACTCCTTTTGACCCGCATGGGGAGCGAGCCTTTGGCGTCAGTTAGGCCTACCTCCCTTCCTAGCTGCAGTGACAGGAATAGGTCCCCTGAGTTCGATCCTGGCCTGGCTGGTGAAGCCCCGTCCGGACCTAGGTCCTCCCCGGGCGAGCGAAGCGCCACATTATTATTATTATTATTATTATTATTATTATTATTATTATTATTATTATTATTATTATTATTATTATTATTACCATCATCATCGTCGTCGTCGTCGTCATCATCATTAAAATGTTTACAGTAAAATGTGATTGTCGTAAGAATAATTCATTCGTCAACCTTTGTCTGAAGGTCTGAATATTAGGATGGCTATTTGATTAAAACGATTTCTTACTAAAGACACTTTCTGTGAATTGTGTGGTGAGAAAGATACAGTTTGCAGTTGGTTCATACTTGTTATTATTTATTATTATTATTATTATTATTATTAAGAAAATTTATATAGCGCCGCTACTCGGGAAAAAGTCAGTAGACACCTATGCACAAGCCTGCACGATGTTAAATGTCACTAAACGCAGAATAATTCCCAGTTAGCAAACATTGGTAAGATAAAGTAGAACAGTCACCACTCACCAATGATCGGCTCGCACACACGTAGAGCAACCAGCAGCATCCAAACTACAGTTAACAGATGATAGGAAGTTCAGAGCTCCTCAAGTACTTAGAATCAAGAATGAAGTACGACGATAGGCGATGAGATCCATCTATGCCAGGCAACGCAGTTGCTGGCATAGATAAATGACGATGCGGCGCTTGGAAATCTCTCGAAACACCAGATACCCCAGAACAGGTATCCGTCTCCCGTCTGACAGTTGGTAGTATAGACATTCAATTATACAGGCTACGACTTGTGCCGTTCCAAAGACTCGGTCAGTAGGGTGCTCCAGAAAAATAAAAGTTGAAAATTCATTGCTCCCCGGGCATTTTCCCATGCGTCTCATACAGATAAGTCTAAAAATCCAAATTTTAGGCTTTTACATTAAGGCTAAGCCTTGCCCCCAGCACGATGAAGTTTTAACAATATTCGCAGTTTTCGGTTAAAAACACAAATTACCGGTATTTAAGTATATATGAAAAACCAATATGTTTCATATTTATTGGCCAGAACATAAAAGATTGCAAGTACAAATACACGTACTGAGGTCTTAAGTACCTGTACAATACTTAAGTATCAAGTACAAGTACGAGAGCAAGTACACATGGCTACTGCGAGAACAAGGATTTACTTCCTTGGCAAAGCAATGTATTGCCACATGCACTCATTTATAATTTTGCTTTTTTTGAGAAATATAATGGATGTGAGCATCTTGTCACTCAGATTCGATCGAAACTGTTTTAATATTAAACTAGACACACGTTCAACCGGAGCGCTAGATGCAGGCACACTCACAACTCTAAACGCTGGTTTGTCAAGAACAGTTTTGCTGCATTCCAAACGCTCAAACAATCAATTTCATCAAAGTCATCATGGCCTCTGATATTCAACCAGGTTGTCACTTGTTATGATAAGGTGCTCGGCTCCACAGAAGATCGTGTACTGTAACAGCAGTGACCAAATAGCTTAGACTTTTTTGATGCATGAGGTCTGCAGTTTCGGTTGCTGCAACCGTATTTGTGATTATCGTGCCAAAATGAAACGTTTGTGTAGCACCTGCCTCAAAGAAACTTGATGTGGTCCTCAACAAAGCATGTGTCTTATTCACACCAGACATAATCATATCTTCAAACATTAAATAAGAAAATACTAGTTGTAGGCAGTCTTTGAATATTGGAGCAACACAAAGAACATGCCGTAATTAGCGTTTTACGTAAAACAGACAAGTTATTCGCAAATGACTACCTAATTGGTCTAACTTAGCGTGTTTTGATACAGATGACAATTTTTCCTTAACAGAGCTATCTGCACCATCTCGCACACGCAGCGGAAGACTTTCTTGAGAGGAACATAGATCACAGAGGAACATAGAAAGCTCACAATTTTCACAAGTGAGCCCCATTCACACATGAATTCCACGTATAAGCCATTATGGTTCTTTGACTATTGCTGAAACTTAGAAGTCCTATTATACTGTACAAATCATAAAATGCATTATTTCGGTGAATAAGCTGGTTTCCCTATTGCGGCTTTCGTATGGTGCTGAGAAAGTTCGACGACTTACATTTTCATTACTCGATAGAGTTCAAATGATTTGTTAGTCACTTATCACCTCTCCTTATGGAGTCTTTGCAAGTGTTTAAAAAAGTATGATGTTGGGCCAGTTGTTTTCTTCATTGATAGTTTTCTCACTACAAAACTTGCACTCAGCCGAAGTAGCATTTTCCTTGAGAGTGAAATTATCATAACCAAACTTAACCGCTCTAAGAATATTAGTATTTTTATTGTTAGCGTTATCACCGTCCGTGGCCGCTATTTTAGCAAGACATTGCGATCAAGAAGCGGTCCATACAGAACTGCCAAGATATCCAAAATCAAGAACGTAAGAATTAATGACTTAAAGGAAAGACAAAGCTTACTGGTAAAGTATCCGAGTGCCTGTAGAAATGTCATTTGTGTCCAAGTACTTAGGTCTCAAGTACGAGTACAAGTACTTAGGTCTCCAGTACAAGTTCAAGTACTTAAGACTGTACTCAAGTTGCACTTGAGCACAAGTACAAATACCAATACTACACCTCTGCATACAATAGTTCACAAAAAAGTTAATCATCATGAAAATAATCACGTTTTCCTTCCATGATATTGCCGATTTTTAAAGCAAATTCGCATATTTTCACATATTCTAACATTTTTGTGCCGGGGGCAAGGCTTAACCTTTTTCAATTGGTCTGAAAATTGGTACAGTTGAACAAAGTGATAAATGGAATGGGAAAATCGCTTTGGGAGCAGTATACTTTTGAACTTTTTGGAAATACATTATAGTTTGGAGCACCCTACTCGGTCAGCCCCTGTTCCATTTCTATTGTAACTGGTTGCGGTCTGTCAACCTGTCAGAAAATAAAACGAATATCATCATCATTGGATTCAATGTTACCCGGTGTAGATGGCGTAAGCTGGTCAGTAGGTCTGAGGTTTGACTGTCAGCTGGAAACCAGTTTTTCCGCGATCTGTAGGTGGACCATTCCAGTCATGGAAAGCTTCCGAGAAGGGGCAACGAAAACCGTTCGAAACACAGTAAATCCATGGTGAAACGAATAATTCCGAAAGGGATGCGGCAATTATTACTCCAATATTTGCAATATTTATCTAGCAAATTCTGCATAAAGACAAACGAAATTATCCGTAAAAATTACAGAGCCAACATAGCTGCTGACATTCCACCGCAATCTATTAGAGTTTTCTTTTCTTCCCAACGGCATACGAACAAATAGCACCAGGATGAGGTACCATAATCAAAGTCACCAACAGTATATAGCTGCGACCGCCATATTTAACAGGTGATAACTGGCTAATATGCGACTATTATATTTACACTAGATGTTCGCCCCTCTTAAGGCGGTTGAAAAAAATTTGGGCCCACAGGGTGGCCATGTTCTCAATGCGCTTAGAGCTGTAGGAGCGCGACCTACCGACATTAAATGACTCCAGTTTACCACAAACATCAAAACATATAGAATTTTTAGCAGCGCCACCCACCGAAAGGAAATGAATCTTTAGCGTAGCAGAAAAGTTCACTTCACTAGTTCATGACATTTCTGTTCTATTAAATATAATTAGCATTCATATAAAAAATGTGAGTACCAATTTGTTTGAAATGTTTAGTGATACATCAGATCTGATTGTTGATTTTAGCTGAAAGGAAGTTCATTTAGTAACTCGTCATTGGAGATGAATAAAATGATTGAAGTCTTGCACATGAGAGATAAAATCGACGCACCAGCGAAAAAGCTTTCTGGCGGACAGAGAAGAAAGCTCAGTGTCGGAATTGCGCTTATTTCCGGTTCCAAGGTAAACATTCAGAAACACCCAATCGCAAACGCTTCATAAAAATTGTGTTTATCTCAACTATCTTAATGCTCTTTGCTACAATCAAAGTCTTTTGTCAAACTAAAATGCGTCTAGAACTCGGCTTGATGAATGCTGGTCTCATCCCGCATTTCTGATCACGTCTCTTATCATACTGGTAAAGTTAGATGGACTGCGTTTCAGGTCTAAAATTAGTTAGCCTACTGTAACAGATAAAATCAGTAACATAATCTGCAACTGAGAGGTTGATCAGTAGAATCATACGTGTATAATGTTATTATACACGCAAGGTTCAACTAAACAGCCCGACGCGGAGTCAGCAATTAATTTATTTTGCACCCTCCATCTAGAAATGCTCAGACTTGGACTAGGCCGCCGGAACACCGGGAGAACCCCGGTGGGCCAGCCGGCCAGAAAAGAAAGACATGATTGAAAAAATATTATTATATTTTAGTTCTTCTTCTTATTGCTAATGTTATAACTTAATAAATCATGAAATATTGACAGTTCCTAGTCGTCTAATAGACACCAAAATCGCCTTTCTACGACTTATGACTTTGGATATATAAATGGATACTTCACAGGCAACGGCGAGCTCCGTCACGTGTTCCCCAAGAAACAATTTCATATAGTGTTCAAAATAAAAAATTATGTTTTCCGAATTCTTGCTTCCTATACTGTAAATCAAAACTTGACTCCTTAAATGCTCCGTCTAAGAACTATACTTTGAGAGAAACCATTGATCCAATGCAATTTCAGCTCTGTCGTCAAAGTTTGACGTCATGTCACACGGCGTCACCTAAGAGTAACATTCTGAGAGCAAGATCGTTTTATAGAAAAAACATGTTCAGGAAATGTCGTAAAAGAGTTTATAATATCTCTTCCCGTTCAAAAGCAATATATGAAAAATCACTCCGGGAGGGAGAATTTGCGGAATGATGGTTATTTTCAATTAAGTGCTGTTATTATTCTTTACCTTTTGGTTGTAT
Organism: Aporrectodea caliginosa; assembly: GCA_020284085.1. Lineage (NCBI taxonomy): Eukaryota > Metazoa > Annelida > Clitellata > Crassiclitellata > Lumbricidae > Aporrectodea > Aporrectodea caliginosa. Next base: position 630,936 of record JACEVL010000090.1, read on the forward strand.
TGTCCATTGAAATTGACAAAGGAAAATGAACATAACACATATTGCAACATATGATGCTTCTGTATTTACTTTTTTGCTGATATATATACACTGTGTCCACGATAAAGTAGACCCCTAGACTTTGTTAAATATCTTGGTCAATTGTACTACTATAGGTACTAAATTTGGTGCACATGAACTTCAGTCTATTCTATCTAAACCCTGCAAATTTTATTACAATTGATGCAACGGTTACGATGATATACCCTTATGAAATTGGGTGGTTCAGGAACCAAGTTACCAACACGTAAAACGCATAGAATTACGTCATTTTTCTGGCTACCGCAGGGATAGGCTGTTGTTTATAAGCGTCATTTTCGGAAACAATTAGACTACGAGACCTGTTTTACGTAACAGTAACAGTAACAGTAACAGTAGTTGGTTGTAAAGAAATGGTTTTCAGTGCAGAGGACAAGATTTTAATCAAGGAGTTGAGAGAGACGAAGGGGTATGGCGTAGGAGACTCATTACAGAATTTCCAATGAAAAATTGGTCCCTAGCTGGTGTCATCAAGCTGTTAAAAAAGATTGCCACAACCGGATCAGTTGCAAGGAAACCACGAGACGCAAACAAAACCATGGACGCAAACAAATATCAATGCTGTCGGAGAACTGGTGCTGAGTCAGGATGATCAGCCGCGCACGCATCTGTCGATGCGTTTTACGTGTTGGTAACTTGGTTCCTGAACCACCCAATTTCATAAGGGTATATCATCGTAACCGTTGCATCAATTGTAATAAAATTTGCAGGGTTTAGATAGAATAGACTGAAGTTCATGTGCACCAAATTTAGTACCTATAGTAGTACAATTGACCAAGATATTTAACAAAGTCTAGGGGTCTACTTTATCGTGGACACAGTGTATATATATATATATATATTGTTACGCGCTAGTCTAGAAGAAGTAAAGCCCCGGATTCAAGTATAACATTTAATGCGGAAAACTATATACAAAGCGTATTTACAAAGCACAATGATACCTTTACAGCGCGGCAGCAACTCCGAACGACTCTCCAGAACAACACCAAAACCACGTCAGGTCTAACGAAGACCTCTATCGCCGAACACGTGTAGAACACAGAAATGTCGGTCCCGAAGACGACAAAGGGCATACCACCCGAGAACATCGACAAAGGTGCTATGACAAGCACACCAGACCAAACGGTGGTCGGAAGAAGAAGAAGAACCCAACGAGGGTCAGCGACACCAAAACGATAACCAGAACTGGCCTCCCAACTACTCCTACCATCAGCTTATATAGGCCCCACTAGGCTACGCGGGAAACCCATCCTACGTTCCCCACACGTGCTAGGTACTACCACCTCGCACCAGTCCATGTATATAGGGCCTTTATAGGGCCTAACTAACAATATATATATATATATAGTAGGGTGTTTTTAAGGTACATGTGAAATTTTCAACTCAAAGATTTTTTATCGGCCAGGTCAATTTATCATGCCAATTGATGTATAGACTCCATATCCGAAATTATATCTTGATAGCTGAGCATTTAGGACTTGATCAAGGCGACCGAAGTCATAAAAACCCGGTTGCATTATGATTATAGGCATTCTATACACGATTTCAATGCATGCCAGCCTGAGACCCATTCTTAGTGGCAGGATCCCGACTAATAAATATTCACGATAATGATGTAGGCTAACTGATATCGTGTTGTTTATGTCACTGGTCTCGTGTTGGAAATGGCGGGTAGTTTTGGCTTTCATTAGTGCATCATATCGCAGGTGAGATGGCAAAATTTACTAGAAAAAGGCTGGCATTTGGTTCATAACATCATACGCAGAACTGAAGATCACTTCGGTTATGCGAAAATGCTTACACGAGGAGAGGTTCTCAAGGTGCTGTTCAATTTTCATACACTACGAAATCAGAGTCTGGATGACAGTGTGAAAGAAACAGTGGCAATGGTACTTCCAATTTGGGTAAGATCACGGATTCCAACGAGGGCTAAGAATCATGTTTGGGATCAGCTACGACATCTTCATAAAGAATGGCAAAACCTTAAAAAATATTTGGAGGAAGTCAGAAACCAAACAGGGAAAACAGGATTCTTTCAAGGATTCTCTGCTGGCTCTCTTTGACATTGCGCATAAAGATGCCATGACAATTATTATAGAAGAGGATCGGCAGTTTTTGAAAGCACATGGTGAAAAAGGACGACGTGGTTCCATGGCATTGATGTCAAACTTGCAAAGCAAGAAGAGAGAGGGCTGGCAAGATCAGCAGCACTTGCAGAGCGTGAGGAACGTTATCGTGCTAGCACAGCTGTAGCTACAGTGGTTGTTCTGTTGGAAAAGTCATCTGAGGAAGAGAGCTCAGAAAAAGAGCCAGAACCTTCGACGTCTACTTTGCCACCAAAGCGTCGAAGGGAACAATCTCTGTAGTTACCGGTACTCGTAATGTTGCAGCAGCTCTAGATCGCACCAAAAGCAGCAGCAAGAAGGCCCCTCACATTTTGTCTGCTCTCGCAGCATCCAATCTATACGCAGCACCAGCTGGTGGAAGGATCAGTCCTTCAGCGAACCATCGAGCTAGGAAAGATAATAGTGCAGCCCTATAGCAGCAGAGATTCGCGAATCCTTCGATCCGAAGATTCCTCTTACTCTTCACTGGGACGGCAAGATCATGCCAGATGATACAGACCCAGGACGAGGGTGTGTTGATCGCCTTCCAATAATGATATCTGGCAAGGATGTGATCAAGCCATCGCCAAACTCCAATCCGGGACAGCTGCCGTCATTTCAAATGCATGTTTGGCCGAGATCAGAAGTTGGGGACTGGAAGACAGAATCATGGCCATGTGTTTTTGTTTTTGACACAACGGCAAGTAACTCAAGTTGCAAGGGCGGCGTATGTATCAAGCTGGAATAGGAATTAGGAAAGGAACTCTTTAACCTTGCCTGTCGACATCACGTTTCTGAAATTGTTCTGGAAAAGGTGTTTCACTGCATGATTCTACAAGGTCTCCAAAATTGGAACTTTTTAGTAATTTCCATGACTTCTGGCCGCAAGTCGATCAATAGAGGATAAAGATACAGCACAGCGTGTCACAGAAATTCGAGACGATGTCGTGACCTTTGCATTGCAGCAACTGAGTACTGAATATCACAGAGACGGCTACAAAGAGCTACTAGAGCTAACAATCATTTTCCTAGGAGGAATTCCACCAAAAGGAATAAAGTTCAGGTACCCAGAGGCATTTCACCGCGTGTTGGATGGCACGTGCGATCTATGCGATCAAGATGTGGCTTTTCAGAATCAATTTCCCATTCAACAACGCCAGAGCACAGAGCGGTCATCTCGAAAATACTACTCTGAAAAGGGTGGAATCATTTACTTCGATTGTCACTTTTTTTGACAACAACATACGTGAAGTACTGGTTCACCCGTACCTCACCCAAAGAAGCCCCAAAGAACGATCTTTAATTCTTGAAGGCAATCCATTATCCACACTTACCAAGACAAGAAAGTTTCACAGGTCGCCCTAACAGCATTTTCCCGTCACCTTTGGTATTTGTCGGAGACCCTGGTTGGCCTCAGCCTTTTTGACGATTCAGTCACCGTCGACGAAAAGCAGCGCATGGTCTACAGCATGATCAACAATCAGAGATCTGATGAACCTCCGATACATAATCCACCTACAAAAGCACTACCCGACTTCTTCACCACTTAAACCACCAATATTCCAGATCCTCGGATTGGAACAATCCGAGGATGACTCTTTTCTTGATCGAGACCCGCAACAGTGGGAGTCAGAACAATTATACAATGAGACAAACGACATCATATCCGCCCTAAGAGTGACGAACGATTTGGCAGAGAAAGGAGTATTTCTCATGCAGTCTTTTAATGAAGCCCTGTTTAGAAATGAGGAAGAGAATAGAGTAACAGTTTGTTCTGAAAATGGTCGAGTACCATCGAAACAAATTCCCAAAAGCACTAAAGGGAATATGTAAATGACACTAACAATATTTCCTTTGATTTTGCCTTATATCTAATGTTTAAGTGCTGAAATTTGTTTTTTATCTTTGGAAATTACAATGTATCACGTTGGTCTCTAAGTGGTCATTCTTCCGGGGCTTTGAGCAAGTTCTAAATCTCGTCCGAATTTGATCTATTTCGGCAAATGACATTGTTTCTCAAGGTGGAACACAAAAACAACCTGGCCGATATTAAATTTTAAACTTCAATTTTTAGACACACCCTAATATATATACATTACATATAGTCGCATGCAAGCCGTGCCAGGCTGACCGCTTTTCACTTTGACTAATTATTGTAATTAAGCCATGAACATGATGTGCTGTGTTATAATACCATACAGTTTGTGATTCTGGATGAGCCGACGTCTGGCATGGATCCAGAGGCACGCAGACAGACATGGGACATCCTACAAAGAGAGAGAAAGGATCGGACGATGATTCTATCGACGCACTACATGGACGAAGCCGATATGCTGGGAGACCGCGTAGCCATCATGTCCAACGGAGAGATACAGTGCTACGGAACACCCATGTTCCTCAAGAACAAATACGGTAGGAAAGTCTCAGCTGATGTTAGTCATCTGTCGTTTACTGTTATGTTTCTTAATCGTCGTTGTCGTTGATCGCGTGGTCCGCAATCACTACCACCACCATCCTCACGATCACCACCACTACCACCATCACCACCACCGCCAGTATTTTTCATTATGTATATATAATATATATAATATGCAAAATTAACTGCAATATAATTGACAATCTATTCTTGCTATTAGGCTAAGTACTACTAATATTATAATGAACGATTTCTGAAGGCGTTGGATATCACCTGACGATTGTGAAGACGTCCACTTGTGATGTGGATCAACTGCGTGATGTTATAACGTCTCAAATTCCCAAGGCCCACATGGTTAGCGATGAGGCTAAGGAGGTTATGTTCGCTCTGCCGAGTCAGCAAGCCTTAAAATTTGAGAAACTCTTCGAGACGCTTGAGACAGATGGCAAAACTCTCGGCATTGAGAGTTTCGGAGTCTCGGTCACGACAATGGAAGAAGTCTTTCTCAGGTCAGTCTTTGCATAATATATATATAATGTATATATATATGCATGTATAATTGTATAAATATACAGGAGTTGTTCTCATCTGGCGTAACTTTTAGTCAAAATGGTATTATTCGAAAAGCAATGTATTGATTTTCAATAGAAACTGAAAAATGTCATAACCTAATAGGAATGACATGGTACAGCATGACAGACGTAGCATTGTTTGCAAGACTTCATACGATAGGCCAAGACACATCTAATCATCTAATCTAAGCTAAGCTTATCTAATGCATTCTTATCTAATCTAATGACTTCTTTAGCGTCGTTATCATAATGCCAATAAATCAGTCTAAGATGGTCGCATCGAGTGAAATCGTAATAAAAAAAGTCAGACAACAGACACTCAGTCAAAACTTGGGGACGATAGTCAATCAATTGTAACTTCGATTGTAACTAATTAAAAAACCAAATATCGGTGCAGCGTCAGTAATGTACACCTCGAGTCAACAGTTGATTCATTTCAGTTCGTCTATTCACCATAAAGGCAAGAAATGGCGGAACTAAAAATAAGAACAGACAACTGCACAACTTGCAAATGTAACATCATCACTTCTGTGATTTAACATAGACATTTCAATGTCATTCTCATAGTTGTTAAAAACGGTAAAATCAAAATAAAAAACGAAAAAAACGTCGTTTTATTGAAAAAAATAAAAAACGGAAAAAACGAGACAAAAACGGAAAAGAAAATAATTAGACTTTTCTACATCTTTTACTGCATTTTAAAATTAAAAACCTTGATTACACAATTTAATTTTAATCAGCAAATAACATAACTTTCTTAGTAAACACCAAGTAGCAGTAATCTACAACAATTATTTTGTTTTTCCTAAGTTTGGTTTAAAAAGAAATTGAGAAATTAAAAATATTGAAATCTTTTCAAATTTAAATTGTATACATAAGTCCACATCAATCCAAGTTGACATAAGCAATTAAAAACTAAACTTTGTAAGTATAGAGTGTAGGTCCTACTTAATTAAAAATTGTAGGTCTAACTAACAATTCTGACTTATATAAGAACTTGAAATGGAGTAATATCCGTCAGTTTATCAGTCAATCAGAGATTACTGAGTACAAATACAACATTTTGGATAACTTAGAAATTAAAATAACTTTTATAAATTTTATTTTCTGTACTACAGTGCTGTTTATTTCACAACTGATGACACTAAATAGTGACGTAAATAAGATGAATCCTTGAAAGGACGGAGACAACGTAAGGGATATCAGACAAAAATAAAGTTAAACAAATAGTAATAGAGACTTAATAAATAAATAAAGTTACGTACGAAAAATAAAAAACGAAAAAAACGAGACGAGAAATAAAAAACGAAAAAACGACATTTTTGGAAAAATAATAAAAAACGAAAAAAACGTTTTTTACAACTATGATCATTATCATGACAGAGTGGCAAAACTTTGATATCGTAACTGCAGAACTCTGCCGTTGTTTGTATACACTCTGGCAGTGCCAGTCCTAAGCCTGGGGAAAGGAAGAGGGCAACGTTTATCATCTTGGTTATGACATAGTGTCGTTAAGCAGTAATTAACCAAGAATTATAACTGCAATCTTTGCCACAAACATTAAGAACCCACTGCTGCTATGATTTCCTTGCAGTAATCATCTAAAAGAAGTTTAATTTACACTGACACAGATATAGTATATGAGCGAAATCCAAACGACCAGAATAGTATTGAATGTGTCTGGGAGATTCCCGTTTATACTTGTTAAATAGTTTACTCTATTACTCTTCCAACTTATTTACGCTTCCAACACACATTCAACTGACGCAGTTACCACGCTGTCACCATCACGACGCAGCTCTTAGGGAGTGAATAGTTTTGGTTGTTTAAACGCAGAGTAAAGGATTCGTCTACACTGGAAGGCGGACCAAGGATGAGCAAAGCGCCCGACGCAGAAATACTCGGAAACACTTCACGTGAAGTTCTTTCTTTAATATTTCGTTATCGAAATTCAGTCAGGCCAGTGCAGGCCTCTCGGGCCCAAAAAGCATCAGCTATCTGTTAGCAAGCTAGTCAGGCGATATACGTTTCCTACTGACTGTTTGGTGTGCTGGTATATTGCTAATGAATGGTCCTCTAACCTCCGCAGTTCATTCACGCCCACATACAAACTTACGTATTTTGAAAACACTGAATATTGTACATAGCTCCCTACCTGCTTAAGTCACTCTTGTAATATTATTTATATGGATGCTTCTCTGATTACGAATAACTTTCGGTGCCTTATAGGTTTATGACTGTGCATTAGACACCGGTCTCAAGTCAATTAGTTTCGAGTTTGAGATTTACAAAACACGTTTTCTATAGAACGGCCGTTAACACCAGCTGCAATTACGCACGGGCTATTTTGCATTACACTTGTGCCTAAGATACAACAGAATCTGCATACTCTACTTAAAATTGTCAAACTGTACTGGAACTAGTAAGTAAAATTTCATGTAGGGCCTATTAGAATGAAATAATTTCCAGTTTACATGAGCTAATCTGTCGAAAATTCAGACTACACATCGCATTCCAGATAACTCAGCAACAAACAAGTGTCTGTCTTGTGTATGAGTGTCTGTCTTGACCTTTTGGTTCCTCGTGTGAGAAAGGTCATAGTTCAGTCCCGTGCCTTTGCCTGCATTGGCCCTTCGTTATGGAACCAACTTCCCCTTTGTTCGCTCTACCATACTATCTGGTGGTCCTGCGACACCTTTTCGCTATCTCAAAACTTGTCTTTATTCTCGAGGACTTTTGCACTGGGAGCGCCTCTGATTGGTGTTCACTGTGAGAGGCGCTTTGTAAATGTTTAAATACAATACATATTGTCAACTGTACACTTTTTCTAAGAAAACACACTTTAGACTTGCGTTACACATGAATCAGCCTAAATAGCATTACACCACACTATACGTTAAGCATTTTCTTGCAGTACAGTTAGAAACCTCGCATTGTACTAGAAGGCTTGGTAATGAATTTCAGATGTTGATGTGCAGTATCGGGAGGAGACCGGTTTGAAACGCCAGAATCTTCAACTGCGTGCCATGTTTTACAAGAGATTAATTCATTCCATACGAAACTATGTACTTACATTGTGCCAGATTCTGTGTCCAGTCCTTTTAACCATAATCAACTGCATCATCCCATCCCTGTTTTCAAGAGCCGACCGTATCAAGGCCCTAACCCTTGACCTCACCTACTTCAAAAGTCCAATCACTCCATACGACGTTCTAAATCAAACCGCGAACGCCAAGAAACTGTCATATTGCTATAATACTAGTGTTTCAATGCAAAGTAGACCTGTTTTCATCAACTCCGAGCCGGGCTACCCCACAATGAATGACTACCTTGTAGCGATCGGAAAAGATCACAAAGACCAGTACAACTGGGACTATCAGATCGGCGCAACCATATATGAAGAGCCAGACGGAAAGTTGATCATTAAAGGATTGTTCAACAACCAAGCCTACCACACAATCGCCATCTCCTTATCGTACCTGGGAAACACTCTGATGCAATGCTTTGGCAACAATGAGCATCATATCGTAACCATCAACCACCCACTTCCAAAGAACTCCTCGGAACAGGTTCGGAATACCATGTTTAGCGCGAGCTTCTCCTCTTACGGAATGATCGTTCTCTTCGGCATTTGCCTGTTCTTTCTGATCAAGGAACGAAAGTCTGGAGCCAAGCACAGTCAACTCGTGAGCGGAGTCAGACTGCATAATTTCTGGCTGGCAACATTTATTTGGGATTACGTCATCTACTTCGTTACGTGTATCTTAACCATAATCATAATCCTGAGCTTTCGCATCGATGGCTACTGGCAAAATTCTTGGTGGGTATATATATTATAATGTCTAAATACATAACCATCCAAATCTCATTCACTCTGTTCACAATGCGAGAATAAGGAAAGTGAACTTGATAAAATTAGTTAGAGGAGAAAAAGACAGGAAGAAAATGAAGATTATAAAGAAAATGATGAGAAACTGAGGTATGTGGAGGATCAGATGTAATTTAATGAGAGGAATGTGAAGCAGAAGAAGAGGAATAAATATTATATGAGAAGAATGTCAAAGAGGAGAATTAAGAAGGAGAAGAAGCTGAAAACTACGGAGGACAATAGAGAAAAGTGAAGATAATGACCGAATGACTAGAAGAAGAATACGGAGAAGTAGACTGAGTAGTATAGTAGTAAAAAAAAAGAAGAAAAATAGAAGAAGATTGGTGAACATGAGAGGAATTGTGATTTTGATGGGATCGAGATCGATGAAGACACTCTGAAGGATGAGGGAAAGCAGACAAATTAGGAAAAAATTAGGAGAGAAATAAGTAGGCGACAGAGGATGAAAATTAGTGAGTAGCATAGATTTCTTGAATTAGCTTTCTCTCGCGGGATGTATTTGATTCTCCAACTTCAAAGTTGACGGATCAGACAGCGAAAGGTTTTCGTGAAATCCGTGAATACCGACATTGGTTGTTATAATTGCAGGTGTGTATTTATTTCAGGGTTATCTTTATTGGTTTTATGCTATTCGGCTTTTCCATGCTGCTCTTTACCTACGCGATGTCGTTTGTTTTCGGAGAAGCGTCAGTCGGAGTCACTTGGTTTTCCTTAATGTACTTTATAACAGGTAAGAAGGCGCAGCAAGTCTATGATACATTTTCCACGATATCTGAACTGAATCGCAACGACATCGCTGATTATAAATATAGCTTTTTCGCTTTAATATCATTTATTTTATATCAAATATGTTTTGTAAAGCAATTGACGTATTTTGAAAAATATATATTTTTTAAAGAAATCGCAGTAATTCTAAATTAGTTAACTCGCCAAGAATCACAGTAGGTTTTGCAAGATATTATACTACATAGGCCATAAACTAACCGCAACACTGAAAATTCAACGAGGGATATGCAACCGACAAGGGACACAAAGTTTTAACTCTGCAACAGTTATCATAGTATCACAAATTCTGCGTAGAATATTACAGTCTGTTTCTGGTCGATTTGAAGGGACAATTGCGACCCTCGTTATGTTAATATTGCAACTACTAACATCAAAGCGTATCTGGCAAGCCGTGGAATATATATTCTACATCTTCCTTCCCAATTACTGCTTCGATGCGGTCCTTCAGAACACCTACAAAAACTACATCAGTTATAGAGCCTGCAGTGAAATGACCGGAGGACCGAAACTTTCCGATTTCTGCGCAACTTTAAAAGATCGTGGTGGAGCCCATCCTTGTTGTCCAGGTAAATGATGTTTTTGCGGAATATTTAAAAACCGCTATATCTCGCTTCGAGTCGCTTGTATTATACGGAATGCACTTCGTGTTTATTTGCAGCGGACTTTGGGAAGGGATGTGAATAGGAATGAAATATGTAACGAAATCTTTCTTTTATGGTAGATCTATTCACAATGTCTTGTTGGGAAATAGGCTAATTTTAAAAACATTATATTAGAACTCCATATTCTGGATTTCATTTTCATGTAGCATTCATCAGTTCCTAGCGCTTTCCATTTGACGGCGATAGGTACGAATAAATATCTCCATTGTCCTCGGAGGCATTTTCGCCGATCCAAGGTAGAGAACAGCAAAAATTATCGGACTAATCAGGGTAATTTATCGTTTTTGCGCTCTAAATTATTTTATATAGGGTAATTTTAAATAGAAGTTGGGCTGATGACAATAGCACTTGCTTCAGTAGAAATTGGATTGATACAAATAATTCTTGCATAAATAGAAGATGGAATGATGAAGAAATAATTCTTGCTTCCATAGAAGCTGGATTGATGAAAAATACTTCTTGCGAAAGTAGAAGTTGGATTGACGAAAGTATATAAAATTATTAAGAAAGCAAAAACAAGAAATTGCCCTGATTAATCAGAAAGTATTTGCTGTACTCACCTTGGATCGGCGAAATGCCGATGCTTCCTAGGACAAATTGACTGGGGGAGTTAATTCTTCCTAGGACATATTGACTGGAGGAGTTAATTCTTCCTAGAACATACTGACTGGGGAGTTTATTTTTCCTAGGCCATATTGACTGGGAGTTAATTCTTCCTAGGCAAATTGACGGGGAGTTAATTCTTCCTAGGACATATTGATTGGAGGAGTTAATTCTTCCTAGGACATACTGACTGGGGAGTTAATTCTTCCTAGGACAAATTGACTGGGGGAATTTATTCTTCCTAGAACATATTGACTGGGGGAGTTAACTCTTCCTAGGACATATTGACTGGGGAAGTTAATTCTTAATTCCTAGGACAAATTGAATGGGGAGTTAATTCGTCCTATGACATATTGACTGGGGAGTTAATTCTTCCTGAGACCAAATGACTCGTGGAGTTAATTCTTCCTATGGCAAATTGAATGGGGCAGTTGATTCTTCCTAGGATAAATTGAATGGGAGAGTTGATTCTTCCTGGGATCAAATGACTTGTGGATCTGATTCTTCCTTGGACAAATTGAATGGCGTAGTCGTAATAAGAAGTATCTTCGGTGTAGGACCAATTAACAACGAAGAAATCTCCTCCAAACGAAAACAGTCAAATACCAGCTACACAGTGATAATGATAGTAATAACAAGTCCCCCATTCAATTTGGGTAAACATTTAGAATCGGAGTGCGTAGGTTTTCGTAGGTGTCTGTTAGGGTCAGGGATAGGCGTCGTGAGAGTTGGTTAGGGTAAGGTTAGACGTCATGAGAGTCGGTTAGGGTCAGGGGTTAGGGTTAGTGTCGTCATTAGAAAACATGGCACCTTCCTCGCAGCATACCAAAAGATAATGTGAAACGCCAGTAAACTTACGCACCCCGATACTAAATGTTCGCCTCAATTTGTCCTAGGAAGAATCACAAGTCATTTGGTCCCAGGAAGAATCAACTCCCAAGTAAATTTGTCCTAGGAAGAATTAACTCTCCCAGTCAATATGACCTAGGAAGAATCACCTTTACAAGTCATTTGGTCCCAGGAAGAATCAACTCCCCAGTCAATATGTCCTAGGAAGAATTGACTCCCCCATTCAATTTGTCCTAGGAAGAATTAACTCCCCAGTCAATATGTCTTAGGAAGAATTAACTCCCTCATTCAGTTTGTCCTAGGAAGAATTAACTCCCCAGTCAATTTATCCTAGGATGAATTGACTCCCCAGTCAATATGTCCTAGGAAGAATCAAGTCCCCATTCAATTTGTCCTTGCAAGAATTAACTCCACAAGTCATTTGGTCCGATTTTAAACGAAAACACTCCCGGAGTGTTTATTCGCTGGGTGGAGTGTTTTGTCCTAGTATGGATTAACTCTGGAGTCATTATATACTAGGATAAAACACTCCCGGAGTCTTTTTGTTCGGGGAGTGCATTCAGCCTCCTACACCGGCTCCTCGGAGTGCATTTATTCCCTTAGTGTAAAATATGTAGCGCAATATTTCTTAGCGATATGTCCAAAGAAATTGATCTCGCTTTAAATTATTTGTCGTGTGATACTTTTGGTAGACTGAACTCTTCTTCGCGCTTCTTTATTTTATATTTTCTGCTGCCGTCTTCTGCATAGGAGTATCTCATCTCAAATGAGAGCACAGTATCTGTCTCTATCTTCCTGTTTGTGCGACGTTTATGATTTACACGCATATAGTAAGATTCTTAATAGAGTTTTGATGATCTTCACCTTGGTGTGCACACTGCTATCTCGGCTCCTCCGAATGTTCCATGAAACCCACCATTGCTCCAGCTGCCTTTGCTATTCTTCTCATCTCCTTGCCGCAGCCGTTCCAAGTAAACAGGCTTCCCGGATGGATATTCATTGCATATGTGGAAAGAGCGATTGATAAAATCCAAGGCAATGGAGCAGGAATTGCTATGCTTCATCTACAACATATTCAATCTCATCATCATCCACCTCCACTGAGATCATCAAATTCTATTTACTCCGAAATATCAGTGATACGGTTATATTGCATCTTTCTCTTCTATGTAGAGAATTTCCACATTTTCCTGGATGGCTTTATTTGACCTTCGATCAGGTCTATGACTGCAAACAAAATGTTGTTAACTCTTTTGACTGAAGACTGCAATTCCTGCTCCACTGCCTTGGATTTTATCAATCACTCTTTCCACATATGCAATTAATATTGTTGGTGAGATTATGGTTCCATGACTTGTGCTTCTTAAGATTTTGAACCACTCAACCACCGCTTTGTCTACTCTGAAATTTATTAAGTTCGCACTTTCGCCAACATTTTGTATCATTTGCACCAGACATCTGCCTTACTCCGAATTATTTAGCACGGTCCGTATTACATCGTTTGATGAAGTCAAACGCTTCTGGGGAGTCTATGCAGCAGTTATTCGCGAACTTTCCTTTTCTTTTCCTTTAGAAACAAAGGGTAAGCTTTGTGAAATTAGTAGCTAGTAACTACGCTTTTACATGTTCCAGGCTAACGTTTGTATTTCAGCCCATGACAAATAATGTAAGATGATTGTTGAATTGTGCTAAAACAATTTTACTAGATTTGTGCTTCCTGAATTTTAATTAGTTTCTATGCATCATTTTCTGTAACAGAAATCCACCTAACAGGTGGCAAATACCAGTAATGTCAATCACATTACTGTAATTGACTGCTGCATTGGAGCCTGCCCGTCTTCTTAGTTCTAGTTCTGATAAGTTTCACTTTTTATGTGAATGAGATCTGATGTATACCAAATATCAAAATGTCATCTGAGTTGAATAACTTACAACAATCAGTGCAATTTATGACAGTGGATGAAAACTGACTCTCTGTAATAAATTGTAATTTCGGGAAAACTATTTATTCAGCAATTCAGTATGCCTTCTAGGGCATTATAGTGTTTGCCTGCAACTGATAAATGGCTAAACATACCATTGGGGAAACATACCAAAGATATTACATCACTTAAATCATTTTTAGCCTTTTTACCATATTTTGCTATTCTGATCGGTAAAAATCCGGATTTTTTACCACAAAAATATTTTCCCGGTAAATTTGCATCACTGATAAAAAATTATATACGGTCCACTTTGTTTGGCCTGAAGTGAGCAATAGTCATCAGAACCGTTTGAAGTGGCAGAAAAGCCTGTTGTGCCCTATGTACGGCAACACTGTGTATGATTCTTGATAGCATTTTGTAGCATCTAATAGTTGTTTGAAATTGTAGTTAAGAGTGTACACATTAAAATGCAATAATATATTTTGAATCGTAGTTCCTTTTTAAATATCGTATCGTATCTAATAATTTACAAAGCACCTCTCGCAAAATAGGCCTAGCCATTCAGAGGAGCTCTCAGCACGGAAGCCCCGGGGAAAAGAACTTTTAAAGAGCAAGAGGCCGATTAGGAAAACCCAGTCATTAGTTTAGCCCTTAGCGAAAGGGGAAGGTCATTTTAATGGGGCCCATCACAACAAACGCCCGGTGTTGGACCAGAGCAGTGCTAGTCCTAGGAACAAAGAGATCAAAGCGAGGGGAAAGAGCGAGATGATGATGCAGATAACGACTTTATCATGTAGCATGAGAGGTATTCATGGGCGTAGCTAGAATTTGGAGACCAGAAAGAGGATCTTATATTGGATGCGAGCAGCAATAGGGAGCCAGCTCAAGACTTCAGGCATATATGTGGAGATATGCGCAATGCGATGGAGTTGGGCTATGAGACTAGCTGATGCATTTAAAACCGATTGTAAGGGGACATACGGTGCTTTGAGAGGCCATGAGAAGAGAGTTGCAGTAGTCCAAGCGGAGGCAGTATGGTGGTTAGGTTAAAAGGAGAGACCGTTAATCTGATGGCCCTGAGACGACTCAGCTGACAGGAACAGGAGCGGGTCAGGTTCCAAACGTGCTTCGTGAACGTGAGGGAGGAGTCAAGTGTTATACCAACGTCACGGAGACTGGAAGAGTATGTGAATACATGGAATTTCTCAGTCAGTAATAGAAAATCAAGCTTAGCAGGATCAATTGAGTTTTTGCAGTGTTTAGGCAATAACTTAGATTAGATAGGACACAAGACAGTCAATGGAGCGGACTAGGGAGAGTTGATCTGACGATGGACCATGTACAATAGCCTGGACATCGTCTGCATAAAGGTGGCCATTTGCCTCATGTTGGGTAAATAAAAGCAAAATATCAGCTGTAAAGAGAATGTAGAGTATGGGGCCAATCTCTGAGCCCTGGGGAACACCGAATTAACTTCAACCCACTGAGTTCTGGGGTCTCCAAGGGCAACCATCTGCGAGCGCTCAGTGAGGTATACGATTTAAACCAAAGAATGGGAATAACAGAGAGGCCACAGGATAATAGCAATCGGTGAAACAGGATCTCATGGTCAACCGTATCAAAATATTCAGCATGATCAGATGTTCCCCAACTCCAGCCGAGGTTCTTCCCCTCTGGGAAGACGGCAGGGCATTGACATGAAATCCATCGACTCGAAGCCGGACTCACTATAATTGAGCTCCATCTTAATCCTCGGACGGGGATGTCACTGACCCCTTGGCATAGCAATTAGCAACCCATTCTTGCATACTACCCGTGAGGGATTTGAACCTGGCGACCTAGGTCAGGCTGAAATTGGAAGCTTGTCACAGTATATTTTTATAGACATATGTATACACCGATGTATGTATAGATGTATGTATTGTATCTATGTGTGCATGTATATGTATTATGTATGTTGTATGACTGAGTGTATGCATGTTTGTATGTATCTAAGTTTGCTTATAGGCTATATATGTATATATGTGTGTATGCATGTATGTATGTATGTATGTATGTATGTATGTATGTATGTATGTATGTATGTATGTATGTATGTATGTATGTATTTATGTATGTATGTATGTATGTATCTATCAATCAATCAATCAATCAATCAATCAATCAATCAATCGTTTATTTGTAGCCAAACAACAATAAACAATAATATTACAAATCAGATTGCACTTTTAAGTATGGATAGTTGAATGCCACAAGGGAAGGCCCTGAAGGGATCAAAGATCCCGCTAAGTAGGGACACCTCTATATAATTTCAACAGAATATGTGGCGACCGAAAAGATGCTTTACTTAGTATAGCAGTTGTTGACTTGATTAACATATAAAATCTTAACTAACCTTAACTAATTTAAACTAAATATCAAAAATAATGAGTATATGATGAGTGGGAAGTGCAGCAAATAAACACATGGAAATAAAAGATTAACACGTCAAAGCAATTAATAATTATTAAATTTAAAAATCAACTAAATAAGTGCGAAGCTTATTCTTAAACAGTGCAAGTGAGGGAGATTTTCTGATTTCTTGAGGAATTTTATTCCAGGTAGTGGTGCCAATAGATTTTATTGAGAACTGACGAGTGTTTGAGCGGGCAAAGACACTTCTATAATTTACGGAGTTTCTTTTGTTAAGTGGGAGTGAACCTCTGAGGCAAGATTAAAGAATCCCTTGTATACTGGAGGTAGTAGGCCTCGGTCGTACTTATACATAAATTCACCAATTTGGAACAGCCTGAGTTGCTCTAATTTTAATACTTTAAAGTTAAAAATAGAGGGTTGGTATGAGATCCATAAGTAGTACCAGCCACTATACGGATCACCCGTTTTTGCAAAGTTATCAGTCTTTGCAACCTTGTAGTGTAGGTTGAGGCCCATACTAAATTACAATAAGCTAAATAAGGATATATTAGAGAGTAATACAATTTTAAACGAATGGATGGAGGCAAGATATGTGCAGTACGGGCAATGATTCCGGTGTTTTTAGCAATTTTGGTGGAGATACTTTTTATGTGGTCTTTCCATGTCATGTGCTGATCCACATAAACTCCCAGAAATTTGTGGCCTCAACTTGGGAGAGAGGAGTCCCATTAATACTTAGCATAGGATACTGTGAGGGACAAATTTTCCTATGAGACTTAAACAAAATAAAATTCGTCTTATTTAAATTAAGAGTAAGTGGCACAAAACCAATCAGCTGCAAGCGATAGTTCAGCGTTTACAATTTGGAATAAGGTTTCCAGAGAACTATGGGAGTAGAATACGTTCGTGTCATCTGCAAATAATATAAAGTATAAGCGGGATGAGACATTAGGGAGGTCATTTATGTATATGAGGAATAACAGGGGCCTAAGTTAGATCCTTGAGGAACCCCAAATTTAATAGCTCTTAGATCAGAGAAAAGACCATTACAGTAGACACATTGCAAGCGATCTTCTAGGTAACTATTGAACCAGTTGAGTTGGGTTCCACGTATACCATATCTTTCTAATTTGTGCAATAGAATACCATGATCGACCGTATCGAAAGCCTTAGCAAGGTCAAAGAAAATTCCCAAGGAGTATTCGTTTCTTTCGATTGCAGCCGATATTCTATCCTGCATGCTCAATAAAGATATAGAGGGGGAGTGTCCGGCTTGGAAGCCATGTTGAGATGGGAAAATTACATTGTTTTTAGTGATAAAATTATAGAGACGCTCGTACACAATTTTTTCAAAGAATTTGGAAAAGTAGGGGAGGACAGAGATAGGCCTATAATTTGTAAAGTCATCCCTCGCACCCTGTTTGAATATTGGCACAATTTTAGCGGTATGTATGTATATATGTATGTATGTATGTATGTATGTATGTATGTATGTATGTATTTGTGTGTGCTTGTGAATAGAAATCTTGAAGAAGCGCTATCCACATTATACTTAATAAACTACCTGGAATAAAATTCCTCAAGAAATTACTTACACTCTTTAAGAATAAGCTGCGCACTTATTTAGTTGAAGGTAATTATTAAATGCTTTGATGTATTAATCTTATATTTTCATGTGTTTAACTGCACTTCCCACTCGTTCCTTTTAGTTTCGTTTATTAGTTTAAATTAGTTATTTAGTTAAGATTTTGTATGTTAATCAAGCTGTTCTACTAAATGAAGCATCTTTCGGTCGCCACATATTCTATTGAAACTGTATATAGGTGCCCCTACTTAGTGGGATCATTGATCCATTCAGGGCCGTCCCTTGTGGCATTCAGCAATCCATAGGCCTACTTAAAAGTGCAATCTGATTTGTAATGTAACTCTTAATGGTTGGTTGGTTATAAATAAACGATTGATTGATTAATAAACTAGTTAAATACCCAACGAACGAATGATTTATACATTTGCAGCACTCATCTAATAATGCAGTCATGCTGTTCCAGTTGAATATTTTCTAGCTCTACAAACTGATTTTGTAAACCGATATTTTTATCGCCTACTGTTTCTTCTCTGAAAGGAAATGCAATTATTATTTCGGGTTTGTAGTTATATTCGTTTTCATTGCAAACAACCGTTGCAATTTCATAAGGAAACTGTTGTTGCATTTTAAGGCAACTGTGGCGGTGACTGCGTGGAAATGGTTGACAACTACCTGTCTTGGACGTTGCCTGGGATTGGGCGTCCATTGTTCTTCATGGTCCTTCAAAGCATCGTTTTCTTCCTCATTCTCTACATCATCGAAACCGACATCGTCAGACGTCTACTCAAGGCGAAGACTCCGAACCGAGTAGATCAAGCCATGCTCACCGAGATGGATTCTGTTGCACATGGTGCAGATGGAACGATCAGCGAAGACTCGGATGTGGTCCGTGAGCGACAGCGCATCCGGTCGACTCCGATGCAGGAACTCGTCAAGACGGACCCTCTCGTCACCCAGGATCTGACGAAGCTTTTTGGAAACTTTGTGGCCGTTAACCAGTTGAATATCGGAGTCTCTGAGAAGGAATGCTTCGGTCTCCTGGGAGTCAACGGAGCCGGAAAGACGACCGTCTTCAAGATCCTGACCGGAGAAATCCGACCATCCTTCGGAAACGCCTATATCGCCGGGATAAGCGTCGAAGACGACCTTTCAGAGGTGCGTCAGAAGATCGGTTACTGTCAGCAGTTTAACTCCATCATCGACCAGCTGACTGTTCATGAGACTCTCTGGATGTACGCATGCGTACACGGAATTCCAGCTGAGGTCAGACAAGAGGTCATCGATCGACTCATTGAACGTCTGACCCTCAAGCCATACACTGACAAACGAGCCGGAAAACTCAGGTTATTCTGAATTAACTGTATTCAAATTCGAAAGTGTGATGAATTATTATTGAACAGAACGATATGCTATAATATTATAGAGACATATTTACATTATCCTGCTATGCATTAGTTCACCGTTTGTAAAAGCTGAAGTTACATCTTCGTTCCTGCAATGGACTTGACCTCTTGGTTCCCAGTACCAGAACTGCTATGGCTCAGTCTCGTGCCATTGCTTCAATTGGTCTCTCTCTTTGGAATGTTCTTTCTCCTCCTGTTCGCTCTACAATTCTATCTAACAATCTCTCTTCTTATTTCGCCTTTCTCAAAACCTGCTTCTTTTCGAGGGGCTTTGCACACTGGGAGCGCTTCTGAACGGTTCATTCTACTAGAGGCGCTTTGCAAATGCTTGAATACAAATACAATACAAAATATTTCGAAGCGCTCCTGGTCTTTAAATTGTTACCTCGCCTTCTTTAACTTGCCTTACCGTAATATATATCATGTTACAGCTGTATTTTAGTCTTCTATGAGTTGACGGTTCAACCCCTGACTCCTATTCTGACCCCATCAGCTACGTAAAGATGTTGGAGTAGGCGACTAATGAAACTAAAGTATCTAATGAGTCAGTAAGATTTTGACCTGGGCTCGTCTTTTATGGTAATCTGTAAAACTTTCAACGACCCCATATCTTGATTTTACTTAAGTTTCTCTACCTTGCCCTTAGTTACCTTACATTTTAAAATTCACTAGAATTTCATTAAACATACTTGCCGTACATTGTCCTACGTTTCTGGTAGCGGTGGAAACAAGCGTAAGTTATGCGTGGCCGTTGCGTTGATGGGAAATCCGACGGTCGTCTTCCTTGATGAACCGACAACGGGCGTCGATCCAGAAGCCAGAAGACACGTCTGGAATACTCTGGCAGCCGCACGAAACGCCGGCACCACCATCATATTCACGTCACACAGGTACATCCACACGTTCACCTACTGATGTTTATACTCATACATGCATGAAAGCATAAACACATACACACATACGTAAATATGTGTCTATTTGTACAACGCCTTTAAACGACCTCATAAAGCCGCTAGCATAACCTAATATGACTTAACAGGGTGGGTTAGCTAAGCTAATTCAGACTTTTGAAATGTTGTTCTATGTGTCCCTAGTTATCGGGATTTTGATCCCTTTAGTGATTCCTCTTGTGGACAATCTTGTGTGACTTGACACGGCTTCAATAAAAAAGTTTTCATTTGACTTCATTTAGATAACACCATTACATACATACTTACGCAATTACATGCAGTATTGCATAGATGTAGTTCGGCACAAACATGCTGCAACAACATGATGTCTGTTATTTTCTAAGCATGGAAGAATGCGAAGCCATTTGTACTCGGATGGGAATACTCGTCAACGGTCGCTTCCTCTGCCTTGGGAGCCTTCAGCACCTCAGGGATAAGTTCAGCGATGGATACACGCTTACCATCAAACTCCAGCGCTCAGCCACCATCGAAAAACACGTGGAACTACGGGAACGGATTGAAAAACTGAAGACTTTCATCAGCCATACATTCCCAGAGAGCTTCCTCAAAGACCAACATGAGAACCTTCTTAACTACCAGGTCAAGACGCGCAGTTTTAAGTGGTCTGAAATTTTCGGGATCATGGAGAGGGCGAAGGAGACGTACGAGATCGAGGACTATTCGGTGGGACAGACGACTCTGGAGCAGCTGTTCATCGGATTTGCCCGAATGCAGCGAGAGCAGCCAAAAATATCCAAGAAGATATGCTGTGGGCTTTGCTAAGAAAAAGAAGAAAGGTAAAAGAAAAAAGGGAAAAAAGAAAATATCTCGTTAACATTCCACCATTCTCAGCTGCGCCATTCAATTGATCTGGCTTTTGCATTCTGCTACTGAAACTACATAAACATAGGATGATAAAACAACTGTAGCCTACCGTTTGTAATCTATTATTTTTAATTCTTGCAAATGTCTCTGATGCATTGTGAAAACACATCTTGTCATTTCGGTCAGTTTGCTTGAAGAAAAACGCCCTTCGTTGCTTCTGATAATTATAATTATTGTTTCTAATTTGTAACGTCTATCTCGCCGGTGTCTAATGCACAAGGCTTCAGCTTATTGCGCATCAAAACCAAGCCGTAATCAGATCAAAATCCAGAAGATCAGTTAGTAAGTAGAGAGTCAGCCTATGGAGGAGAAGCAGATTCAGAAAGGCAAGTCTTAAGTTGAGATCGAAATAACACAAGCGGCTGAGCAGAATGATGATCAACAGTCTTGCTGAAGCAAGTCAGCCGCTAAATACTGTGCATGGTATACCGTCCCTCACTACGCTAACTCAAGGCCGATGTTTTTACTTGTTATTACTCTTTTGCATTTATTAAGCGCCTCCATCTAAGAACCAAGTATCAATCGATGACTCTGAGCAATAGTGAGTGAAGTATTTGTTGAAGACCCTTCGCAGTAATCGTGGCAGAGAAGACTCAAGCCTACCGTACTCTGCCAATGAAGATAGGGAAATGGTGTTCCTGAGGAAGAATTACGAGGAAGGTCATCCGGACGATGTTACTTACACTCCTTCCGATCGGTTTGGTTCGATTTCTGCTCCTGAAGGGAGTACATCCACACGCCGCCTGATACCGAACGAAATTACAATAATATAATATAATAATAATATTTATTCTTTATTAATCTTTAATTAAGCGCCTGACAAACGCACTGCGCTGTACATTTACATGTTATGCAATTGAAATCTTAACTAGTTAACTACTAACAGAACAGACAGCTTGCAATACAACGGCGCTAATAGCAGCCTACAAAGCATATCCGCCCAATGGGGGCTCGAACTCGGTACCTCTTGCTCTCTTGGCCAGATGTTATCCAAAGCGCCACGGGCCCCCAAACGACAGTTTCGTTCCTAGTACGAACTTCAGTTATCTCGTGGAGCCAAGTGAAGGACAGTTGATCCGTGTCTACACTCTCAACACTAGCCTCGTTGCGAAGATTATGAACAGGACAGGGTCCACCTTAACCCTAGGGCTACCAAGCTTTTTTTGTAACACTGACTACCAAGGGGGGGGGTTACCACCCCCTGGATTTCGTGTTTGGTTTGACATATCATAACTTGTAATACAGCATTGGATTCAGCATTCATTTCTGCACAGAATGGTATATTTAGTTGTACATTATGTGAATGCACCTCGAAATTACATCACTTTTAACAATTGAACCCATTAATTAGCAATATTTTTATATTATTGCGTACATTTTGTGCTTTTTGGATAAACAAATGTAAGATTATGTGTGTTTTGAAACTAATCTATGTATAAAAGATACACATAATCATCCCTAAACATGTTTATATAGTATAAATGTACATCCATACATATATATCCATAAATATATATCGGTTTACGTTGTAATGCTGTATTCAGCCATTTTCACACAGATTACGCGTATTATTATTTATTGTGATCACTTCCGGTATTCAAAAGACAAAGATGTAGGTATGCAAATGAAGCCCTACATTCCCTCTAAAGAATGGTATCTTTGTTTCTCTTCCAGGAAGACAAATGAATACGCTACAGACAAAAACAAAGGGGAGTGCTTCCATTTAGCCATTTTTCACGCATGTTACGCGTATTATTATTTATTTTGAGCACTTCCGGTTGTCTCAGGTCAACTCAGTGACCAGAGAAATGTAGCCCCACATTCCCTCTATAGAATGGTATAATTTGTTTCTCTTAATATTAAATGACGGATAAGATATATTCGAAAATCTAGGGGGTGGTATCCACCCTCCCTGGTGCCTCGGGTATATATCAGTAACTTTTGAATGGCGTGGGCTACCACCATAATGTTTACCTCAAAATGTGCGCCAATGAATCTGCTACAGCTACCTAAAATGCCAAAATTATATTCCATATGAAAACAAAAAAATTTCATAAAAACGTAGGGGGGGTGGCAACCACCCCCCCCCCTCTGGTAGCCCGAGGGTTAATCGTCAAGATTGCTCATGCATGGAATGGTAGTGCGTGGTATGACTAGGTATCTGTGCTACGTTGTAAAGCGTGGCCTCTATCTTACCCTGTCTTACTCTCCTCAAACGCTGTATCCCGTATTTATTCTACTGAACATTCTTATCTAATTACTATCTAACTGTGTAAAACAACAGTGAACCAGGCCACAATGATCGTTGTCATTTCATTGTAGACAAGAGTAGTACACGCTTGTACACCTGTGAGCTGTATAACCGTCTTTTGTCACGAGGCGTTGCATGTAGGAATGTAAAATTCCTCTGGACTGTCCTTGAACGTTCAATTTCTGTAATTGACGTAAATTTGTAAGTCAGACATAAGAAAACACAACATTATATATTTATTTTACGAGCTTTTCTTATTGCTAGCAACAAAGACACGACAACACTCAGTTGGTAGTGCGACTTGTGTGACTGTAAGGGTAGCTTGTCAACTCAATTGAACTATGAAGACTCGAATACTTAATTATAATTATCATTAAAGGTTGGCATCAGGGGCATTTCAAACCCATGTAGGTTGTCGTCATACGTCAAGGGTGACTTTCCTTAAGTCTTTCCATCGTGAAGAAGAGCTTCTATGCGTAGGCCTACTACATGCAAGTTATGTTGGGGACCAGTCACACGCTGAGATGTCAAGAGTGAACCCTAGGCTTATGAAGTTTGTCAGATACTAAGCATTGTTTAGATCTGTTAGAAAGTCATAGGTACAAGATGTATGTACCTATCTAACAGAGCCTTTGTGAGTTACAAAAATGCGCTATATTAAGCCCCAATACAACATTCCCGAAACGTATCAAGTCGTACATTCTGCGAATGCTTTCGATATAACAGCTTACGTTCATCTAAGCAGTAGTGAAGTTATCATTTTCCTTAACTTCAATAACAGTTACTGTGTAGATTTGACAATCATCACCAACGTTCACCAGTTATCACCATTATCGTCATTGTAACGTATGCAATAATATCTAGATTTTCAATGACTCATAAACAATACCGTCATTTAATATTAAGAGTAAACAGAATTATACCACGTAGCTCAAGGGAATGTGGGAATTCATTCAAATCTGGTCACTGAGTTGGCCTGAGACAACCGGAAGTGCTTAAAATTCACAATAATTCGCGTAACATGCGTGACAGCAATACTGAATTCAAGCAGTCGTTGCTTAATTTCAAAACCTTGTAAAGAATTCTGTGTCTGTTATGCAAGCAGAAACGTCTATAGCTCTCCTGATGGAATTCTGGATTCATTTGCTCTAGGACAGTCATTTTATGTCTATGGAATAACGGAAGTGACCACACATCAACATGGAGGACAATCGTAAGGAGGGCGTTTATCACGTTAACATTAATAAGTTTAAACTTTAACTGATTAGGTTATAATAATATTCTTAAGGTTATACTGTTAGCATGTTTCAACTCGATCAACCCGCTCATTGTAAAAAAAACTCTTCATTTGTATCTTTGTATTTAATCTTTGGTTTAAACCGCAGGGCTTTCAACTGTCTATTCCCGATTCCTACCTTTCAACGCCCAACGACTATCTACGATATCATAGACATCTATAGCACCAATGCATCATAAACGGAGAGACATCGCGTTGTCTATAGGTCGCCTCAATATTTTAAGAGATTCTTTAAGTGGTGCTTTATAAATGTCGTGTTACATTACATTACGTTACATTGGAATGTGAACCCTACATCTCGAAAGAGACAACTCAACAGCAACGAATTGAGTTGGGCAGCATGATGATCCATATTAGACAGGTTCACTGTCATCGAATCCATACTGTATAGTTTCTTAATCGTAGTTATTTAGTATAGATGATACGGCGAGGGAGAGACCTGGCCACCCGCCCTCATATGCCGAGGCTAAAAAATGATGTCGCTAACACTTCACACTCATGGGTGCCTTAGGTTAGCTTAAAGGACTGCCCTTCTTTTTCTTCCTCCTCCTCCTGCTCTTCCTTCTCCTGCTACTATTCTCCTCCTCCTCCTCCTCCATTTTAGTATAGTAGTAATATCGTTAAACCGTAAAGATGTATACTTTAACAGTAGACAGGGTAATTATAAGACCTACTGATATTGTACCAAAAGACAGAAGGCACGAATTAATAATAGACGAATGTTGATTCGTTTAACATAACACGTTTAGGCTATGTGTCCTTTTGCTGTGATTCTGTGGGGCTGGGGCCCCCACAGTTTCACTGAACAGGGCCACCACATTAGTTAATCCGGCTCTGGTGAGCTGTATGGCCATCTTCTGTCATGAGGCGTTGCGTGTTAGAGCCCATAACTGCCGTGCAAAATTTGTCCGATAGGCCCTATGTCCTTGAACGTTAAATTTCTGCAATTGATGTAAGAAATAATTAAACACGACATTACTTCACGAGGTTTTTCTTACTGCTATAGCAACAAAGACACGACAACACTCAGTTGGTAGTGCAACTTGTGTGACTGTAAGGGTAGCTTGTCAACTCAATTAAACTATGAAGACTCGAATACTAAACACTTATCATTAAAGAAACCCATGTAGGTTGTCGTCATACGTCAAGGGTGACTTTCCTTAAGTCGTCTCTCCATCGTGAAGCAGAGCTTCTATGCGTAGGCCTACTACATGCAAGTCATGTTGGGGACCAGTCACACGCTGAGATGTCAAGAGTGAACCCTAGGCTTGTGAAGTTTGTCAGATACTAAGCATTGTTTAGATCTGTTAGAAAGTCATAGGTACAAGATGTATGTACCTATCTAACAGAGCCTTTGTGAGTTACAAAAATGCGCCATATTAAGTCCCAACGCAACATTCCAGGAACGACAACGTATCAAGTCGTACATTCTGCGAATGATTTCGAGGTCGAGATATAACAGCTTACGTTCATCTAAGCAGTAGTGAAGTTATCATTTTACTTAACTTCAATAACTGTGTATATTTTACAATCATCATCACCAACGCCACCACCATCACCATTATCGTCATCGTAACGTATGCAATAATATCTAGGAGGAGGAGGAAAAAGAATAACAATAATATTCGTTTATTAATTGAAACTGATAAATACGCACCATGATTTCTTGATAATATTATAAGTTTAGTAGTGACAGATGATGACAAGTTTCATGTCAGCGTGTTAATGCTCAACCATCTTCCCGCCCCAAGAGGAGAAGGAAGAGGATGAGGAAAAAGAAAAGGAAGAGGAAGAGGAAAGGAAGAAGAAAGAGAAGAAGGATTGCCGCCTTTGTCTTTCTCTTCCCATCCGAAATATCCTTCAACTGTATAACCTCACTTCTATTACCATTGTCGGAAGACTAACGTTGCCGTATTTCACCTCACATGATACAGTTTGAGTAACTGAAGCTACTGTTGTATGTAGAACTTTAAATGTGATGTTGCCTTAAAATGGTGTCGATGAAATGGGCGCCTGAACCAGGTGATGTGATACGATGATTTGTGTTGTTGTTGTCGAGTGCCAAGTGCTAAGTGATGATGGTGAATTGTGTTACAGGAACTGGAGACAGTTCTGGTTGCTACTCTGGAAGAACTGGCTGCTTCAGAAGAAAAAAGTTCTCGAGACTGTCCTTCTCATTTTAATTCCTATCCTCTTCCCTCTACTTCTCTTACAAATGCGAGCCCAAACCTCACCCTCCTTCGCATCAAGCGCAACAATCTATGACAGCTTCTTCGTTACCCCAAACTTGAACGACGACCCGACGTTTCCACCCGTAAATTTAACCCTCGCCTACGTCCCCAACACGACCCTCATCGCTGGGATTGTGAATAGAACAGCGAACATCATGGGCGTCAAGAATCCAACGAGTACGTCGTATTTCTATATCGCGTGCTCGTGCTACGCATAATAACAACCTGTCTTGTGGATTCATTAATTTTGACTACAGTGTCGTCCTTCTGTTTAATGATGCAAAATATCGGAGATTAACATTTAAATTGGTTAATTTAATCAGATGTGATCTTAAAACAGATGAAGAGATTACAAACAAAGGAGAAGTTGCCGAAAGATGGAAGGAGTACTGTGAGGAGTTGTATGATGGGGAAGATACATATAAAATAATCGGGGAACACGCAAAGGAACCTGCACCTCTGCGATCAGAGGTAGAACGTGCGATAAATGGATCAGCAAGAAGGAAAAGTGCGGGACCGGATGAGGTACCAGCGGAGTTATTCAAGTTCGCGGGAGAAACGGCAATAGACAGAATGCATAGGATATGTGTGGAGGTATGGGAAACGGGGGAATGGCCAGAGGATTGGACGAAGTCTATATTCATACCCATTCCAAAAAATGGGGATATGAAACAATGTAGGAATTATAGGACCATAGCATTGGTGTCTCATGCGAGTAAAATTATGCTGAAGATCATTTTGGAAAGGATAAGAGGACGTACGGAATCAGAATTATCAGATGCACATGCAGGGTTTAGGCGTGGCAAAGGAACAAGGGATCAAGTGACGAATCTTAGAATCATAATGGAAAAGATGAGAGAGCACCAACTTCCGCTGTACATGTGCTTTGTCGATTTCAAAAAGGCTTTTGATTGTGTATCACATGAGCAAGTATGGTTGTCGATGGTTGAAATGGGGTACCCAGTACACATTATCAACTTGATAACAGAACTGTATAGAAAACAGACGGCAAAGGTAAAAATTGCAGGGCCAATGTCAAGTGAGTTTAGAATTAAAAGGGGAGTCAGACAGGGATGTGTGATCTCGCCAACATTGTTCAACATACTTTCAGAGATGGTCTTGAGAGAGGCACTGAGAGGATACAAAGGAGGCATTCAAGTTGGAGGAAGAAGGATAACAAATCTACGATATGCAGATGACATAGTGTTAATGGCAAGCACAGAAATGGAACTACAGGATCTGGTGACTCGATTGGACAGGGAAGGGCGAAAAAAGGGCTTAGAGATCAACATAGGTAAAACAAAGTGTATGGCACTAAATGGGAATCAATGCAACATCAAAGTACAAGACAGTATGATAGAACAAGTGGAAACCTTCGTGTACTTAGGATCACTCATAACAGAAGACGTGGATTGCAGCAGGGAGATAAGAATAAGAACTGCAAGAGGACTTGGAATAGGAGTAGATCTGATGAAACTGTGGAAAAGCCATAACATAAAAATTAACACAAAGATTAAATTAATGAGAACACTTATATGGCCAGTGATGATGTATGGCTGCGAGAGCTGGACAATTAAAAAGAGGGATGAGGAGAGAATAAAAGCATTTGAAATGAAGTGCATACGAAAAATACTGGGTATATCATGGATAGAGAAAAAAACAAATGAATGGGTGTTAGAGACGGCGGGAGTGGAAAGGAATTTACTGGAATCAATAAAAAGAAGAACGATGTCTTACTTTGGGCATATAATGAGGAAACAAGGTGAATGTCTAGAGAAAGAAATTATGCAAGGAACGGTACCGGGAACAAGAGCAAGAGGGAAACCAAGGAAGAGATGGATGGACAATGTGGGCGAATGGTTGGAATTATCAACGGAACGGTTGCTGCGAGAAATCGAGGACAGGAGAGGATGGAGAAGAATCGTCTACAATGCGACCAACCCTCGTATCCCTAGAGAGAGAGAGAGAGAGAGAGAGAGAGAGAGAGAGAGAGAGAGAGAGAGAGAGAGAGTAGAGAGAGAGAGAGAGAGAGAGAGAGAGAGAGAGAGAGAGAGAGAGAGAGAGAGAGAGAGAGAGAGATCTTAGAACATAATCTTAAAGCATAGATGTTACGCAGTACCGGTAATCGCAAACCTAATTAGAAGGTTTATAACAGTTCATTCAAACGAAAGCGATTGGAATCCAGTAGAATGCAGTATGCAATATGAAGCCTTCATCGGAAGAACGACTAGAGTCCATTTTTGACTTTTTTGAGTTAAGTGTGTCCTTTGATACATAGTGTTGTAGAGCATGTATTGCCAAGTGAGTTTTTTTGGAAAACCCACGTAAGTCCAGAGTTACAACGAAAATAAAATATAGCGTTCCGGTAAAAACCACTAAAGTCCTTGGACTCTAGTGGTTTTTCCATGAATACTGAGTTGCATAAGCGCACCACAGAAAATTTTTCCTTTAAAATTTAATACTATTTTCAGTTTAATAGAAGCAGCTATTATAATTATTTTGCTACTGTTAAACAACTTTGCAATTATCCAAAGAAAATTGTGGAATACTATCAATGCACGACGAAAAATAAAGAAATTGCCATACGTAGCAACATTTAAACCTCTATAATGTGGCGCCATCTACCTGTTAAACTTAAATCTTTTAAACGATGTTATGGAGACATAACACATCCACAAGAATTTCAAATTTCATTTCGATATTTTGATAAATAAAATACTTGTAGACTTTCAAAGTTGGTTTTGTGAATATCTCAAAATCCTTAAAATGGACTTTAGTGGTTCTTTCGATGAAGGCTTCATATGGTTCAGTATGGTTTAAAAAGACGTAGTATGGTGTGGTATGTCAGAAAATGGTATCTAAGGGTAACATACATGGTACAGCCTGGCAAAATGCATGGATCGACATATTCTCTACTTAGGCCTACACTGTTCCATCTAGTCAATGATTATACTTCTGCAAAGTTAAAATAAAATTGCTACCTAACTGGGTAACCAAACATGGCTGAAAAGGCTACAGTGATAATAATACTTATTTCATGAGCTGCATTAGTGTGTTCTATTGCCAGCCGGTCACTCCATCCAAATAGCCCGGACAAAATCGCCAAAGACAAAATTAGCTGAAATGTTTAATGTTAGCGTTACTGCTATAATTAATGCCCCATTCCAACAAAAACGTTAGTACAAACATGAACTGTCAACATGTTTTCAACCACGCTCAAAGGAACGTTATTGTCAGTATCTTTCACAATTACCTAAATACCAGGATTGTGAGCTATTGTGCGTAGGCACTGGAATTGCAGTTTCGCCGTTCGTTTGAACTTTGAAGAACAGTTTGCATTCGGCGGTTTAGCTGGACTTACTTCACCTTCGAAGCTTCTGGATGTCTGATTACCACATAATAACGCGCGATAACGATCTCGACACTATCTTGTTCTTTTCTCAATGTGGCCCATGCTAACCGCTTTCGAGGATGTTGGCCCGTTCTTATCTCAAATTTCAGTTCTTTTTCTTTAGTAATTATTTACAGAGTCTTATTTGAAGCATTCAGAGAATCGTTTGATCTTCTGAAAATCAGTGGCTTCATTACGACTTGTAAGGTGGTTTCAAGTAGGCCTAACTTCTTTGAAGTCATTGTTACCTCATTTCGAACTGGGTTACCTTTAAAGCTTTGTTCCATGTTCTATTTCATGGCGCCACTTTGGTTGTTGGCGATTTTGTCGGGGCTATTTTGACGTGATTTTTTGATCTGTTTATTTTGACGGGTCACCATTGCGAAATTGCCATCCATTTTGTTTAGAAGCCTGTAATAACAGTTCGATAATTCTGAAGATTGTCTTTCAATTAATGCTAAATTAAAGGTCAAATTCATTTAACCTTTTTTTGGTGTAGATATGGGTTTTGCATCTGAGAAAGCTGTGGAGGACTACGTGTCGATACATCAACATATTTATGGCGCAATCGTTTTTCCCGATTCGGAAAACTGGAGAAGTCTTCCGCAGAGCATCACCTACAAGATCCGTCTGCGTTCTGAACAGATGGATTGGAAAACAAACGCCATGTTCGATAACCTACAGACGAACGAACCGAGAGATGTGAAAGAGCGATTTGGTGGAGAAAATCCAGGTATTTTATCTGTATATCAGCTAATTATTTATCTATTCAAAAAAATATTTATTGCATATAAAGAAGAGCACAAACCCATTCAGAGGAGAACTCATGAAAATCATCCTATATTAGGTAAGTATGACAAACTAGGTCATAATAGCAATACGAGTGCAAAAATATTAACAAAATAAGGCGCTTGATAAATTAATCCGTTAAAACATAATAATAATAGATTTTATTATTCCCATTTTTGTAATAAAAATAGTAGTAACAGTAGTATAGTAGTAGACCAGGGCTTTATTTAGCGTGCAGTTCTACACAAAATGTGCAGTTCTAAATCAATTTGTGCAACTGTAAAAGCATTTTGTGCAGTGAAAAATTGCTAAAAAGGTCATTGTCATCCAATTGGGAAAGATTTACCATGGGTTTTTGAAAAAGAGAGAAGAGGTTGTGCACTTCTAAAATTTCCTTTAAAAAGCCCTGGTTGTG
Organism: Aporrectodea caliginosa; assembly: GCA_020284085.1. Lineage (NCBI taxonomy): Eukaryota > Metazoa > Annelida > Clitellata > Crassiclitellata > Lumbricidae > Aporrectodea > Aporrectodea caliginosa. Next base: position 662,433 of record JACEVL010000090.1, read on the forward strand.
ACTGTTGTGGTAGTAGAAGTAGTCGAGGTCATGGTAGCAGTAGTGGTAGCAGTAGCAGCATTCATAGAAATAATGAAATTGCCAACCTGCATTGAAGACGACAATTGAACAGGTGGTATATATATACGTTGCAGGGTATTACCACAGTGGTTTTCTGGCGATTCAGCATGCTGTTGACCTGAGTCTAATTGCCGAAGTGAACTCGAGTTTCGACCCAACGACGACGAACGTAACAACTCAGCTGAAGCGATATCCATATCCTCCATACAAAGCAGATGCATTTATTTCGAACATCAAAACCTTCCTGCCTATTTACATTCTGATCAGCTTCCTCGTTTCAGCAACGACATTCACTCAGGAAGTTGTGCTGGAGAAGGAAAACAAATTCAAGGTACAATCAATTTTTATCTCTCAATTATAGCCACAGTTCCCCACAATTAGGTCCACAGGTATGTGCACCTGTGGCTCTAATTGTATTGTTGTAATAAATGGTATATATAATTGTGTATAACTGTATATGCACACTCTGGTGTACGAGATTATGGTTCATGCGACGTTTTAAAGTCTGTAAGCTTTAGTGAACAGCAGAAGAAAAAGTGATCTCTTCTTGCGCAACCATTTCAAAACCTTTCTTTAGTGTGATAGGCCTTTTGTATCTTTGAGACACTGATGATGCTTAAACACCTGAATGATATGATTGTGTTGTCTACAAGTCAGCTTCATATTTGACGATATAGCAATAATATAGTCTGTGAATCTGAACGTGAAGAGCGGACGGATGTTCTGTTAAGCTCTTTTATCAATCGTCCCTCAGGCTTTCTCCTCGGAAACAAAGTCTCATCTCTTCAAGAATTCCTGCATTGGTTCCTGCCTTTTTCCGATTCCCAATCTCTCTCATCCTAAACGAAACCCTCCTCAGCAGATCCTCTGTCTCTGCTCTTCTGGCAACTGGACTAATGTTCCTCACTTAGTCCCGGACAACCCCTCAGACTCGACACGCTGCACATGGATAAGTCGGTGCCCATTGATTGACTTTTTGAGTGGCACTTTAGATATTCGGGGTTCACGATTACTAGCTATTAGGTCTACGCTAGGTGCCAAGACGGAGTTGTATGGTCTCGGTCTCGAGACGTCTCGAAATAGGTTTCTTGATGTCCTCGTCTCGGACTTGGAACCTGTTGTCTCGGTATGTAGACCATTGCCTTCAAATTGGAACCAAAAAAGAAACCTTTGCATTTATTTGAAATCATTTGAAATGTCTGGAGCAAAATACATTTATATTTCGTATAGGCCTGAGGGCGCTTCGAACCATCACGCTTCAGGGGCTGAATGCTTTCCCTTCGGACCAAAATTGATCTATAGACCATTACCTTCAAATTGCTCCTGAAAAAGAAACTTCTGCATCAATGTGAAATGACTGCAGCAAAATACACGTATTTCGCATAGGCCCACGTCATCAAAGGTGATTTAAAGAACATTTGGCTGTGAGAAGTCGGTTTTCTTCGGCAAACGATGGCAAAAGGAGGATCGCAGGCAGCACCTACAGCGCCTCATCATACTATTGTCCTGAGCCAACCTTATTATTATTTTCGTTATTACTATTTTATTACTACTACTGCTACTGCTACTGCTTTGCTGCCATCCTACGACCCTATTATTATTATTAGTTATTATTATCTATTATTATTAGCATAAATATATTATGAGAAAGTGGATTATGATAATTATTACTGAAGAGCCTTTCGCTGCCCTCTTTGAGCGCGTGTGCTGTGATCTCGTCTGCAGACGTCAGATATTCAGCTGATGTAATTTGGTATAAGAGCGAAGCCTACCAGGCGTTTGGTTGCTGCAGCGAAGGAGCTACGAAATGCGATGGAGATTGAAGCGTTGTACATTAATGAAATTCTGAAAGAGGGAAAAGTTTCTCGTGGATCCCCCGTGATCATTGCTTGGTTTTCGTCCCAGTTCGGATAGAAAGACTCGACCTTCATCGTTTATCGGACCCATAGTTTTAAAGCCAGAGGACAAACACGTGCCCCTTAGGAAGAGAGCGGAAGGTATTTCTCTGTTTGCGAGACGCTGCTCATGTTTCGGCCGCCGCTTCGACTGTCTGGGAGGTGTCTGGTAAGTAAGATGCGGCTAAGGTGTCAGTCACCGTAGCGTCCCAGACTAGGCATAAACCCGCCACGGGACTAGGGTGAGGCCATCAGGTCTTCTCCCACAAATTCTCAAGCGTGCCGCAGTTTGGCCACCATTATTATTATTATTATTATTATTAATTATTATTTTTATTATTTAGAGGAATTTTTATGCTTAATAATTTCAACTTAAATCATATTGTCTCAGAACTTCGTACATTCTATTGTCACGGAGCGTCATGAAAAGAGCTAAATCGCCTCGTATACATGTAGGCCTAAGTGATCCTAAGCAAGGGACCGATGCACAGCTTTGTTAAAAAAAGGTAAATTGAGTTTGTGAATCTACTGAATTATCTGATTCAGTGAGAGGAATAATTAGTTAGCAACTTCAAAATCTCATTAATTATTATTACATAATAATTTTTTATATTCGCCATAGTTCTATAAAATTTGCTACGTAGGCCATAGGAATGTGTTTTGATTGGTTTAAATTTTGTTGAAAAGCTCGCGTGCTGAAGATACAAGCTGCGATTAAATACGGAGCTGAAAATAATGCATAAATTTTACTTATTTAGGTTAAAAAATCTAACATCTCAACAACCAAGCATTTGGCCAGTGGCCACAGTCACTGGCCAGCTTGATAACCCTATTTGGGGTTTTCTGGTAACCTGCCAGAAAGGAGAAGGCAATTATGAGGAAATTCTCCATCTGATTGATTTGCTGAAGATCTGGACTAATACCTCTCCAATTTCTTCCCTTACCTGATAGTCTAGGACTACAAATTCTTTATGGAGTTGGTTGTGAAGTAGGCCTACAATAGATCAGGCAAGATTCGGTATTTGGTGGCGGTAAAGTCACACTAACATAAACATTTTTTGTTCAGATACATTTAAACGTGTGATCGTTTGTGAACACCATGCGCAGGAGTCGATGAAGCTGATGGGGATGCGTACGTGGCTGTATTGGTCTTCGTGGTTCGTCAAGTACCTGCTCTTCATGCTCATCACTGCGCTCATACTGACGATTGTCTTCCACGCTTCAATCTCGTCCAATGGATCAGTGATTGGCCACAGCTCAGCTTCAGTCACATTCGTCTTCCTCCTCTTCTACTCGCTATCCATCACCACCTTCTGCTTCGCCATTTCTACTCTTGTATCCAAAGGTAAGGATATATGCAGACAGACTCGAGATTTCTTCAGCACTCACAAAAGCTAAGTCGCGGAAATTAGCTAATTCACAGGCGCTCAGTCAAAACAAAATCAATAGGCAGGGTCAAGATCCAGAGGGCCAGATGTGGGAGACAGTCAAAGGCTGCGGTGGATAGTGTTTAAAATTGAAGTGGCGAGAGAGGCATGTGGAAGAGGAGGAATCAGGATAATATTTGTGAAAGAGCATTGTTTTCTGTTTTGAGTGAAAGACCTATGGAGAGATGGCAAGAAGTGAGGTTGAACGAATGGAAAGAGTGATTATACAGCAAGCTATTTTAACTATTTTACGACGCCTGGAAGAAAGTGCAGACAACTGGTAAGCAGAAGATGTCATTTCTTGGAAATCCGTGTATTAAAAAGGTTCTTGTTCAAATAAACGCGTCTTTGTGACGTTCAATTTCGCTAAATAATTAGCCTACGTGACGACTGCACTTTCTGCAAGGTCGAAAAAGTTAAGTGGTACATGCAAATACTTTAATGAAACGTTCACATTTACTGTGCACGTCGGACCTTTGTAAGGAAAGATTATCAGATTACTACTTAGTATTTGCAATGCATTGTTTTGTACGTGTGACTTTTATAACAAGCAATTGTGTATTTCAAAATATAACTTATGTTGTGCGCTTCCTGGAGCCATTAATAGACAGGAAAACTAATTGAATTTTCAATCTAATCTATAATGAGAATCAATCCATACATAATTATTAAGGGGCGTATGCTGAAGAAAATCACAGGATTTATTTAACCACAGCAAGTTCTGTTGAGTTTCTTTTCAGTTGCTGTAACAACATCTTTTGTTTTTGTGTTTTGTTTAATGATATTTTTTATATTTTGTCTGGTTTTGAAATGAACGTTTCTCACTCAGTGAGTGTAAAATTCGGAGACTCTTGAATATTTATGGAGCTTATTTATATAGGGCCGTTTCTGTTGACTCAAGAACTTTTGCACAGAAAAGACTCTACATCTTCACGTAAATTACTGCATCCTATTAGACCTACTGCAATAATTAATTTAGGGTCAGTTCGCTTGTCTGCTATAACAAGCTACAGCTGTAAACTAATTAAGAATGCATTGAATTCTTCTATGCCCTTCACACTCATTCATTTTTCTGTTTGCTTATTTATACCCTCTGTATTCATTTGCAGCCGTCTATGGCTCGGCCATCTGTGGTATACTCATCTTTCTGTTTTACGCGCCTTATTTCTACCTGGAGATGATCTATGACGATATGAATCTGGTGCAGAAGATAGGATCATCGCTCGACTTCAACTTGGCCATGGGATTCGGATGCATGAAGATATATCAATACGAAGCACTCGGTAGGCCTACGTCCGATTGATTGCTGATAATTGTGAACGTAGGAATGATGATACAGCACGCTATTATCACACTATTTTACACTGTTCATAGGATTTGGTGATTCAGCAAGTTTTCTGGCATGGATATAGCGCGCATGTTGATATCTAGTCAGCTATCATTCCCTTTCCTGACTGGGAATGAAACTATGTAAAGCAGAAGAGAAATGTTCCTATGCTCTAGGATTCAAAAAGGACAACGTCAGATTGTCTGCGTTGATGGCAGTGTCTAGGTTTTTAGGTTAAGAAGCGTAGCATATAATTTAAAGATATTGACCGTTGACTTGAATCATGACTATAGGCTTCATTTTCTGCGTTCGGCTTTCTCGCCTTTATTCGGCTTATTAAATTGAGAGGGCTCTAAGTTATGTGAGGAATTCATTGATTGGCTGTTACTGAGCAGTAACCGTGATGAGTTAGACTCCAAGCGGAACCTGGAGCCAGACCATCATTTTATTTATCAGATTTTAAATTTCTAGATAAAGTTCAGTTTAGTATCGATACAACATTGCATCGACAAGCACAGGAGGCTTATCGACGTATACTCTAATAATAATAAAAATAATATTCGTTTATTCTGACACAAGATGACTTGACCGCAGCTTGTTTACAAACATTTAAGTTCAGTTCCTAGCTGTTTTGTTTTGTTTTGTCCACAGGTCGACCTCGGGACCTTATGTGTGCAGTAATACTTATTTCATGTTAATGGACAACCATAAGAATACGATACAGAAAATACCCTGCACACATAAGGTCCCGAGGTCGATCGCGTATCGATCGCCTACTCAATCCAGCGAGATCGAATTTCACATCGCCTTCTATTTTCAAATGAGAAGCTCTGCGTTCGTTGGAAGGACAGTTTGCATTCGTCGGTTTAGCTGCACTTTAATACTTCGCCTTCGAAGCTTCTAGATGTCTGATTACCGCATAAAAATGGGCGCTAACGATCTCGACACTATCTTGTTCTTTTATCAATGTTTTCCCATCCTAACCGCTTTCGAGAATGTTGGCCCGTTCTTATCTCAAATTGGTCCGATTTCAGTTCTTTTTCTGTAGTCATTATTTAGCTTTCTTTGAAAGATTCAGAGGATCGTTTGATCGTTTGAAAATCAATGGCTTCATTACGACCTGTAAGGTGGTTTCTAGTAACTTCTTTGAAGTCGGTTCACCCGTTGTTGCCTCATTTCACACAGGGCTATCTTTAAAGCTTTGTTCGATGTTAGATTTTAAAGCTTCATGGGGCGATTTTGGTTGTTGGCGATTTTGTCGGGGCTATTTTGACGGTGATTTTTTGACGGGGCCTATTTATTGGTTATATTTTGACGAGTCACTATAATTTCGAAATTGCCATCCATTTTGTTTAGAAGCCTGTAATAACCTTTCGATAATTCTGAAGATTGTCTTTCAAATAATGCTAAATGAAAGGTCAAATTCATTTAATCTTTCTTTGGTGTAGATATGGGTTTTGCATCTGAGAGTGATGTGGAGGACTATGTATCGATACATCAAAATATTTATGGCGCAATCGTTTTTCCCGATGCGGAAAACTGGAGAAGTCTTCCGCAGAACATTACCTACAAGATCCGTCTGCGTTCTGAACGGATGGATTGGAAAACAAACGCCATGTTCGACAAACTACATACAATCAAACCAAGAGATGTAAAAGAGCGATTTGGTGGAGAACATCCAGGTATTTTCATCTGTATATCTGTAATCAGCTAATTGTTTATCTATTTTGTTAAATTTATTTATTGTACATAGAGAAAAATACAAACTCATTCAGGGGACAACAGAGGTAAGATAAAAAGGCCCTAATAGTAATAATGAAATTGCCAACCTGTATAAAAAATGACAATTTAAAGGGCTTGTTTCATACGTTGCAGGGTATTACCACAGTGGTTTTCTGGCGATTCAGAATGCCGTGGACCTGAGTCTAATTGCCGAAGTTAATAAGAGTTTCGACCCAATGACAACGAACGTAACGACACAGCTGAAGCGATATCCATATCCTCCATACAAAGCAGATGCATTTATTTCGAACATCAAAACCTTCCTGCCTATTTACATTCTGATCAGCTTCCTCGTTTCAGCAATGACATTCACTCAGGAAGTTGTGCTGGAGAAGGAAAACAAATTCAAGGTACAATCACTCTCATATAATGTCAATTATAGCCACAGTTTCCCCACAATTAGGTCCACAGGTATGTGCACCTGTGGCTCTAATTGTATTGTGGTAATAAATGGTATATATCATTATGTATAGCTATATATGTACACCCTTGTGTAGGCGATAATGGTTCCGGCGACGTTTCAAAGACTGTGAGCTTTAGTGAGCAGCAGAAAAGGTTAGCGCTTCTTGCGCAACCATTTCATAACCTTTATTTAGTGTGATAGGCCTTTTGTATCTTTGAGACACGGATGATGTCTTAGCATCTGAATTGCCCGTGTTGTCCATCTATCTCCCTTCAGGCTTCCTACTCGGAAACGAAGTCTCACCTCTTCAAGAATTCCTGCCTTTATTCATCCACTTTTCCACTTTTCCGCCTCCCAACCTCTCTGATCTTTAACGAAACCCGCTTCTGCAGGCCCTCTGTCTCTGGTCGTCTGGCAATTTTACTATTGTTAATCACTTAGTTCCTGTGACTCGACACGATGCTCATGGATAAGTTGGTGCCCATCGATTGGCTTTTGAGTGGCACTTTAGATATTCGGAGTTTACGATTACTAACTATTAGGCTGCCCTAGGTGCCAAGACGAAGTCGCGCACAGCAGAGTTGTATGGTCTCGATACTCAGTCTCGGTCTCGAGACGTCCCGAAAATAGGTTTCTTGATGTCTCCGTCTCGGTCTTGGAAACTGTTGTCTCGGTCTATAGACCATTGCCTTCAAATTGGAACTGAAACAGAAACCTTTTGAATGACTGGAGCAAAATATACATCTTTCGCATAGGCCGACAGTTTTTAAGGCAAATAATCATCCGATTAAATACAATAAACTGAAACCTAGCAGAATCTTAAAACATGATATGTATTGCCTGATAGTCCATAGAGTAAACTTTCATATTATTAGATTGATGCTTATAAGACATCGTGCGAATCGTGTGTGCAGATTAGGATAAAGAAGGCGTTACACAAAAAATAGTCAGATACATTTAAACGTGTGATCGTTTGTGAACGCCATGCGCAGGAGTCGATGAAATTGATGGGGATGCGTTCGTGGCTGTATTGGTCTTCGTGGTTCGTCAAGTACCTGCTGTTCATGCTCACCAATGTGATCTTACTGACGATTGTCTTCCACGCTCCGTTCTCGTCCAACGGATCAGTGATTGGTCACAGCTCAGCTTCAGTCACATTCGTCTTCCTCTTCATCTACACTCTCTCCCTCATCACCTTCTGCTTCGCCATTTCTACTCTTCTATCCAAAGGTAAGGATATATGCAGACAGACTCGAGATTTCTTCAGCACCCACAATAGCTAAGTCGGGGGAATAGGCAATTCACAGGTTCTCAGTCAAAACAAAATTTATAGGCACAGGGGATATTCATAGACTATCATTGACTACCTACCTTCCTGTCCAGAGGGACAGGCAGGCAGATAGACCTATGGAGAGATGGCAAGAAGTGAGGTTAAATGGTGCACAGCGTTACAATGCGAGCTGACGATGCACAATTAAGGACTAGGCTGAGACAAACAGGTAAGCAGAAGAAATCCGTGTTTTAAAAAAGGTTCTTGTTCAAATAAACTCGTCTTTGTGACGTTCAATTTCGCTAAATAAGTGCGTGACGACTGCATTTCTTCCAAGCGTCGTTATCGATGGCCTCAACGTTGAAACAGTTAAGTGGTAGGCTACATGCACATACTTTACTGAAACGTTCACATTCACTGTGCACGTCGGACCTTTGTAAGGACAGATGAGCAGATTACAGCTTGCAATGCATTATTTTATGCGTGTGACTTTCATAAAACAATTGTGTATTTCAAAATATATCTTAAGGTTGTGCGCTTCCTCGAGACATTCGTGGGGCGCGGTGGTGTAGGGGTATGTTCGGTGCCTTGCAGCCGGAGGGTTGCGGGTTCGAATCCACCTCAAACCGCCGCGTAGGGACCCTGGGCAAGTCCTTCACTCGCAATTGCTCATGCGCTTCGACGTGAAATTCCGATTCAGTGTCCGCGCTGTAGTCGGGAGCGCCTCTGAATAGAAATCGTGAAGGGGCGCTATAACAAGTGTTCATACATACATACATATGAATAGACAGAAAAACTATTTTTTTCAAATCTAATCCAATGAGAATCAATCCATACATAATTATTAAGGGCAGTATGCAGGAGAAAATGACAGGATTTATTTAAGCACAGCAAGTTCTGTTGAGTTTATTTTCAGTTGTTGTAACAACATCTGTCGTTTTTGTGTTTTGTTTTATGATATTTTTTATATTTTGTGTGGTTTTGAAATGAGCGTTTCTCACTCAGTGAGTGTAAAATTCGGAGACTCTTGAATATTTATGGAGCTTATTTATATAGGGCCGTTTCTGTTGACTCAAGAACTTTTCCACAGAAAAGACTCTACCTCATCACGTAAATTACTGCATCCTATTAGACCTACTGCAATAATTAATTTAGGATCAGTTCGCTTGTCTGCTATAACAGCTGTAAACTAATTAAGAAGGCATAGAATTCTTCTATGCCCTTCACACTCATTCATTTTTCTGTTTCCTTATATTTACCCTCTGTATTCATTTGCAGCCGTCTATGGCTCGGCCATCTGTGGTATACTCATCTTCCTGTTGTACGCTCCTCATTTCTACCTGGTGATGATCTATGACGATATGACTCTAATACTGAAGATAGTAGCATCGCTCGACTTCAACTTGGCCATGGCATTCGGATGCATCAAGATATTTCAATACGAAGCACTCGGTACGTCCGATTGAGTGCTGATAATTGTGAGCGTAGGAATGATAATATAGCAAGCTATTATTACCCTATTTTACGTTCTTCATAGGATTTGGTGATTCAACAAGTTAAGTTTGTTGGCATGGATATAGCGCGCATGTCAATGTCTAGTCCTCCTTTCCGTCTGGGTTTTTAAACTATGTAAAGCAGAAGACAAATGTTCTATCATGGGAATAATTATTATTAACTATGACATCTATAATGACCTACTGCATGGCCATCATTAAGATGCCTCTAAGAGCGAGAATAAGACGGTAGGCTTATTGGACTTAACCTGGGAAACTAACTCTTAGAGGAAGGAAACATATTTTATATACTCGATCATGTATCAAAGTATTTTAATGTAAGTGATAAATTCTAGCGATAGATAAATGAAATCAAGATAATAAAAATAAAGCAATGAAGTCATAATGAACATAAGAATAAGAATTAACTCTCATACCAGAATTAAGTGAAAACGATCAGCCACACAATTTTCGGTCGGTTCTGCCAGATTAGTTTGCACCCGAGATTTGACCCAGGATGTACCACGTGACCAACCCAAGCTACTGCATGGCCATCATTAAGATGCCTCTACGAGCGAGAATAAGACGGTAGACTTAGTGGAGTTATTCCCCATTGTTTTAACTTAATTCTGGTATGAGAGTTAATTCTTATTCTTATGTTCATTATGCATGACTTCATTGCTGTAGTCCATGGCACCCAACAAGAATGACGTGATCTGGGTTTGCACGGCTTATATAGATTTCCGGAGCTTGGATTGGTCACGTGGTACATCCTGGGTCAAATCTCGGGTGCAAACTAATCTGGCAGAACCGACCGAAAATGGTCCCTACCTCGGGCGCATGGGCCAGAGACCTGTCGGGAAGATGGATCGCTTCGCCCGGATATAGTGATGATAACTTTATCTGATATAACACACACTGTGTGGCTAATACCTAGAGAGAATGTCATGCAATGTGGGTGGCTAACTAGTATCTCCATGCAACTCTTCTACAGCGCCATTACAGTTCGTATGTGCTGAGTTTGAGAATGGACAAAGTCAGATTGTCTGAGTTGATTATTGTGAACGATGGCAATTTCTAGATTTTTAGGTTAAGAAGCCTATCGGATTAAAAGATATTGACCGTTGACTCGAATCGTGACTATAGACTTCATCTTCTGCGTTCGGCTTTCTCGCCTTCATTCGGCCCATAGACTACTTAAATTACAGGACTGTAGGCGCTCATGCTCAAGACTTGGAACTTGGATCCATTCTCAATTTACACTCTTTATCACAACAAATTAACGAATAGTCCGATTTGCATGAACTTTTTTTGTTCTATTTGTCTCAACGAGAGCTATATCGGGGGAAAATATTGACGCTAGATTCTCGATCATTCAAGGTCATTTCAAGGTCGGAAAATGAAATATAGCAAAAATCAGAGAAAATATAGACAGATCTTAGCCAATAATTTTTGAAATCAGCTAATTCTTTCTTGTGTTTCTCTTCTAGATAAAGGCTACCTAAAATAAGAAACAAGGCTATTAAATGTAAGGCAATCCAAAGTTATTTTAAAGGTCTAAAAGGTCAATTTCAGAGTAAAATTACAGGAAATAGCCATAGCTCAGACAAATATTGTTACATATTAATTATTCTTATACCAATTTGATCGTACCGTTAAGGGCTACATTTGAGAAGACAGTAAGTCAGTAACTAAATGTTAAAATAATCCAAGGTCATTTCAAGGTCAAAAGGTCAGAATCAAATAAAATGACCATATCTCAGCCAAATGTTATTTTATTTGGGTGATTCTGTGTAATGGCCATTGTTCCTTGATTTTGACCTTTGACCTTGAAATGACCTCAAAGTAACCCAAGGTCGATTCAAGGTCAAAAGGTCAAAATAAATGGAAAATTGCCATAATCCAGAATCACTCAAATAAAACAATATTCTGTGTAATGGTTATTTCCCTTGATTTTGACCTTTGACCTTCAAATGACCTTGAATTCATTCAAGGTCATTTCAAGGTCAACAGGTTAAAATAAGTGGAAAACTGTCACTACACACAATCACCCAAATAAAGAAGCATTTGGTTGATATATGGTCACTTTCTCTTGATTTTGACCTTTTGACTTTGAAATTACCTTAGATTAAGAAAAAAGTTCATGCAAATCGGACTATTCGTTCATTTTTTGTGATAAAAAGTGTAAATTGAGAATGGATCCAAGTCCTGTAATTTAAGGGGTCAATGGTCACGACCGAGGAACTGCAGCTGAATTTGTGAATGGTTCCGTTATTCTCAAATGTGACCGACTTGGGGGATATCAGCGACAAAAAGCTGACAAAAAAAACACTTGGCCAATCTCTTCCAAAAATGCTGCTTTATCTTGCGCCAGCTCAGACAGCTATGAACATCGCTGTCACTCTACACAAGACCGGACTACAGCAACAGCTTGCTCTATGGCGTGAGCGCGGTCTGCTCAATTAGCTACACAGTGTGCAGAACGCCCCATCCAGGTTTGTTAAAGGGATATGGAAGTTCGACGATGTCACCTTGTACTTCGAGAACTTCACTGTCTCCCCGTTCGCTACAGGATCGTTTTCAAGGTGGCGACACTTGTTTACAAGTGTCCACACCGAATGGCGCCACCGTACTTAGCCAAAGACTATGTGCCAGCATCGTCAACTCCTGGTCGTCTCGATTGCTTTCGGGAAATAGCTACGACTTAGCATGGTCCGGAAAGGCCACTGTTAAGCGTTGTGAGGAATTCGATGATTGGCTATTCCTGGATAGGTCTAGGAATGACATTCCTCAGTAGTAGAGTTATCGACGATTACGAGAGCTCACACTCGCGCTCATTAACTTTAATTGGTGACGTGTCCACGCAATAAACGTCTCTCTCGATTATGACGTCAGTCAACGCTCAGTTTTGGCTAGCTTAAGGGCCGAGGCCGTTTTGATTCGGCAGCCTCACCATAGATGGTAGATGTTCGCTCTCTGTATTGTTATAATATTAACATCAAAATGATTGTTTTCCTCGATGCAACTGGCATACTAATAATTACTTGAATCTAGGATCGGTCACAGTGTAATGTTCAGCGTTTGAGTGTTCGAAGAATGCAATTTTGTTCAAACAATCGCCGATATCATTGATGAATGACGATGGTTGTTTAAACTTGACCAGGCATTGGCCTAAACTGGAGCAACATTGGGTCGTCGGCGTATGCAGGAGATGATCATGCTATAAAAATTGCCAAAATTGTTCCTATATACAAAGACTGTGAGATAGGGATGACCCTACAAACTATAGGCCTATCTCTATCCTTCCTTTCTTTGCCAAATACCGTGAAAAAGTTATGTACACAGGCTTAGCAACTTTGGTAGAAAAATCTAACATCATATTCTCCCACCAATACGGCTTTCAATCGGGTCGCTCTACTTTCATGCCTCTAATGAATATGTATGATAAAATATCAAATGCGTTTGAAAATAACGAGTACTCCATTGGAATATTCTTCGATTTAGCCAAGGCCTTTGATACCGTAAATCATGATATCTTGCTACAAAAATTAGCTAATTACGGTATCAGAGGCACCCAACTAGCCTGGTTTACTAGCTACCTTGATAAACGTCTCCAATGTGTCTCATGTAATGGCGCTCTCTCAAGCTTTAGAATGGTAAAATACGGAGTTCCACAAGGATCTAATCTTGGGCCCCTACTCTTCCTCTTATATATCAATGACTTACCCAATGTATCGCCTATTCTCTCCTTCATCCTCTTTGCTGACGACACAAATGTCTTTTATTCCCATAAATCCTATCACACTCTTGTGCAGACTATAAATAGTGAACTTATCTCTATAGCTGAATGGTTCTCTGCTAATAGACTTTCCCTAAACTTGGAGAAAACTAACTTTATTCTATTTCGTTCCCACAGAAAAATTTGTCCCCCCAGTGATTCACTGCTACTGTCTATGAATGGGACCCTCATATCACAGGTTAGCTCCTCCAAATTTCTTGGTGTATACATTGATCAACACCTTACGTGGAGTGATCACATTAAAAATATCTCGGCAAAAGTTGCAAAAAATATTGGCATACTCTACCGTACCTCCCACATTCTCCCTTCCTCTATCCGAGCAAAGCTATATTACTCCCTAGTATATCCATACATTTCGTATTGTAATTTAGTATGGGCATCTACCTATGAATCCAGACTACATAAATTAGTATCACTACAAAAGCGTGGGGTACGCATAATAGCTGGAGCTTCGTTATTTGCTCACACAAGCCCACTATTTCTAAAATTTAAATTACTTAAGTTCCACCAAATAAGGACCTTCCAGATAGGGGTTTTTATGTACCGATTTACCCACGACCTTCTGCCTCCGAACTTTTCAGGTTACTTTCAGCTAGGATCTGACATACATCATCACTTTACTAGAAGCTCTAAACTTTATCGTGGTATTCATGCCCACTCTAACTCACGAAGATTCTCCATTAAATTTACTGGCCCAGGTGTTTGGAGTAGAATTCCTCCTTCTATTCAACAGGTGCCTAATTTTCAATGGTTTAAAAAATGTTACGTTCTTACTTGATAAAAAACATGATTGCTTAAGTACTGTTACTCTGTTAGTTAAGATTTACTTTTTTGTTTGTTTCTTTATGCTTAATGAATCGACTTAAGTTTGATAATTACGCATTTGATGTTATCCTGTAAATTCAGGCTGTTAACCGTCCTGCCACTACGTTAATTTAAGGTTTAGCAAATAGGTGTCCCTGTTAGCGGGATCTTTAATCCCTTAAGGGCCTTCCTTGTTGCCATCTCGATATGTGAAGTCTATTACTGTACATAACTGTATTGATGGTTTCAATAAAGATTGATTGATTGATTGATTGATTGATTGATCATACGATGGCTCACATTCTGATTATGTTATTGGTCGATACAATCATTCACTCGGTGATTACCTGGTATCTGGATGCTGTTATACCCGGTGACTTCGGAACTCCGCAGCCTTTTCATTTTCCCTGTACGGTCAGTATGTTGATGCCTACTTAAGACATAACTAGAACGATTTTCATACACTCAGGCATCAGAGAACGGTGCTCAATGTTACACCGAATACGGTGTGATTGACGCGGTTTAGGTCAGGTCTATCTCGCTCAAGACGTAAAATGTAACAGAGCGAGAACATATGATATTTAGTGAAACCGAGCCATGTAATGTCACAGATCTTTACCTAGCAATTTATTTGCCAAAAACGGCTATTATGTTGGAATTCGCTAAATTTAACTCATAGGCATAGTTTTTGTGCAAGGGTCCATTCTTGATATGCGACAATTGCGACATACGCTCCTTGACAGTTGATTTTAAGTGGATGTTTTAGTTGTTCGGAAAAGTAATGTAAAGAACCGAGAGTACCGCACTAACCGCAGTCTTCTTAATTGTATCATTTATTCGTCTGCAGAGTGAGTACTGGATGGGTAGAAAAGGAGATCAGATAACGTTACTGGACGAAGATTTTATGACGCTGGTTCAGAAAGACAAAAGACCGTATTTTGAAACTTCAGTGCAGAATGCTAAAGCTGGGATTCAGATCAGAGGACTAACTAAGGTTTGACGGCCAATCAATCAATAGGTGGCTCTTTATACATACACTTTGTATTCAACGTATGAGTGTTAGTATGGCCATGAATATAATATGTTTAATTGTTTATGGCCTTAGTAACACTCGTACGTTGTACCGCAATACAAATTGCAGCGTGTTAGGTCAAAATGCAGTGAGTGCCATCGAAAATTTAGACAGACTGCAATGTCTATGAGTGCAATTCTATTTTGAAATGTAGGCTATATATCGACACTTGGGCAGAAACTAGTAAGTTGCCTTTCATATGATAGCATAGATCGAAGCGCCACGAGTGATTAACGCTTGAGGTAACTTCAAAGACGCGAGTTTCTCCTCCGCCGACAAAAATTAGTCGACTGCAGACGACTTTATACATAGGACCGTTGATCCAAGACTCGACTGAAAATCAGGAAGCCCATGCCTCATGATGCAATCACGTTAGCTGAGATTAAATGAGAAGAAAATATCGTTGAAATTCTGTGCACAACTCACTCAGATAGGTAGTATAATTCCGATTTACACATTAATCAACATTGAACTTTGACGCGTCCGAAATATCCAGCAACGTCTACAATACGACATCTATATATATAATCCAAAGTCTCTTTTTTCTGTCCTTCCGTATGTTTGTCCGTCTCGCTAAAGGCTCCGAAACGGAACGCTTTAGCGATTTACAAAATTTTACAAAACATTATTACGCCACGTCATGGTCAACGCGACTATTTTCAGCTCGCAATTTTATTTAAACGCCGATATATGGACATTTTACATTTACAACTTTTTAAACGAGGCTATCTTAATACCGCCCATAGTATGGCCATTTGTTCACGTCACGAAGGCTTAAATTAATATGCAATCTTACGTCACGCGGAGGATCTAGGTCAACGCTCTGATTCGCAACCAATCACGATGACCGTTGATTTCAAATCAGAAGTGGTCACGCCCACGGCTGAATTTATAGGTCATCGGACTTAAAAATTCGCCAATGCAACTTTAAAAACTTTAGGGGATACGAAATTTTTAACGAACGTTTTCATTTGAATTTCTATAGATCTCAACCCAACTTTATTTCAACTCAAAATTTACTTTAAATTCCGATATTTGGACATTTTAAGTTTCGATGTGGTCATAGTCTGTTTCAACGCCATTGAAATCTAGCTATGCAGGAGTATATATCGCGTAGAGTTACAATTAAACAATTTCAAGCCAGCGCGTAAATTCGCCAGAGGGATACACGAAAAATGTGCACATCGTTAAATTCAAATTCACGGGCGCTGACGAAGATGTCGTTAAATTCAAATACACGGTCGCTGAGGAAAACCCGGGCGAACGCCGGGTAAAGAAATTAATATTTACAGGAAATTCATTACAGGAATATATCACTCAGCCATCAATGCTCCTGAGCATTTTGATATCAGCGCTATAACAGTGATGAACTAAAATTATATTGCTAAAATTTAAATAGTGCCCTGTAGACCCTAGTGGCTGTGATTTTAGTTTCGGACAATGCAAGTAGAAAACTAGAGCGAATTGCCTCATACTAGTTAAGAATTCTTTCATGTATATATAGAGCTTCGGTTCCAATACGAATCCTGCCGTTAACAACCTTAACATCGATATCTACGAAGGCAACATAACCGCTCTAGTGGGACACAACGGAGCAGGAAAAACAACGACCATGTTCATGTTAACAGGTATACGTAATACAATTATCCATCTATTAATTTTAAACTAAGTCTTACTGGATATTTGCGCGTCGTAAGCCGGATGAAATGACCTGCATAACGTTTACGATAGGAGCGCCATCTACTGAAACAAAAGAGTGTTGCCCTCCCTTCCCCTGCGCCTGCCCCTCCTCCTTTCCCCTTCTATTTCCCTCTCTCTTCGCCCTGTCCTTTCTCTCCTCTTTCCTTTCCCTCCCTCCCCTCGCCTTCCCTTTCTTTCCTCGAAACCACCCGATTCCCCTTCCCCTCCCGCTCCTTCTAGTCGCTCCCACTCCCGCCCCGCGTACACCCTTCCCTTTTCCCATTCTTCTTTCGTTCCCCTCAACAACCACCTCTTCCCATCCCTTCCCCTTTCCCTCCCTCCCTCTCCTTTCTTTCCCCTCCCCTTACTTTCCTTCCTCTTCCTCTCCTCTTTCCAGTTTACCGCTCCCTTTTTTATCTCCTTTTCCTTTCCACCTCCCCACCTTCCTCTTCTTCTTTCCTTTTCTTCTTCTTCTTCTTCTTCGTCTTAATCATTTCCTGTGTAATCTTGCCTTCTCATTTCTTTCCTTCCACTTTCCTTCCGCCTCCCACACTTCTTCCCCTTCCCTTTCTTTCAAGGATTCTCCTCCCCCATCGACTCCTCCTCCCTCTCATCCCATGTCCCTCTCCCTGTCCTTCCATGTCTCTCTCTCGCCACCTACCGAAATGAAAATTAATCTGGAATGGCCTTCCTCTGGAGCTTCGCCTTGTTCCTAGGACCTTCTCTCCCACCTCTCACCTTGCGTTCTTTTTGGCCCTGGAGTCGGGAGCGCCTCTGAGTAGTTTCCTTGAAGGGGCGCTATAAAAATGTTTTATGTGAATGAATGAATGAATTGAATGAATGAAATCAATCTATTTTATAGCGTACGACCTTAGCAGTGCCACCAATCATCGTAACTGGAAAAGTTGAATGAGTTTATGACTTTCTTGTTCGTTTATACAATTAATTATCCTAAACATCTCTGTCCTTCTCAATGTGTCATTTCAGTTCTACTTTTGTACTTTTTTGTTATCTTTGTTCTTCCACTTGCTCTTCTTGTTCTTCTCCTTGTTATTCTAGTATTTCCTTGTTCTTCTTGTCCAGGTTAATTTTCTTGTTCATCTCCTTCTTAACACGTTCTTCTTTTTCTTGTCTTTTTCCTATGTATGCTAATTCTTCTTCTTCTGCTTTCTTCTTCTTGTATTATTCTTCTTTTTCTCCTCAATTTTCATATCATATTTTTATCTAAACACTCGTCAACGTCGTTCCCGCTGTCATCATTATCATCTATCTAGTCATCAATGTCGTTTTAGTTGTCAAAAATTATAATATAATTATAAAGATGAAAAATTAATAAGAATTTGGTAATTATCCATACAGCATCTCTCAGTTAATGCAACTCGCGAGAAATCATACTCACCATTACAGGCATCATTTCGTAATAATAAAAAAAATAATTTAATTTTGAGACTGACCAGCCAGAATCTGTTGGTTTTGCAGGGTTTCTGCCTCCGTCGAAAGGCACAGCCTACATAAACGGTTTCGATATAACGCGAGAAATGGATAAGATTCGACAAAGCCTCGGCCTCTGTCCTCAGCATGACATACTCTTCGATACTCTAACTGTCAGCGAACACCTTCTCCTCTATGCCATTGTTAGTAACCATCTGTAAACATCGTTTTAGCGTTTACTAAGTTCACCATTCAAGATAGGTCCCATCGTTTCTAATTATTAGCCTTATTATTATTATTATTATTATTATTATTATTATTATTATTATTATTATTATTATTATTATTATTATTATTATTATTATTATTATTATTATTATGATTATTAAATATTATTATTATTATTATTATATTATTATTATTATTATTATTATTATTATTATTATTATTATTATTATTATTATTATTATTATTATTATTATTATTATTACTATTATTATTATTATTATTATTATTATTATTATTATTATTATTATTATTACTACTATTATTATTATTATTATTATTATTATTATTATTATTATGTGCTAATTTATTTCTTCATAAACCAACAAACATAGGCCTATACATACAGATTGATTAAAAGTAACTGTTTTCAATATTTTTATAAGCCGTCGTTAAGTCCTGATCTACTGTTGTTGCGATCTTAGAGTGCCTATCTGATTTGAGAGATTCCGATTTGTAGGGCGACTGATAGTCTGTTAGAAGATGACTGGTCTCACGCTGGTCGCCTGTCGCTGCTGAGATCTTGCGTCCTAGTTCTTACAAACTGCAGTGATTCTGTGTGCCAGCTTCCTGCAGTTTCGACTGCAACAGGGACGAAAATGATGTGATTGTGAGATAGCGGCATATTTGTTTTCCTTGTTGCGAGCTGCCTTTTCGGCTGCCGCATCTGTATTTTGCGATGTTATATGTTCGTAGGATGCAGCGAAATTATCTGGCACCGTGACATCCCATGCCAAGTAACGACCTCTGTACCAAGGTATGATGGTGACTCCGTCAGGCCTTTTGCCGTCTGATCTGGAGAGGCCATTGGGCTCTTTGATTGCCGGAATTTTGGCTCTGGTGAAAGCTCGCCAAATAACATCGTTGACATGCCATGTCGATGTTGTCTTTCACCTTTGATACAAGAGAATCCATGATGGCCGTTGGATTGTAGGCCTACTTTGACACCGCATTTGCAAGTGTGTTTTTCACACAACGCGGTGCCAAGTCGGATCTGGGATGCAACTTAGGACCTCTCCTGACATGCGTAATCCTGCTGTCGTAATGGGCAGTGCATGAAGCCAGTCTCCAGAGTGTGGCGATTGCACGGCTAACAATCTGGCTTTAACAGCAGAATCACTCGCTCTTTCTGACAGGTCTTGAAGTGCATGTGAAATGAGTTTGCATCCCATTCCCGTTGTATATGAGCCTTCTGCTCGATGGGAGGAGGTGCGTTCAATGACCAAGAACTAAAGGCCTCCTCTACCAACGGATCTGTGGTTGTTACAGGGACATCGAGTAACAGTCGGTCTTGAAGGTTGATTATATTATTATTATTGTTATTATTGTTATTATTATTATTATTATTATTATTATTATTATTATTATTATATTATCATCATCATCATCATTATTATTAATTTTATTATTATTATTATTATTATTATTAAAGAAAATTACAATTCGGATAAATTGTCAGTGGCCACTCTGCACTAGCCTCGGGCCCTACACGATGTGAAATGTCACTAAACGCAGAACATTTCCCAGTAACTGTTAGCAAACATTGATCAGATAAACTAGAACAGTCACCAGTGCTCGGCTCGCACACACGTAGACCAACCAGCAGCATCCAAACTACAGTTACTGTTGACAGATGATGGCAAGTTCAGGTTAATTAAGAACTTAGACCCAAGAATGAAGTATGACTATAGGCGATGAGATCCATCTATACCAGGGAACTCAGTTGCTGGCATAGATAAATGACGATGCGACCCTTGGAAATCTCTCGAACTACCAGATACGACCAGAACAGGTATCCGTCTCTCGTCTGACAGTTGGTAGTATAGATCTGACATTCAATGATAATTATAGGCTACGACTGGTGCCGCTCCAAAGACTCGGTCAGACCCTGCTCCACTGGATTAAATGTTACCCGGCGTGGATGGTGTTAGCTGATGAGTAGGTCTGGGGCTGCACTGTCAGCTGGAAACCTGTTTATCCGCAATCTGTAGGTGGACCATTCCAGTCACGGATGTTTCCGAAATGGGGCAAAAACCGTTCGAAACACAGTAAATCCTCCTGAAACGAATAATTCAATTATTACTCCAAAATTTCATATTTATCTAGCAACTTCTGCATTAAGACTAAATTATCCGTAAAATTGACTACTATCAACATCCAACATAGCTGCTGACATTCCACCGCAAACTATTAGAGTTTTCTTTATTTTTCAACGGCATATGCACATAAATTAATGTCACCACGACGAGGTGCCATAGTCAAAGTCACCAAGAGTATCACCACTGTCTTTATCAGGTGAAAAATGCTGTATGAGTCAAAACATTTTGATTGATCGATTGATTGATTGATTGATACGCGACTATTCTTACACTAGATGTTTGCCCGTCCTAAGATGGTTGAAAAAATTTGGGCCGCGGGCTACAAGAATTGCTGCCCGGTAATCCATGGGCGGCCATGTAATTAACGCGCATAGTGCAGTATGAGCGCGACCTACCGAAATTAAATGACTCCAGCTTATCACTACCATAACTATAGAATTTTTAGCAGCGCCACCTACCGAAAGGAAATGAATCTTTAGCGTAGCAGAAAAGTTCACTTCGCCACTTCATGGCATTTCTGTTCTATTATATATAATTAGCATTCATAGAAAAAATATGTGTACCAATTTGTTTGAAAGGGTCAGTGATACAACAGATCTGGTTGATGATTTTAGCTCAAAGGAAGTTCATTTAGTAACGCGTCATTGGAGATGAATAAAATGATTGAAGTCTTGCACATGAGAGATAAAATCGACGCACCAGCGAAAAAGCTTTCTGGCGGACAGAGAAGAAAGCTTAGTGTCGGAATTGCGCTTATTTCCGGTTCCAAGGTAAACATTCAAAACACCCAATCACAAACGCACCATAAAAATTGCGTTTAACTCAACCATCTCAACACTTTTTGCTACACTAAAAGTATTTTGTCAAACTAAAACACGTCTAGAACTCGGCTTGAATGCTGGTCTCATCCCGCATTTCTGATCACGTTCTTTTAAACTGATAAAGTTAGATGGACTGCGTTTCAGGTCTAAATTGTGTTACAGATCAAATCAGTAACATATCTGCGGGTGACAGGCTTATAAGCAAATCGTACGTGTATACCGTTGTTAAACACGCAAGGTTCAACTAAACAGCCCGACGCGGAGTCAGCACTCAGCAATGTTGCACCTTCCACCTAGAAAGACCCAGACTTGGACTGGGCAGCCGGAACACCGGGAGATTCCCGGTGGGCGGCCAGAGAACAAAAGACATAATTGACAAAATATTATTATATTTTAGTTCTTCTTCTTATTTCTAATGTTATAACTTAGAACTAATCATGAACTATTGACAGCTCCTAGTCGTCTAATAGGATCCAAGATCGCCTTTCTAAGACTTATGACTGTGGATATATAAATGGCTACTTCACAGGCAACGGTGAGCTCAAAGAAACAATTTCATAATAAAATTTATATTGTTGAAAATATGTTTTCCGAATTCTTGCTTCCTATATAATCATAACTTGATGCTAAAATCCTATGTCTAGAAACTATACTTTGAGAGCAACCATTGATCCAATGGAATTTCAGCTCTGTCGTCAAAGTTTGACGTCATGTCACACGGCGTCACCTAAGAGTAACTTTCTGAGAGCAAGATCGTTTTATAGAGAAAACATTTCAGAAAATGTTTCTAATATCTCTTTCCGTTCAAAATCATTATGAAAAACCACTCTGGGAGGGAGAATGTCCGGCATGAGGGTTATTTTCAATTAAGTGTTGTTATAATTCTTTTCCTTTTGGTCGTATTGTCCACTTGAAATTGTCAAACAAAGGGGACCTAACACATAATTATTATTGCAATAATTATTATACTTCCGTATTTACTTTTTTTGCTGCTATATATAGTCGCATGCGAGCTTTGCCTGGACGACCGCTTTGCATTTTGACAAATTATTGTAATTAAGCCATGAACATGATGTGCTGTTTTACAATTACAATACAGTTTGTGATTCTGGATGAGCCGACGTCTGGCATGGACCCAGAGGCACGCAGACAGACATGGGACATCCTACAAAGAGAGAGAAAGGATCGGACGATGATTCTATCGACCCATTACATGGACGAAGCTGATATGCTGGGAGACCGCGTGGCCATCATGTCCAACGGAGAGATACAGTGCTACGGGACACCCATGTTCCTCAAAAACAAATACGGTAGAAAAATTCTCAACTGATGTTAGTCATCTGTCGATTGGCTTTATGTATCTTCATCGTCGTTGTTGTTGATCGCGTGGTCCGCAATCACTACCACCACCATCCTCACCATCACCACCACCACCACCACCACCACCACCACCACCACCACCACCACTACCACCACCACCAGTATTTTTCATTATATATATAATATGCAAAATTAACTGCAATATTATTGACAATCTATTCTTGCTATTAGGCTAAGTACTACTAATATTATAATGAACGATTTCTGAAGGCGTTGGATATCACCTGACGATTGTGAAGACATCCACTTGTGATGTGGATCAACTGCGTGATGTTATAACGTCTCAAATTCCCAAGGCCCAGATGGTTAGCGATGAGGCTAAGGAGGTTATGTTCGCTCTGCCGAGTCAGCAAGCCTTAAAATTTGAGAAACTCTTCGAGACGCTTGAGACAGATGGCAAAACTCTCGGCATTGAGAGTTTCGGAGTCTCGGTCACGACAATGGAAGAAGTCTTTCTCAGGTCAGTCTTTGCATAATATATATATAATGCATATATATATATATATGTATACAAATATATATATATATACAGGAGTTGTTTTCGTCTGACGTAAAGTTTAGTCAAAATGGCATTATTCGAAAAGCAATATATTGATTTTCAATAGAAATTCTCAGCTGATGTTAAAAATGTCATAACCTAATAGGAATGACATGGCACAGCATAACAGATGTAGCATTGTTTGCAAGACTTCATACGATAGGCTAAGACATCCTAGCCTACCTAATCTAATCTAAGCTAAACTTATCTAATGCATTCTTATCTAATCTAATGACTTCTATGGCGTCGTTATCATAATGCCCAAGACATCAGTCCAATGTCGCATCGAGTGAAATCGTAATAAAAAAGGCAGACAACAGACACTCAGTCAAACCTGGGGACGATAGTCAATCAATTGTAACTTCGATTGTAACTAATTAAAAAGCCAAATATCGGTGCAGCGTCAGTAATGTACACCTCGAGTCAACAGTTGATTCATTTCAGTTCTTTTATTCACCATAAAGGAAAGAAATGGCGGAACAGAAAATAAGAACAGACATCTGCAGAACTTGCAAATGTAACATCATCACTTCTGTGATATAACATAGACATTTCGATATCATTATCATGGCGAAGTGGCAAAACTTTAATATTGTAACTATAGAACTCCGCCGTTGTTTGTATACAAAATCTGGCAGTGCCAGTCCTAAGCCTGGGGAAAGGAAGAGGGCAACGTTTATCATCTTGGTTATGACATAGTGTCGTTAAGCAGTAATTAACCAACAATTATAACTACAATGTTTGCCACAAACATTAAGAACACACTGCTGCTATGATTTCCTTGCAGTGATCATCTAAAAGGTGTAGTATGTGAACGAAATCCAAACGACCAGAATAGTATCGAATGTCTATAATAGATTCCCGTTTATATTTGTTATATATTTTACTGTATACATTAATCCACACACATATTGAACCGGCGCAGTTATCACGCTGTCACCATCACGACGCAGCTCTTAGGGAGTTTTGGTTATTTTAACGCAGAGTAAAGGATTCGTCTACACTGGAAGGCGGACTAAAGATGGGCAAAGCGCCCGACGCAGAAATACTCGGAAACACTTCACGTGAAGTTCTTTCTTTAATATTTCCTTATTGAAATTCAGTCAGGCCAGTGCAGGCCTCTCAGGCACCAAGATCATCAGCTATCTGTTAGCAAGCCAGTCAGGAGATAAACGTTTCCTACTGTTTGGTGTGCTGGTCTATTGCTAGTGACTGGTCGCTAACCTCCGGAGTGCATTCACGCCCACATACAAACGTACCTAGATTGAAAACACTTAACATTCCTATCTGCTTAAGTCACTCTTATAATATTATGTGTATATGGATGCTTCTCTGATTACGATTAACCCTCGGGCTACCAAGGGGGAAGGGGGTGGTTGCCACCCCCCCCTACGTTTTTATGCATAAAATTTTTTTCATATGGAATATAATTTTTGCAATTTATGAACTGTAGCAGATTCATTGGCGCACATTTTGAGGTAAATATCATGGTGGTTACGCCATTCAAAAGTTATACCCGATATACCCGAGGCACCAGGGGGGGGGTGGTGGATATGTATGGATGCATATTTATACGTATATAAACATTGTAGGTATGTATTTGTGTATCTTGGATACACAGAAGTTTCAAAACACACATAATCGTATATTTGTTTATCCAAAAGTACAAAATGTACGCAATAATATAAAAAATATCGCTAATTATCGGTTCCAAATGTTAAAATGATGTAATTTCGAGGTGCATTCACATAATGTACAACTAAATATAGAACTAAAGGAATTGAATGCTGAATCTCTACTTGTATTACAAAAATGTACTGTACAAGTAAGTATAAATTTCAGGGGATATTGTACGAAACAGATCTTGGTAGTCAGTTTACAGGAGCTAATCTAGCTCAAAAATTCAGACTGCACGGTGCACATCTCTCAGATAACTCATTGCACCGGTCCCAAGTCAATTAGTTGAATGTTTGAGATTTACAAAAGACGTTTAATGTCTACGGTTTTAAAACCAGCTCGCAATTGTGAGAAAGTTCATAGCCTAAAATACCAGTCCCAACTGCCAGCCTTTGCCTGCATTGGTCTTCGTTATGGAACCAACTTAGAATGGCTTTGTTGCGCTCTACCATACTATCTGGTGGTCAACTGCACACGCCTTTTCAGCTAAGCTCAATCAAACTTGCTTTTTATTGAGTAGGACTTTCTGCACTGGGAATGGAATGATTGGTGTTCACTGCGGTAAGAGGCTACCTCAAAACTTGTTTTTTTGTAAATGTGTTCACATTACTTTACAATACAATACAAGATATTGTCAACTGCACACTTTTTCTAAGAAAACACACTTTTAGACTTGCGTTACACATGAATCAGCCTAAATAGCATTACACCACACTACACGTTAAGCATTTTCTTGCAGTACAGTTAGAAACCTCGCATTATACTAGAAGGCTTGCTAATGAATTTCAGATGCTGATGTGCAGTATCGGGAGGAGACCGGTTTGAAACGCCAGAATCTTCAGCTGCGTGCCATGCTCTACAAGAGATCAATTCATTCCATACGAAACTATGTACTTACATTGTGCCAGATTCTGTGTCCAGTCCTTTTAACCATAATCAACTGCATCATTCCATCCCTGTCGGTAAGAGACGACAGTATCAAGGCCCTAACCCTTGACCTCACCTACTTCAAAAGTCCAATCACTCCATACGACGTTCTAAATCAAACCGCGAACGCCAAGAAACTGTCATATTGCTATAATACTAGTGTTTCAATGCAGAGTAGACCTGTCTTCATCAACTTCGAGCCGGGCTACTCCACAATGGACGACTACCTTGTAGCGATCGGGAAAGATTACAAAGACCAGTACAACTGGAACTATCAGATCGGCGCAACCATATATGAAGAGCCAGACGGAAAGTTGATCATTAAAGGATTGTTCAACAACCAAGCATACCACACAATCGCCATCTCCTTATCGTACCTGGGAAACACTCTGATGCAGTGCTTTGGCAACAATGAGCATCATATCGTAACCATCAACCACCCACTTCCAAAGAACTCCACGGAACAGGTCTTGAAAACCATGTTTAGCGCGAGCTTCTCCTCTTACGGAATGATCGTTCTCTTCGGCATTTGCCTGTTCTTTCTGATCAAAGAACGAAAGTCTGGAGCCAAGCACAGTCAACTCGTGAGCGGAGTCAGACTGTATAATTTCTGGCTGGCAACATTTATTTGGAATTACGTCATCTACCTCGTTACGTGTATCTTAACCATAATCATAATCCTGAGCTTTCGCATCGATGGCTACTGGCAAAATTCCGGGTGGGTATATATTATTTTATTGTATTGTTTAAATAAAAAACCTGATAGTCAAATCTCTATTCACTTGTGATTCAGAATGCGAGAATAAGGAAATAAAACTTGAGCCCAAAATTATTAAAGGAAGGCGAGAAAAGACAGGAAGAACCTAATTAATTGGATTCATTAGAAGAGAGTAATGGGAATGTGAGAAGAACGTGGAATGGATATTTATCAGCATTGGTGGGCAGAGGATGAATACAAATGAGATGAATGTGAAGCAGAAGAAGAACCATTAAAATCTATACTCGGTTCACAATGCGAGTATAAGGAAATGTCAAAGAGGAGAGATTAGAAAAAATGAAGATTTTAAGAAGATGAAAACTGAGGTATGTGGAGGACAATTTATTAGAGGAATGTGAAGCAGTGAAGATAATGAAGGAATGACTAGAAGAAGAAGGAGACGCTCAAAATTACGGAGGACAGTAAGTGAAGATAATGAACGAATGAGAAGAAGAATACGGAGAAGTAGACTGAAGTAAAGAAGAATTGTGAACATGAGAGGAATTGTGATTTTGATGGGATCGGCAGTGATGAAGAGACTCTGAGGATGAGGGGAAGCAGAAAAATTATGAAAAATTAGGTGAGAAAGAAGAAGGTGACAGAGCATGAAAATTAGTGATTAGCATAGATATCTTGAATTACCTTTCTCTCGCGGTAAGTATTTGATCCTCCAACTTCAAAGCTGACGGATCAGACAGCGAAAGGTTTTCGTGAAATCCGTGAATACCGACATTGGTTGTTATAATTGCAGGTGTGTATTTATTTCAGGGTTATCTTTATTGGTTTAATGCTATTCGGTTTTTCCATGCTGCCCTTTACCTACGTGATGTCGTTACTTTTCGGAGAAGCGTCAGTCGGATGCACTTGGTTTGTTGTCATCTACATTATAACAGGTAAGAAGGCGCAGCAAGTATATGATACTTTTTCCACTCATTCTGAACTGAATTGCAACGACATCTCTGATTTTAAATATAGCTTTTTCGCTTTAATATCACTTATTTATTTTATATTAGTTATGTTTTGTAAGCAATTGACGTATTTTGAAAATATTTATTTTTAAAGAAATCGCAGTAATTCTAAATTAGTTAATTCGCTAAGAATCACAGTAGATTTTGCAAGATATTATACTATACATAGTCCCTAAACTAACCGCAACACTGAAAATTCAACGAGGGATATGAAACCGACAAGATCCACAGAGTTTTAGTGCAGCAGTGTATCATAGTATCACAAATTCTGCGTAGAATATTACAGTCTGCTTCTGGTCGATTTGAAGGGATAATTGCGACACTCACGATGCTAATATTGCAACTACTAACATCAAAGCGTATCTGGCAAGCCGTGGAATAT
The DNA here is from genome assembly GCA_020284085.1 of Aporrectodea caliginosa. NCBI lineage: Eukaryota > Metazoa > Annelida > Clitellata > Crassiclitellata > Lumbricidae > Aporrectodea > Aporrectodea caliginosa. The sequence continues at coordinate 690,710 of JACEVL010000090.1, forward strand.
ATATTCTACATCTTCCTTCCCAATTACTGCTTCAACGCGGTTCTTCAGAACACCTATAAAAACTACATCAGTTATAGAGCCTGCAGTGAAATGACCGGAGGACCGAAACTTTCCGATTTCTGCGCAACTCTAAAAGATCGTGGTGGATCCCATCCTTGTTGTCCAGGTAAAGGATCTTTGTGTGGAATATTTAAAAACCGCTTTATCTCGCTTGTATTCGGAATACACTTCGTGTTTATTTGCAGCGGACTTTGGGAAGGAATGTGAATAGGAGTAAAAATAATATGTAAGTAAGTAAGTACGTGCTTTATTGAACCGCCTGCAAACGCACTGCGATCTATCTTATAATTATGGTAGATCTCCGCGCTCATTTGGCAAACATTTTATTAGAACTGATAATATATATTCTAGATGTCATTTTCATGTAGCATTCATCAGTTCCTAGCGCCTGCCATTTGGCGGCGATGGGTACTATTTAATAAATCCATTGTCCTCGGAGTCCATTTTATCCCCTTAGTGTTAGTCTAAGTGACGTTTAGTCCTCATGATGTTATCTGTTAATCGTAGTCTTGGTATGCCTTTATATCTTTTCCTTCCAATCTTGCATATAGTTAATTGTGTGGGATTCTGTCAACTGGAATTCCATCTAAATGTCTCTCGAAGTCCTCGTTGATCAACTTGATCTAGCAGCAGTGGCGGCGCTACAGCAGGTCGCAGCAGGTCATTTGACCTGCCTATTTTGCTCCCGACCTGCTCAATGACCTGCTTAAAATTCTTTGTAATTTTTAATATTTTCTTTACATTTCAAACATCAACATCTGTACCATAAGATCACTATTGCAATTATTACATCTTTACAACTATTAACATTTAATCTAGTAGGCCCTATCATGCCCCTATGTCAATAGAAGTCTATGATGTATTACAGGGGTCGTCCATTAATTATGTCAACAAAATAGGAGGGGAGGGGTTTGGAAAAGTTTGACAGTTGTTGACAGGGGGGAGGTGGGGTTCAAGTTGACGTCAACACATTTTTCCCCAATGAATCCCAAAAAAAAGGTAGCGAAAAGAGTAAATGTCTAAAAAAAAAGGTCATCTAAAAAATGTCTAAAAAAGGTCATCGGAGTTCAAATCTCTAAAAAGGTCATTGAGAAAATAATTTCAGTCGGGCTACGAAAATAAATGTCAGTCTGGCTACGCTGCTGGTGGGGGGAGGGGTTCTGGGATTGTTGACATAATTTTTGGGGTCCGTCAATGTTTGACACTTGTTGACAAGGGGGGTGAGGGGGTCAAAAAAGGCCTAAAATTTGTTGACATAATTAATGGACGACCCCTAAACTCTAAAATTGAAATCTGTAAGTATTCTTTGCCGCCGTTGCCTTAAAAATGTGTGGAAATAAGTACAATAGGCCTATCTAGGTCTGTAATAGTGTGCTGTCGATTAGGCCTACTTCGCGAAACTCATCTATTTTAGTTGTTTACGAATTGCGTCAACACTAGCAAAGAAATAAATAGATAACACTATAAGGCGCTGCAATATTGAAGATTTCTTCGGAAATAAATCTCGCGGAAAACGCATTAGCCTAAGCAGAATGATTTAGGCCTAACTGTTAATGCCGACGTACGTTGGTGTAGTACGTTCTGAACGATAGGCTAATATGCCTAATGCTAGCGAATTGCAGGATGTAAACGATGTTTCTGTAAATGTTCAAAACGTGGAAGTCTTGGAAGACAATGCTGCGGATGGTATTCATGTTTATAGACCTATTAGTCCCAGGTCTGATATAGCTGTCCTGTCAATTCACAAGGACTGAAAGAGGAAGATGAACATTGACGCCGTTGTAGATATATACAATTATACATGTAAGCCTATTTGTTCAAAAATGTCCAAACTGCAGAATTTCATTGATCTAAAGCTGGCGGTCACCGGTATGTCGAAAATTCAAATTTGACATGAAGCGGACCAGCGGTTATTAGCCTATAATATAGCTTAGGTGTCAGAGGTCTGGTTGACTGTTTCTGTAATGTCGTGCGTCTTATTAGCATAGGCCTACATGTTCATGATGTTTTGAGTAGCTGATTAGTAGGCCTACTTCCAAAACTTTAAAGATTAGTAAAGTAAATAAAGTTTAACGTTTTAATGTTGAATTCTTTAAAATTTGAATATGCTACAACAATTGGGCTGTAAGCGCTCAATAATAATTTTCTTAGTCATATATATAAATATATATATATATATAAGTTATGCTGCTTGATGGTCAAACTCAAACATTAATATCTTCGACCTGCTGAATAACTCCCATGACCCTGACGCGACCTGCTGAAATTGTATAGCTGGCGCCACCACTGTCTAGCTGCTCTAGCAGAGTTGTTTGGAAGCGTAATGATTGTCTTATGTCATGGTTTCTTATTTTCTGTGTTCTTGAAATCATTGCGATCTTCCGCAACCAGCTTATTTCTGCCGTAAGAATTCTGTTCTCATCTTGCTTTCGTATTGTCCAACATTCAGATCCGTATAGGAAAATCGGCTGTATCAGTTCTAGCATTAATTAAACAAGTTTTAAGTTGCAGGTTGCCTTAGGAGTTAGGGGATTATGAAGAGTGCAAATTAAGCCCAATAAATATAGAAATGTTGGGCAAATGTCTGACTGAGGAGCGCAAATCAGGCACATATTACCCTGCAAAGGTGGGTCGACGGCGAGAAAGACTTGGTCATTCTGTGGCTGTCTGAGAAGACGAGCGGTCTACACTTGTGAAGTGCAGTACGACTCGTTGAACAGTCGTTTGAGAGACTGGAGATCCCGGTTAGTCTTTAGACTAGCATGGACGAGTTCAATTAGCAGTTACTAAAGTTGTATTAGCATCTGAAGAGCAAAAATGGCCAAGATATATTTATACTAGTGATGCGAAAAGAGCTTTTACCAGTGAGAAACCCGATTTTCAAGTTAGTGTATTTTCTTTTTACCGGTTAAAATTTCACTTATATTTAACCGTGGTAAAAATTGTAAAACATGATTAAAATGCTAAATAATTCAAGTTGTATTTCTTTACACTTATCAATATAATTAGTGTAGCTATTAAGTAACAATATTCACCCAGTGTTTCTTTCTAGAAAAAGGTTTCGGAACTCAACAAATTCAGAACAATTAAAGGAGCATACTTTATGCTAATATTCTATAATTATGTTCAAATATCAATAAACACTGAATGTAGTGATATTCAATTAAAGGATCTAACTAATTCTAAAAAAAATTGTATTAAAGATTTTAATGAACTAAATTAATGTTTAATATCTGAAAAAAGGTCCCGGACTGCTCCGGCTGAAAAAAAGCACTGCATCTATCGATTTCAATGTCAGGTCCATTCGCAAGATTGTAGCAATTCAACTTGAGCTTGGTGTTTTGCAAATGGCTCTATGCACTTTTGCTTTGTAAAATGCATTCTGTCTGTCTATGGGCTCATTGGTTTTGATCGTTTGTGTCGTTGTTTTTATCTACTCGTTTCGATCTTATGCCACTAGACTCAGTCCTCGCACTTTCAATTTGCCCCAATTTCTGACATCAGCAGTCTATCTGTGTTATTTATGTGTCATTCCGAACACGACCTATGTATTCAGTCTGGTATTGTCCATCCTACAGATAAATGTCAAAGAAATTGACTTCGCTTTCCATTATTTGTTGTATAATGTTTCCGGTGATACTTGATAATATTTTCTGCTCTCGTCTTCTGCATTATGGTCCGACTGTAGCATCTCATCTGTTTGTATCTTCCCTTTTCCGCAGCGTCCATGAATCACACGCATATATTTATAGTAAAACTTTGAATAGCCTACATACTTTGATGATCTTCACCTTGGTGTGCACCCTAATATCTCGGCTGCTCCGAGTGTTCCGTGAAACCAACCATTTCTCCAGCTGCCTTTGTTATTCTTCTCATCTCCTTACCGCAGTCGTTCCAAGTAAACAGGTTTCCAAGATGGATATTCATTGCATATGTGGAAAGAGCAATTGATAAAATCCAAGGCAATGGAGCAGGAATTGCTATGTTTCATCTACAACATATTCAATCTCATCGCCATCCACCTCCACTGAGATCATCAAGTTCTGTTTACTCTGAAATATCAGTGATACGGTTTCATTGCATCTTTCTCTTCTCTGTAGAGAATTTCCACATTATCCTGGAATCCCTGGATGGCTTTTATTTGACTTTCGCTCAGGTCTGTGACTGTAAACCTAACGTCCATTATTCACATTATTTGTTGATTCTGTTGATTCTGCACAATTGGCAATTGCACACTGCAATCGCTGCTCCACTGCCTTGGATTTTGTCGCTCTTTCCACATATGTAATGAATATTGTTGGTGAGGTATATGGTCTTACTGCTTCTTGAGATCTTGAACCACTCAACCACCGCTTTGCCTACTCTCTCACTGACTTCGCATTTTCGCACACATTTTGTATGATTTGCACCAGCATTCCGCTTACTCTGAATTATTTTAGCACCGTGCGAATTACATCATGTCTGATGGAGTGAAACGCTTTTGGGGAGTCTACTGAGTAGTGGTACACAAACTTTCCCTTTCTTTGCCTTTTAAAAGAAAGAGTATATTTGTAAAATTAATAGCTAGTAATTACGCTTTTACATGTTCAAGACTAGCATTTGTATTTCAACCCATGACAAAATATGTAAGATGATTGTTGAATTTAGCTGAAACAATACTAAGTTAATAATTCAAATATTTGAATTAGTTTACGTGCATAGTTTAGCCCTTAGGGAGGAAGATCATTACAAATAAAGGGACCCATCACAACAAACGCCCGTTGTTGGCCAGAGCAGTCCTAGTCTTAGGAACAAACAGATTAAACCGATCTGAAGAGCGCAAAGAGCGAGATGGAGAATTGGAGATGCAGATAACGGCTTTCGCATACAGCATGAGAGATATATTTCGGGGCACTTACTAGCTGGGATTTGGAGACTCGAAAAAGGCTCTTATACTGGATGCGCTCATCAAGGATGGCCGGGCATTGATATGAGATCCATCGACTCGAAGCTGGACTCACTATAATTGAGCCCAATATCAATACTGGGATGCGGATGTTACTGATCCCTTGGCATAGCAACCCATTCCTGCATTTCATCCTTGAGGGAATTGAACCTGGCGCCGACCTACGTCAGGCTGAAATTGGAAGTTTGCCACAGTATATTTTATGGACATAATTATGTATGCACCGATGTATGTATAGATGTGTGTATTGTATCTATGTGTGCATGTATATAAATTATGTATGGTGTATGACTGAGTGTATGCATGTTTGTATGTATCTAAGTTTGCTTATATATATATGTATGTATGTATGTATGTATATATGTATACATGCATGCATGCATGTATGTATGTATGTATGTATGTATGTATGTAATATGTATGTATGTAAATATGTATGTATGTAATGTATGTATGTATGTATGTATGTATGTATGCATGTATTTGTGTTTGCTTGTGAATAGAAATCTTGAGGTAGCGCTATCCACATATACTTAATAAACTACCTGGAATAAAATTCCTCAAGAAATTAGACAATCACTTACACTGTTTAAGAATAAGCTACACACTTATTTAGTTGAAGGTAATTATTAAATGTTTTGATGTATTAATCTTATATTTTCATGTGTTTAACTGCACTTCCCACAATCCCACAGTCCCACTCATTCCTTTTAGTTTCGTTTATTAGTTTAAATTAGATATTTAGTTAAGATTTTGTATGTTAATCAAGTCACCAGCTGTTCTACTAAATAAAGCATCTTTCGGTCGCCACATATTCTATTGAAACTGTTTATAGGTGTCCCTACTTAGCGGGATCATTGATCCATTCAGGGCCTTCCCTGTGGCATTCAGCAATCCATACTTAAAAGTGCAATCTGATTTGTAATATAACTCTTAATGGTTGGTTGGCTACAAATAAACGATTGATTGATTGATTAATAAACTAGCTAAATACCCAACGAACGAGTGATTTATACATTTGCAGCACTCATCTGTTTATGCTGTTCCAGTTGAATATTTTCTAGCTCTAAAAACTGATTTTGTAAACCGATATTTCATCGCCTTAGAGATGTGTCCAAAGAAATTGATCTCGCTTTCCATTATTTGTTGTGTGATGTTTTTGGTAGACTGAACCGATATTTTATCGCCTACTGTTTCTTCTCTGAAAGGTAATGCAAATATTATTTCGGGTTTGTAGATTTGTTCGTTTTCATTACAAACAACCGTTGCATTTTCATAAGGAAACTGTTGTTGCATTTTAAGGCAACTGTGGCGGTGACTGCGTGGAAATGGTTGACAACTACCTGTCGTGGACGTTGCCTGGGATTGGACGCCCATTGGTCTTCATGGTCCTTCAAAGCATCGTTTTCTTCCTCATTCTCTACATCATCGAAACCGACATCGTCAGACGTCTATTCAAGGCGAAGACTCCGAACCGAGTAGATCAAGCCATGCTCACCGAGATGGATTCTGTTGCACATGGTGCAGATGGAACGATCAGTGAAGACTCGGATGTGGTCCGTGAGCGACAGCGCATCCGGTCAACTCCGATGCAGGAACTCGTCAAGACGGACCCTCTCGTCACCCAGGATCTGACGAAGCTTTTTGGAAACTTTGTGGCCGTTAACCAGTTGAATATCGGAGTCTCTGAGAAGGAATGCTTCGGTCTCCTGGGAGTCAACGGAGCCGGAAAGACGACAGTCTTCAAGATGCTGACTGGAGAAATCCGACCATCCTTCGGAAACGCCTATGTCGCCGGGATAAGCCTTCAAGACGACCTTGCAGAGGTGCGTCAGAAGATCGGTTACTGTCAGCAGTTTGACTCCATCATCGACGAGCTGACTGTTCATGAGACGCTCTGGATGTACGCATGCGCACACGGAATTCCAGCTGAGGTCCGACAAGAGGTCATCGATCGACTCATTGAACGTCTGACCCTCAAGCCATACACTGACAAACGAGCCGGAAAACTCAGGTTATTCTGAATTAACTGTATTCAAATTCGAAGGCGTGATGATAATTGAACAGAACGATATGCTATAATATTATAGAGACATATTTACATTCTCCTGCTATGCATTAGTTCACCGTTTGTGAAAGCTGAAGTTACATCTTCGTTCCTGCAATAGACGTGACCTCTTGGTTCCCCGTAGTAGATCTGCTATGGCTCAGTCTCGTGCTTTTGCTTCAATTGGTTCCTCTTTTTTGAATGCTCTTTCTCCTTCTGTTCGCTCTACAATTCTATCTACCTGGTCTTCTTACTTCGCCATTCTCAAAACCTGCTTCTTTTTAAGGAGCTTTGCACACTGGGAGAGCTTCTGATCGGATCACCCTACTAGAGGCGCTGTACAAATGCTTGAATAAAAATACAATACAAACATATTTCGATGCGCTCCTGGTCTTTAAATTGTTACCTCGCCTTCTTTAACTTGCCTTACCGTAATATATATCATGTTATAGCTGTATTTTAGTCTTCTATGAGTTGACGGTTCAACCCTGTCTCCTATTCTGACCCTCTCATCTACGTAAAGATGTTGGAGTAGGCGACTAATGAAACTAAAGTATCTCATGAGTCAGTTAGATTTTGACCTGGGCTCGTCTTTTATGGTAATCTGTAAAACTTTCAACGACCCCATATCTTTCTTGACAACAAAAACATACTTTACCTTTTTCTACCTTACCTTTATTTTCGTGATTTTACTTAAGTTACCATACCTTGCCCTTAGTTACCTTACCTTACATTTTAAAATTCACCAGAATTTCATTAATATTTGCCGTACATTGTCTTACGTTTTTGGTAGCGGTGGAAACAAGCGTAAGTTATGCGTGGCCGTTGCGTTGATGGGAAATCCGACGGTCGTCTTCCTCGATGAACCGACAACGGGCGTCGATCCAGAAGCCAGAAGACACGTCTGGAATACTCTGGCCACCGCACGAAACGCCGGAACCACCATCATACTCACGTCGCACAGGTACATCCACACGTTCACCTACTACTGCTTGTACTTAAAGTCTCAAAATGGCTGATAATCAATACCAAATCATGAGTTTATAATCATTTCGTTCAGTGAAAGTGCGAATCGTTCCATCAAGACATCTATTCAGAAACTCATCGTGCATATTTGCATCTCTACATAAATACCTGCATGCATTGATACATACTTACATACATACATATATGCCCACATGCATACATATACACATACATACATGAAAGCATAAATACATACATACATACGTATCTGGCTCTCTCTGCAGTGCCTTTAAAAGACCCCATAAAGACGCTCACATAACCTAACTGAACTTAACTTGATGGGTTAGCTAAGCTAATCTAATCTAAGCTAATCTATATCTAAGCTTCGCTAAGCTAAACTAAATTAAGCTAAGCTAAGACCCTGCCGTATAGTTTTTCACTGTTAGTTAAGGTTTTCTGCCTGTTTTTACTTTATAGTGCTTGGAATCGAGTTGATCATTTACTCTGTACTATACACTATTATACTGTTAGCTTTTCTGTACGAGACTTGATGTTGCGCCTTATGTCAAGGCTTTTGCTGTGCTGTCAGACTTTTGAAATGTTATTCTAGGTGTACCTAGTTAGCGCGATCTTGATCCCTTTTGGGACGGCCTCTTGCGGCCAATCTTGATATTTCATGTTGGAATGTTCTGCGACTTGACACGGCTTCAATAAGAAAAGTTTTGATTTGATTTGGCTAACGCCATGACATACATACTCAGTACTCACACAATTACATGCAGTATTGCAGTATTGCCATGTAGTTCGACGCAAACATGTTGCAACGACATGATGTCTGTTGTTTTCCAAGCATGGAGGAATGCGAAGCCATTTGTACTCGGATGGGAATCCTCGTCAACGGTCGCTTTCTCTGCCTCGGGAGCCTCCAGCACCTCAGGGATAAGTTCAGCGATGGATACACGCTCACCATCAAACTCCAGCGCTCAGCCACCATCGAAAAACACGTGGAACTACGGGAACGGATTGAAAAACTGAAGACTTTCATCAGCCACACATTCCCAGAGAGCTTCCTCAAGGACCAACATGAGAACCTTCTTGACTACCAGGTCAAGACGCGCAGTTTTAAGTGGTCTGAAATTTTCGGAATCATGGAGAGGGCGAAGGTGACGTACGAGATCGAGGACTATTCGGTGGGACAGACGACTCTGGAGCAGCTGTTCATCGGATTTGTTCGTCTGCAGCGAGAGCCGCCAAAAATACCGGTATCCAAGAAGATATGCTGTGGCCTTTGCTAAGAAAAAGAAGAAAGGTAAAAGAAAAAAGGGAAGAAGTAAATATCTGGTCAAATTTCTACTATTCCCAGCTGCGTCATCTATTGATCTGGGTTTTATATTGTGAAACCGTATAAACATATGAAGATAAAACAACTATACCGTTTGTAATCCATAATTTAATCCTTACAAATGTTTTAATTGAATTACTTTGTGAATGTCTCTGACGCATTGTGAAAACACATCTTGTCATTCCGGTAATTTTCTTGAAGAAAAATCTCCCTCCGCTCTTTCTGATAATTATAATTATTGTATATAATTTGTAACTTCTATCTCGCCGGTGTCTAATGCACAAGGCTTCAGCTTATCGCGCATCAAAACCAAGCCGTAATCAAATCAAAAATCCAGAAGATCAATTAGTAAGTAGAGAGTCAGCCTTTGGAGGAGAAGCAGATTCAGAGAGGCAAGTCTTAAGTTGAGATCGAAATAATACAAGCGGATGAGCAGAACGATGATCAACAGTCTTGCTGAAGCAAATCCGCAGCTAAATACTGTGCATGGTATAACGTTCCTCCGTACGCTAACGCAAAGCTTGCCGATGTTTTTACTTGTTATTATTACACTTTTGCATTTATTAAGCGCCTCCATCTAAGAACCAAGTATCAATCGATGGCGCTGAGCAATAGTGAGTGAAGTGTTTGTTCAAGACCCTTCGCAGTAATCGTGGCAGAGAAGACTCAAACCTACTCTGCGTTCTCAAGCGTTACAATCGACCACTGTGGCCCAATGAAGATATGCAATGGTGTTGCAGGAACTGGAGACCGTTCTGATTGCTCCTGTGGAAGAATTGGTTGCTCTAGAAGAAGAAGGTCATCAGGACGATGTTAATCACACTCCTTCCGATTGGTTTGGTTCGACTTCTTCTCATGGAAAGTACATCCACACGCCGCCTGATACCGAACGAAATGACAAACGACAGTTTCGTTCTAAGTACGAAATTGAGTTGTCTCGTAGAGCCAAGTGAAGGTCATTTGATCCGTGTCTACACTCCCAATACGATCTATATTATTCGTCAAGATTGCACATGGCATGGAATGGTAGTGGGTTTTATGACTTGGTATCTGTGCTACGTTGTTAAGCATAGTCTCTATCTTACCCTGTCTTACTCTCCTCAAACGCTGTATCCCGTATTTATTCTATACTGAACATTCTTATCTACACTGTGTCCGGGGAAAAAGGGTTTTGGAATTTAAAAAACGATGAATATTTACTAGTTTATTTTCATATTACCATAAGGTGTTCCTTTTCCCCGGACACAGTGTAGGTCTAATTACTATCGATCTGTGTAAAACAACAGCGAACCAGGCCACAATGATCGGTGTAATTTCATTGCAGACAAGAGTTGTACAATGCTTGTACATCTGTGAGCTGTATGACCATCTTCTGTCATGCGGTGTTGCGTGTTAGAGCCCCTTACTACCGTGCAAAATTTGTCCGATATGTCCTTGAACGTTAAATTTCTGTAATTTACGTAAGAAATAATTAAACACGACATTACCGGTACTTTACGAGGTTTTTCTTACTGCTATAGCAACAAAGACAGGACAACACTCAGCTGGTAGTGCGACTTGTGTGACTGTAAGGGTAGCTTGTCAACTCAATTAAACTGATTCGAATATTAAACAAATTATCATTAAAGGTTGGCATCAGGGGCATTTCAAACCCATGTAGGTTGTCGTCATACGTCAAGGGTGACTTTCCTTAAGTCGTCTCTCCATCGTGAAGAAGAGCTTCTATGCGTAGGCCTACTACATGCAAGTTATGTTGGGGACCAGTCACACGCTGAGATGTCAAGAGTGAACCCTAGGATTATGAAGTTTGTCAGATACTAAGCATTGTTTAGATCTGTTAGAAAGTCATAGGTACAAGATGTATGTACCTATCTAACAGAGCCTTTGTGAGTTACAAAAATGCGCTATATTAAGCCCCAATGCAACATTCCCGAAACGTATCAAGTCGTACATTCTGCGAATGATTTCGATATAACAGCTTACGTTCATCTAAGCAGTAGTGAAGTTATCATTTTCCTTAACTTCAATAACAGTTACTGTGTATATTTTACAATCATCACCAACGCCACCACCATCACCATTATCGTCATCGTAACGTATGCAATTATATCTAAATAAACAATGACGTCACAAACAATACAAGAACATTAATATTCAGTTGGTATAGGCTACAGATTTTAAAACACGTAGCTCAATAGAAAGAATTCATTCAAATCTGCTACTGATATATCGGCGTTGACAATGCTGATTAACGTTATCTTTCACATTTGATTCGCTAAGATGTGTTACAGCAATACCTTCAAGCAGTCGTTGCATAATTTCAAAACCTTTTAAAGAAGTCTGTGTCTGTTATGCAAGCAGTCGTCTAAGCTCTCCTGATGGATTCTGGATTCAGGATGCTCTAGGACAGTCATTTTATCGCTATGGCCGA
>JACEVL010000090.1:705000-1009103 GCA_020284085.1 Aporrectodea caliginosa
ATATAACAACGTGCTCCGCAAATGATCGATACTGTTCGGCTGGAAACCTTTTATAATCACTCAGTGTTGCTCTTCAGAAATTTAATGGCTCGATTCTGTCCAGCTGTAAAACCTGTCTTCTGTTTATTGCTGGACCAAATCAAAAAGACCTTACGGTGTCACAAAGCTAAAACATTTATGAGACTGAATAAAAGATTTTAAAAGGTCACATCGGAGTCTTAGACACGCTATAAGTTGGAGTATGCAAGTAAGAATACGTTGAGTAAATCATACACTTGGAAAAGGAACAAATGCAGAGATATAAAGTAATAAATGAATCAGTGCGGTTCTTACTTGTGTAACCATGCCTTTGATACTTTACATTATTAAATTAAATGCTTGGAAAAAGGCTAACTGTCTAAGGGCTTTGATATTGGGGAAAACTCTACCAACCCACTGTAGAAGTAAAGAGAAAGAACGCTGCGAGGAGAATGACTCAGTGGAGATTTGGAGTTAAAACTCTAATTTTATTGAATCGATGGAGTTCAAGACTGAAGCTTCTTATCAGTTGCTGACCGGTTACCCAAATAGGCTACTATGCACTGGCAGTTGAGGTGCCTGCCACATTAATTCATTTGGAAATATTTCTTTATTTTGATATTACTTAACCGATTATTTTATTACCTTAATTGTTCATCTAGGAAACTTCAAAATTTCACTTCCACACAATACGATAATATGTTATATATTTATTGTTTGTTTGTGTCAGTTTTGTGTTTGTTTAGTGTAGCTGTTTGATGACTCCGATTGAGTCAATGTATTATCGCACATTTCATCTGTGTGTTCGAGCTTTCTGGTTGACTTCGTTCGTCCAACTGTTTTCGCATCTCTCTGTAATGGTTCAGACATATAATAAAGCTAACCCTGACTGACATACTGCAACTCATTGTGCTCATGTGTCTCCGATGAGCTGAAGATTGCTTTTTAACAACAGTAACAATTTATTATGTTCTACATAGGCTACTCTACATCTACATCTCTTGAGAATAATTGTGGAAACATTTAAAGCCATTTGCTGAATTTATTTCTGGCTAATAACTTAAAACAATCTAAAGAAAATCAGTGCGACAACTCAGATAAACGCCTTTAACAGTTAATTTAGAATGCTATTAAGACAATGTGGAAGGAGTTGCTTAATGTATCGTACGACTAGCTGACACCTGAGCAGATTACATATTCGATCGCTCAGCAAAACAGCAGATAACGCATCTCTATCGAGTAGCAGTGAATAGTAATTGATGGCCAGATATGATCTGCAAATGCTGGTGCAAATTTAAAATTCATTAAACATTTTTTTAGATTGAATCAAAGAAATTTAGTCAAATTATCGCATGAATTCTACATTGTGGAAGAGCTACTATGGCAAAAGAGAAAACTTGAATCCAAATAAACCAATTGAAATGCAGCGAGGCAAATAAATTGATTCTCGCTTGCGCAAAATAGAACAATGCACTTTTGAATAAAGCAAATCTTGCTGTGCAATAATTATTAAATGGGAATATAGCTTGTTAAGTCTCAGAATCAAACTCAATACTATCTGAATCGTATATGATACCACGACCAACCGTAAGAAAGCAGACGTAGCACTCCAACGTTTCTTCTGAAACAAATACTAAGAATCATACCACTATTCAATGTTCAATCCTCTAGTCTTAAAAAGAAAAATGACAGAATTGCTTAATCTTACAAATAAAACAAACAATCCTGTGTTGATCGTAAATGGTCTAAACTTATTGGGGTGGATAACTTAAAGATATCGGTTGGCCTTTTGAAGGCTGCTGAAGATTGTGACAGGGCTTCAGGTCTTGTGGCATGATGCATGGACCAGAGGGGAGGGTTTTTGGCTGGCAACGGATTAAGTAAAGGTCTGCTAGTTTAGGTAGTAGTAACATTGTAGCAGGATTCTGGAGGATTTCACCTGCATCTCTTCGCTGCTTAAAGACCTTTCTCTTTTCACGGGCCTGTCACGCTGAAAGCGTTTCTGAATTAATAGCTCTGCTGTGAGAAGCGCTTTACAAATGTTCAGATTAGATTACTGTAGATTAGATTAGAACATAATAGAGGTGCGCGGTGGTGTAGGGGTTAAGGGGTATGTTCGGTGCCTTGCAGCCGGAGGGTTGCGGGTTCGAATCCACCTCAAGCCGCCTTGTAGGGACCTTGGGCAAGTCCTTCACTCGCAATTGCTCATGCACTTCGGCGTGAAACTTCGATTCAGTGTCCGCGCTGTAGTCGGGAGCGCCTCTGAGTTGAAATCTTGAAGGGGCGCTATATAAATATCTGAAATGAATGAATGAAATGAATGAATAATATGCAGGAAACAAAGTATGACATTATCTATCTATCTATCTATCTATCTATCTATCTATCTATCTATCTATCTATCTATCTATCTATCTATCTATCTATCTATCTATCTATCTATCTATCTATCTATCTATCTATCTATCTATCTATCTATCTATCTATCTATCTATCTATCTATATATCTATCTATCTATATATCTATCTATCTATCTATCTATCTGTCTATCTATATATCTGTCTATCTGTCTATCTATCTATCTATCTATCTATCTATCTATCTATCTATCTATCTATCTATCTATCTATCTATCTATCTATCTATCTATCTATCTATCTATCTATCTATCTATCTATCTATCTATCTATCTATCTATCTATCTATCTATCTATCTATCTATCTATCTATCTATCTATCTATCTATCTATCTATCTATCTATCTATCTATCTATCTATCTATCTATCTATCTATCTATCTATCTATCTATCTATCTATCTATCTATCTATCTATCTATCTATCTATCTATCTATCTATCTATCTATCTATCTATCTATCTATCTGTCTGTCTATCTATCTATCTATGAAAGTTATATAGCGCCCCTTCAAGATAACTACTCAGAGGCGCTCCCGACCCAGGCCCGGTCAAAGAGGAAGGTCTTAAGTAGTCTATAGAAAGATTCAGAGAGGTCTCGCGGGAGATAACGAAGGTCTGAGTGGAGGCTATTCCAGAAAGAAGGACCAACGATCGAGAAAGCCCGACGTTGTCTAGTAGCAGAGCGAGCATGCGGAACTATGAAGTCACCTCTATAGAGTCCGAGCGCAGAGATTGGCGACCAGAGAATGCCGAAGTTAAAGTGAAGAGCTCCCGGAGATAGACAGGTGATCTGCCCTGAACACAGTAGTTAAGAATGAAGATGTGTCTAATTATTTGAACACATTTAGGAGAATAAATAAGTAATAGCTGGAACATATTATTGTAAAATAGTCTGACAGTACAGTCGCATTTCCTGTTGCAGCCTATCATTCCGAGCATTTATATAGCGCCCCTTCAAGGAACCTACTCTATCAGCCGTGTTGCTCCGTCGTCGCGGAGCGATGCGGCCGCCGCGCTACAATAACGTCGGACACTGGGCAGCAGAGGTCGCGCAGGTAAAATGGAGCATACATAGTCAAGGATGCAGCGTGAAACCAACGCAGTAGTCCGGTATATAAACAAAGTGACATCCTTCGTACACCATAATTATTATTATATGTTTCATAGGGTGGTACTCAAAAAAATTATTTTGAGTAAATTGATGGGACAGCCCCAGGTTATGTTCCTTTTCATAAAGTAAGTTAGTGTGCAAAATATAATAAAGATATTCCATCATTTAGGTGTGCCACATGAGATGAGAAGTTTTGCAAATCTTAGACAAGGATCGTAGGCACAATTGTGATAATATTAGACAGAAGAAGTCCAGTTAACCAGACTACGCTTGGGTTTGAGTGCTGCTGAACCAGTGGTTTCACAAGATCAACATCCACCCTGACGGAAACTGAGAGGATTGTGACTTCCCGGACACCATCGATCACCTCCTCTTAGAATACACACGGAAGAAATTAAGCCGAACCATCCGCAACAAGTGCCAAGAACTGCAGCACAACGAACAGCCTCCGGTTGACAGGTCTGCAGAAGAAGCTGGTAAGAATCATTGGTGAGATCAGCGATGGAAAAATTCTCTTAGAGAAGTGGATTTCCTCTGCTTCGACCAAAACAGTGGGTTTATGAATTATATATTACGTATTACTTAGGCATTTATGCATAAATGTAGATGACTGTGCACTAGGGTGGTGCTGAAAAAACTTATTTTGAGTAAATTGATGGGACAGCCCCAGGTTATGTTCCTTTTGATAAAGTAAGTTGGTGTGCAAAATATGATAAAGATATTCCATCATTTAGGTGTGCCACATAAGAGGTCAAGTTTTCCAAATTTTAGACAAGGATCGTAAGCACAATTGTGATAATATTAGAAACTTTTTCGTATTTTGTGTAAGATCAAGTAAACCTTAAATTGTTTTGCTTAAAAGTAGAATAATTAAAAAGTAGCCTACTGGTGAGCATTATTCAGCCTTATAAGTATGATTAAATCATTAACACATTAAAATATTTATCATTAACACATTAAAATATTTATTGGTCCATTTGTGACCGTTGACTTTTTGGTTTCCGGAAACTTTTTCGATGCTCGGACACCACGTGGAGCAAGGCTTGCTTTTGACCTACATTCTTGGTCCGGATTATATTTTATTTTGGTATCAATGCCACTCCCGTTTCTGTCCTATCATTCACCACACTCAACCTATCTTCAGTTTGCTGACACTCCAACTAAATGCTGTTGTTTCCACGCATTACTATAGCTGTCCTTCATTCGATCAAGAGCTGTTGCTACTTGCAGATTGATAATAATATTCTTTGGCGAGGTCTTTTAGTGTTTGGGGTTTTTGCCTCATCTACAGACTCAGAGTTTTCGATGCAGTCTATATAGCAGTTATCACTATCTGAAGCATCAGATTTAAATAAATCGGCAGCTGTCTTAATACCACTGGACCTGGACATTGGAGTAGTAGTAATAGATTGTCTCAATGTCTCTTGATAAATTCTGGCCTTAATTTCATCTTGTCTCTCTTCCGTTTGTCTTCATCTTGTTTTTCAATTTGTTTTTCACCTGTGCCATTGAACTTGACATCCTTCCATCTCTGAGCCGAGCCTGCAGAAGTGCTGTGTCCTCTGGATTTTATTTTTTTACTTCCGCATCAGAATGTGAAATATTAAATGATTTCTTTAATGATTCAACAAATCTTTCCTCGCGACTTTCTGTGTTTCTCCACCTCTCCATGCTGAATTTTGTGAATTCCTCCACTCATTGTAGATCTTCTCAAGCCTCCCGATTACATGATGCATTGTAGTCGCAGGCAAGTGAGCTTTATTTCAAAAAGCTGTAACTGTTCCAACTGTCATGCGTGCACTTTCACGAACAGTTTGCCATTGACTTTTAACAAATGAAAAACCTGTAATGTCTGTTTTCATGAAAACAGCCTTGCAAAATTGATCGAATCCTGTGTGGATCAAACAAAGCAAATTTCAGTTTAAGATCTGGTTGAAGATTTTGGACATGCCAACCTTTGAGGACCTCTGAGTAGGCTTCTTGAAGGGCGCTGTATAAATTTTTGGAATGAATGAATCCTAGTCAGTTGCCAATTAAAATGTACTGAAAAGAATCAAGTCAATAAAGAGATTGGAAACACTGGATACATTAGGCTAGACTAAGTGTTGAGTATTTTAGGATTTTTCTTGCAAAGTAATTTTTGAAATAAGCTAAAAAAATTATTTAAATTTAAACTTGTGCAGAGTTGCTAATTATAATCTGATTTTCCATTATATCAATTATATGTTCTGACCCGAAACCAAACTTTAGCGAGATATTAAATGTTTTGAAAAACATTATTTACTTTTGATATGAAGTGCTTTTCCTCTATTACCAAATGCTGGATTAATTCGAAATTGGTTATGGATACTATGGAATATTGTGAGTAAATATAAATAATTAAGCTTAGGAAAGCCTTAAATATATATGGTTTTAAAAATTACAATTATTTATTTACTGCTCAGCTCCAGTTTGCTAAAAATTATATATTTATTATTATTTTAATAAATGATTAAATTTTAATCATTTATTTATTAAACTAGTTATCAGAGAATAAGGTATCCAACAGTCCATGGTACATAACACTCATCACATAATCACTAGGGTGCTCCAGAAAATAAAAAGTTTAAAATTCATTGCTCCCCGGGCATTTTTCCATGCGCCTCATAGAGATGAGTCTAAAAATCCAAATTTTAGGCTTATACATTATGGCTAAGCCTTGCCCCCAGCACGATGAAGTGTTAACAATAATCGCACTTTTCGGTTGAAAACCCAAATTACCAGTATTTAAGTATATATGAAAAAACTAATATGTTTCATATTTATTGGCCAGAACATGAAAGGTTGCAAGTACAAATACAAGTACTGAGGTCTTAAGTACCTGTACAAATACTTAAGTATCAAGTACGAGTACAAGTACTAAGGTATCGAGTACAACTAAAAGTACACATGGCTACTGCAAGAACAAGGATTTACTTCCTTGACAAAGCAATGGTGTATTGCCACATGCACTCATTTATAATATTGCTTTTTGAAAAATATAATGGATGTGAGCATCTTGTCACTCAGATTCAATCGAAACTGTTTTAATATTAAACTAAACACACTTTCAACCAGAGCACTTGATGCAGGCACACTCAAAACTCTAAACGCTATTGTCAAGAACAGTTTTGCTGGATTCCAAACGTCCAAACAATCAATTTCATCAAAGTGATCATGGCCTCTGATAGTCAACCAGGTTGTCACTTGTGATGATAAGGTGCTCGGTTTAACAGAAGATCGTGTACAGTAGTGACCAAATAGCTTAGACTGTTTTGATGCATGAGGTCTGCAGTTTCGGTTGCTGCAACCGTATCTGTGATTATCGTGCCAAAATGAGACGTTTGTGTAGCACCTGCTCCACCACTGCCAAAGAAACTTGATGTAGTCCCCAACAAAGCATCTGTCTCATTCACATAAGACATAATCATATCGGCACACATTAAATAAGAACATACTAGTTGTAGGCAATCTTTGACTATTGGAGCAACACGAAGAAAAATCCTTAATTAGCGTTTTACGTAAAACAGAAAATTGATTCGCAAATGACTATCTAAGTGGCCTAACTAAGCGCGTGTTGATACAGATGACAATGTTTCCTTAACAGAGCAATATGCACCATCTCGCACACGCAGCGGAAGACTTTTTCGAGAGGAACATAGAACACAGAGGAACATAGAAAACTCACAATTTTCACAAGTGAGCCCCATTCACATATGAATTCCACGTATAAGCCTTAGGTTCAGTGGTTTATTGCTAGAAGTCCTATAATACAATTCATAAAATGCATTATTTCGGTGAATAAGCTGGTTTCCCACTCGCGGCTTTCGTTTGGGGCTGAGAATGTTCGACGGCTTACATTTACATTACTCGATAGAGTTCAAATGATTTGTTAGTCACTGCTCACCTCTCCGTATGGAGTCTTTGCAAGTGTTTACCAAAGTTTGATGTTGTGCCAGTTGTTTTCTCACTACAAAACTTGCACTTAGCAGAAGTAACATTTCCCTTGAAAGTGAAATTATCATAACCAAACTTAACCGCTCTAGGAATATTAGTATTTTTTTGTTAGCATTATCACCGTCCGTGGCCGCTATTTTAGCAAGACAACCGGAAGAAATTCTGAACAAGATGCGGTCCATACAGAACTGCCAAAATATCCAGAATGTAAGAATTAATGACTTAAAGGAAAGACAAAGCCTACTTGTAAAGTATCCCTAAGTGCCTGTGGAAATTTCATTTGTGTCCAAGTAGCCTACTTAGGTCTCAAATACGAGTAGAAGTACTTAGGTCTCAAGTACAAGTTCAAGTACTTAAAGACTGTACTCAAATTGCACTTGAGTACAAGTACAGGTACCAATACTACACCTCTGCACACAATAGTTCACGAAAGAAGTTAATCATCAGGAAAATAATTACATTTTTCCTTCATAATATTGCCGATTTTAAGCAAATTCCCATATTTTCACAAATTCTAAAATTTTGTGCCGGGGGCAAGGCTTAGCCTTTTTAATTGGTCTGAAACTTGGTACAGTTGTACAAAGTGATAAATGGAATGGGAAAATCGCCGGGGAGCAATACTTTTTGGAACTTTTTAAAATCCATTACATTCTGGAGCACCCTAATAATCACAGTAGCCGAATCATATAATTGGCTCTAGAAGTGTCTAACTTTCATCCAGCTCCTGAAAAAAATAAAAAGTTGATTTTTACGGCTTTGATGACGCATAATTGTACATGCAAAATTTAAGTTGTCATGTGGCACCCCTAAATAATGGAATATTTTAAAAAGATTTTGCGCATGAGTTTCTACTACCAATACGAACACCACTGGGGGATGTCCCTGGCATTATAAAAAATACCTTTTTTGACTGCCACCCTATTGTTTCACAATAAAAGCAAATAATTTAAAATGTTGAATACAAAACATTTTCTAACGAATTGTATTGTTTGTAGTTGATTTATTTTCATTCTTATCCAGAAGAGAAATAGGAGTTCAATTACCAAAGTTAAAACCGAATTGGTTTAGATCAACAAAATCCAGTTTAAGTGAAACAATGAGAGAGATATTCCATCAATCATTCAATCAATCAATCGATCGATCAATCAATCAATCAATAAATCAATAATTCAATCAAATTATCAATCAATTTATCAAGTAGTCAGTCAACATTTGTCTGTTAGACCTCAATAAGCTGATACCAATGATGGGCAAAATACTTTTCAAAAGAATCTTTAAAATACTAAATGAAATACTTTTCAAAAGTATCTTGAAAATACAAAATAAAATACTTTTCTAAAGTATCTTGAAAATACTAAATAAAATACTTTTCAAATTATTTTGAAACTACAAAGAAAATAGTATTTTAAAAATACATTTGAAAATGGTTTTTCAAAATACTTTTTAGAAATCGATCAACATTTTGTACTTTTATCCCTACTCGTGAGTGTGCACATTTACATTGCATTAATGTTTCTTAAGACTTGAGGCTTTGATTAATCTGCAACTGGAATTGGTAACTTCGACTGCACCGGTGTCTGATAAAAAAGGCATCAACCGATAGCACACCATTTGAAATCAAGTCGTAATCAGTTCAATATCCAGAAGATAAGTCCATCATAAGACAGAGAGGCAGCCTATTGTGGATGAGCAGTTTGAAAGAGATAAGCTTTAAGTTGAGAACGAAATGACACAAGCGTTGGAGTAGAGCAGGCAGATACAGGGAGAGAGTTCCAAAGCATAGACCTAACAACCGACAGAGCTTGTTCACAAAGAATAGTTCTTGATTTAGGTGTGACCCGACAAAGATAATCAGATGACCGCGTTGAATAATGGAAATAAGAACTCATTTTAAGTATTGTGGTTGGCCATAGTTCAAAGTTTTATAAACTATAAACCATAGTTTTAAACTAATTCGTTGTTGAACAAGAAGCCAGTTCAAACGTTTAAGCACAGGGGTTATATGTTCATATTTGGATGTATTAATTATGACTCTAGCCAAAGAGCTTGAAACTCTCTGCAGCCTCAGCATGTTTGACTTATTGATACGAGTGAGTAACGAGTTACAATAATCTAGGCGACTGGAAACCAATGCATTTACCAGAGATATCCTTGTAGAATTGGGCAAAACGCCTAATTTTGTGTATGTCAAGCAGCGTCTGTCAGCTCCAGCAATTTAGTCAACCAGTTTCAATGACTTAAACCGATCAAATTTTTTAAGTCGCTGTGGAGTGCCCAGTAGGAAAATTCAGTCTTCTGTGGGCTAAGGATAAGTTTACTGACTGCTATCCAAGACTGTACCTAAGCAGAGACTGCGCACAAAAGCTGCACAGATGAGTCAAACGAAATGTATAAACTTATTTGAGTATCGTCAGGTAAGAACTGATATCCCAGACATATCCCAGCAATGTTCCTAGTAGTGTGGTGTATAATGTAGAGTGTAGACAAAGGAGGACCACGCACAGAACCCTGATATATAGGGTGACACGAAAGTTCGTTCACCGTTTTAAAACTTAAATATCTGGGTCAATATGATTCAGATTTCGGAAATACTTTGCCAGCGTATACAAGACTCACATATGAGACATCGTAATATGACATCACGCATTTTCTAGCTCGTGCTAGTGTGGCGGTCAGGCCACAAGGCTGAATGAATTATATAAATAGCTTAATAATATTGATTTTCTGTTAAACGGTGTCGCGCCTCTGAGTCGCTATGTGGCGTGGCCGCGTGTTACATAAGCTCGATTCGAGTGTTAATAAATATAATAAAAATTATACGCCCGCTTAATATTTGCCATTTTATAGTTTCAATATATTAATTAAATAAAAGTATATCTTCCCAGGGCCTATAATTGATGACTAAAGATAGGCATCGCCTAAATTAATACTTAGGGGATCTATCTCTTAGACACCTACCTTAAGTTAAGAACTTTGGTAGGGACGCCTTTATAAGCGTTGAGATGCTACTGCATACATTGATCACGGTTGAATATAGACTGCCTCACCGTGCATCGCTTATAATGTAGAGTAGCGACAGTTTACTACTCTGCATATACGATACGGATCTTTTGGTATCGTTCGGTTACGGTTAGCGAAAACTACTGCACACCAGTGTGGTAAGCGAGTGGAATCGGTTCGTGAAAGTTACGTGCGCTTCGCATCCAAAACAAGACTAATCAGTGCGCTCCGGAGTTACAGTCAAGGCAAACGCTCTTTGGGTGTCCGGACCGTTGCCGTTGATTCGGCAGGGCTGGGGGCCCACCCTGTCGTGATCGCGAGACGGTTTGAATCCCGATTGCGGGAGTTTAGCGGCTGAGCATAACTCTGAGAAAGACCGATCGTGAGATATAAAGGCTCACAGGTCTAATTCGCGTAAAGTGCGGAGATCGGGGAGAGACGGGAAAATCAGTTAACGGTGAGGGAAAATCAATGCCCGATTTCGCGTAAAGTGCGGAGATCGGGGAGAGACGGGAAAATCAGTTAACGGCGAGTGAAAAATCAAAGCCCGATTTCGCGTAAAATGCGGAGATCGGGGAGAGACGGGAAAATCAGTTAACGGCGAGTGAAAAATCGGTGATCGGCGAGCGCGTAAATTCCCCAGTGATCCGGTTCGATCAAATACGGGGAGGGCGACCCCGTTGGTGACAGATAGATACGGGGAAATTCCCCGCTGGTCCGGCTCGTTAACATCTGGTAAACTTGCACTAAAATCTCAACAATTGCGGATAGACCCCATCCGCATATTCTTTTTCTATTCTTTTCATCTTACGGTTCTACCGCACCTTTTCTACTTCTTGTGGGACTAACCGCAGTATCTCTATTCGCGGTTTTCCCCGTGTAATATCTTTCTTTGCGTTCTTAACGTCGGTTGTACTTAATACCGCGGTTTCCCCGCGGTAAATATCTACTTGCGGGACTAGCCGCATATCTCTCTGTTCGGGGAACTACCCGACAGATCTGACCGAGTCCGTTCAGGTGTGAGAGACAGTACAATTCCCTAACAGGGAAGTAAATACACAGGTCTGTGAGAAACAAAGCGGTAACGTTAGTGACACTTACCTCTGGTTCCTGTGAGTCCGTGCGCTCCCGGGCACAACCGTAACGCTCGCTATCTGATTCGGAAAGTTTGATTCAAGGGATACCTGAGGCGGAGTAAGGGCCCACTCTCGTTGGCAGGTCTCGGATCAGATTGTTTCGGATAGCGTGAAGAAAGGTTGTGTAAGACTTAAGCCGGGGAAGGGTATACTCGCGAGACAAAGCGAGTCAACGCCCTTGGTGAGGAGTACGAAAACCCCAGGTGGGGAGATCAACACAGACCAAGAAAGTGACCGATACGTGTACGTTCGGGTAGTCGGGTACCCGTAGATAGATATATGCTTGTCGAAACACACAGCTCTGAGAACTGACTGAAGTGCGAGGCTGGGCCCCTCGTGCGTAGGTCGGAACGAAGTTCTGTGTGTAGATAGTGAAAGTTATAGAGAGAGGACCTTCACTATCAGAGTCCGTAGATACCCTACCAGTGTATTTTTCTTTCGAAGCAGAATTATCATAGTGTCGGTTGTTCTTTGCCTTCACTATCAGAGTCCGTAGATTTCTTACCAGTGTTTCTTTCTTTCAAATTAGAATTTATCGCTGTGTTGGTTGTTCTTTGCCAACACAGAGGCGAGTAAGGAACTTACTCCGTCAATTGTGGTGCATGACAATATACGTTTGAGGCCGCACGCCAAACACGGAAATGGACGGAGAGACACATGACGGTAGTAATACTCATTGCCCCATGGACTTTTGTCTAGGACGAGTTGACGTAGAGAGTAGTCCCCAGTATGGTCTAGGGCGAGATGACGCAGAGATTTGCTCTAAGTATTGTCTAGGCCGAGTTGACGTAGAGAGTTATTCCAAGTATTGTCTAGGACGAGATAATGTACAGACTTGTCATAAGCATCCACCCTGGTTAACAGAACTTAGAGAACGTTTGGTGTCCCCTTTTATTGGCGAGAGCTTAGGAGTCACGAGATGTAGAGTGGTACGTAAAAGTTCAGTTCAGGCGGAGAAGAAGAAGAAGCCCGTAGCTAAGAAGGTAGGCACAAAGAAGAAGACTCTTGCGAGTAAAAGAATGAACCCTGTTCTGAGAAAAGGCCATCCTCAGGACGTTGCCCATCCGGCGACCGTGGAAGAAGCAGAGTCTAACTCTGAGACGGAAGTATACAGTGTTACCTCTCTTAAAGAAGCGGCAAATGCTAAGCCTCCCCTGACAGAAACGGTTACTTTGGGTAGAGATGGAGAACAGCCATTTTACGATGAAGATAGACAAGGCAGTGACTCGGGCGGCTTCAGACAGATAGTGGGCTGGAGCCGACACCGTCCCGTGAGCAGAGAGGTAGCGTCCGGGCGGCGGTCGCCACACTAGCTCGTGCCTGGATATGACGTCAAGCAGCCGGCGCTGGGCCAATAATAGTATCTTTCGTTTGACTTATTTATGTACTGACAAAATATTATAAAGAAATATATACAGACGTTACTGAAACAACTCATTTTGAAAACGGTGAACGAACTTTTGCGTTACCCTATATATTCAGATACAACAGACTCACAAGCAGTTGGTGAGACGTCACGTTTTAGTCGAGGTCTTAAGCCTTATAACATTAAAATAATAATTTTGGCAGAAGGTTTGTAAAATCTATTTTTTTAAGTAGGCCAACTTTAGAAGAGTATTTTGGAAAAAATTTTGGAAAAGTATTTTGAATTCCCATCATTGGCTGAGAGAATGCGACTTAATCGAATTACATGGGTTGAGCAATATAAACACTATTAAACAGTGTCAATAGGCGTTCTTATAAAGGAAACGGGTTATGAAATTACGATCGTCTTTTTTCAGGTAGGGTAAAATTATGTGACCTCGATCGCAAGTTATGTCCGCTATTGCGGGTTTGGGCAGCAAATTCCGGAGTAGGCCTGTTTCTGTCCTTTTTGCTGGTGCACCCCTCAAGGAGGCATAGATGATATGCGCCACCGTTGTTGCCATGGTGACGTCAGGAAGAGCTGCCGGCTGGAGTCCACGCAAGCGCAGTACTCTCAGGGCGTACAATTAAGAAGAAGTTGTAGCAAGAATCACGTCTTGTATGGGTTTCAATGCCATGGTTCGATTACCTATTACCTATACCTATATTACCTATACCTATTATCTTCATAGACACAAACCTACATGCACCTGGAATAACCTCTCGGATAGGTCCGCGTTTTATCTGTATATTTTTGAATTAAATCGACCTCACTGTTACTCCTTGAATCAGCAGAAATCTTGGCTCATACAACTTCCAGTGCTTGCGAACACCCGAATCAACACGCTGTGCGGGATTCTAGCTATCTCTCGAATTACCAACGCAGAGACTATTGTTGCTTTCGTGGCCTCACCAACTGTTAGTCTATTCTGGAAATGAAACATGAAATTTCTCGGGGTTTGCCTCATTTTCTTGGAGTCCAGACCCAAGAATGTGTTTGTCAGGAATTCCTAACAAGCAACAATGTGGGGAACTCCTGGTTGATGCCAGTTCCACCATAGCTGCCGTTTTTGTCACGTATGAGCTTTTATTGCAGAAAGTGAAAAAAACATGTGCTGTAAGCCTATTTCATATTAGAGGCTGGCTTCACAGATATAAAAAATACTCTATTCATGCTAAATTAGCAGCATATAGAGCAATATTGAACAATCCAATTGTATATGAAACGAATTGTAATGAAAAGTTGGCATGCAAAATTTAAAAATTAGCTATAAGCCAACAACCGTTTATCTATCAGAAAGAACTTGGCACAAGTGTTTTATTTGTAAATAAGCTTATTATTCTTTTATTTACTTAAATACAGTTGGCATATTGTTCATGATTTGGAAAGATGGTGCTTGATGTTCATGGGTGCTAAATTGCTAATTTTAATTCATAATGCAGCTATTAACGCGTCGGATGCACAATTTTTGCAATTTCTACAAAAATGTCAAAACCTAGCGCCTCTAAACATGCTCAGATCTCTTCAATTTTTCAATACAGAGTCTTCTAGTCAAGTGTAACAGGGGCAGCCTTGTGGAGCAGCATATTTTGAAAAAATATTTTTGTCCATGTAAGTTTGGACCACACTAAAACGATACTTAGGGGAGAGTTGCCTAAATGGACCGTTGCCTTAATTGGACCGCAGCCGATTTACACCCTAGATACCCATTTAACCTCGTTTTCAACGGTTGTATTCGTGCGCAGTTGAATATTAATCGTTCCGTTGCAGGCAGTTTTGCGCAATTATAAACATTTATTAAATTACGGTTAAAACGCTATTTCGTGTAGTTTTGATCTATTTTTAGACGTACCTGACAATGAGTGTATACATTTTAGGGAAGCTTTTAAAAATGCATTCTCATTAGTTTTACTTATAATCAGGTTTCATGTTTCAGCGACAACAAGAGATATCACGCTAAGGCTGATGCGTGTTGAACTATCACAGTCTAAGTAGAAGTAGTACGTGTTGCCTGAAATGGACCACATTAAGTGTCCTGAATTGGACCATTAATTTGGGCTTGGTCCATTTAAGGAAACCGGCACTTGCAATGTTATAGTGTGATTCTATAACTAATAATTATAAGTTCCATTGGCTTCTATTATGTTGAACAACAGCTACCATGTATACAGGTTCAGATGAAGACTGATAGGATGAGGGAATGTGCAAAGACAAAATATATCAGCCATGAGTAGCTTCTACACTACAGCATGCCCTCAATCGTGTAATTCTTCTAAGTATTAAGTGTCAAGTGTTAGACTCAACAAGTATTAACTAAGCATTAATAAAAGACTTTAATTAATGATTGAGTTGTAGTTAACTAGTCTATATTTAACTATAGTCTAGATTTAACTAGTGATTCTGATAATTAACTCCTAATTAGTTCCTGTGTTTATGCTAGTCATGTATTAAGTTGATTTCTACTACTTTTATAGTATTTTGGCATTAGCTAGATACGCTTCTAATTGCATGCTTTTACACATCAAGTGTTTTTAAACGTTTTCAGTGTTTTTTGTTGCAAATTATCTGTAAAAAACGTCTTTAAAATAGTATGTTTCGTTCAGGGCAACTGGTCCAGTCAAGGACACCATGTGGTCCATTTAAGGAAACAGGTTGCCTTGATTGGACCGAAACACAGCTCAAGATATTTTAGGTATTTTTCATAAATGCATGAATACTATCTGTCCTTTGCTTATTAACAACATACTTGACTAATCAGCCCATCATATGTCATAATTTCCTTTGAGAAATTCGGTAGCATTTATTCAGAAAACCTCAGTTTGCCTTAAGTGGTCCATTCATGGCAACTCTCCCCTACAAAGTTTAGTTTTTAATTGTTTATACAGATTTCAATAGACCTATTATTAATATCTCAATTTCTTATTAGACCAAACTTATGAAAAGGAAAATAATTGTTGTAGATTAATGTTACTTGGTGCTTACTAACTAAGTTGTGTTATTTGCCGATTAAAATTAAATTGTGTAAACGACGTTTTTAATTTTAAAATGCAGTACAAGATGAAACAAAGTCAAAATATTTTCTTTTCCGTTTCTGTCCGGTTTTTTTTATATTTAAAAAATCACGTTTTTACCGTTTTTTTATACTGTTTTTAACAACTATGCTTTTGATAATACAAAATCATCAATAATGTTGTCATAATTAAGAGAAATGGCTACATCATATTCAATTTGCACAATTGACAAGCTCGTCAAGAGGTCTTATCTCATATTTGATCTTTACTAGTTTTTCACAATTTTCAGTTTGCTGAATCTGCTTTCACATGAAGCAACAGTTGCTGGAATTGTCAAAAATATCAGAAGGGCAATTTCAATGTTGGGATAAATGTCTGTCAGTATTGTATTGTATTTGAACACTTGTTATAGCGCCCCTACCAGATTTCCCATTCAGAGACGCTCCCGACTACTGCGCGAACGCTGAATCGGAGTTTCACGCCGAAGCGCATGAGCAATTGCGAGTGAAGGACTTGCCCAGGGTCCCTACGCGGCGACTTTGAGGTGGATTCGAACCCGCAACCCTCCAGCTGCAAGGCACCGAACATACCCCCAAACCACCGCGCCCCAGTTGTATTGTGATGTGTTGTATTGTGTGTTCTATATTACTCCACGTTTATAATGCGACCGAGCCACCCGCAGTAAAGATCCGAGAAATTAATCTCTCATAAACCGACCCGACCGGGAAGCGAACCCGGGGCGCCGGCGTGACGAGCAGGCTACCAACCCACTCGGCCACTCAGGATCCTTGTGATCTTAATTGTGATCCCAGTGAGTTAGTATTAAAATTTTATATACACTTTATTTGTTGTTATTCAATTTTATTCAATTCATTTTATTTGTAATGAATATTTCATATGCCAGGATAAGGTAATTAATTTAATAATTAAACCATTCAGTCTCAAAATTTGCGCCCCTCTTGAATTGCGCCCTGTGCCACGGCACCGCTGGTAGGGCCTACATGCCTCGCTATGGCCCTGCTCCAGACTGTGATAGCTTGATTCCAATTGCGTCCACGACTTGCCAATAGTCGCGTGATAAGTAGAGTTGGCATGATCTAAGGTTTGGTTAGATAGTTACACATTTTCATTTTCAGACTATAAAATATGCAATTAAATTGATTTTTACATCCAGGAGATATTAACATACGATTGTAAAGAGCAAAGGGCATTGAAAAGACCCTTATGGGTATTCCACGTCGGATGGATTTCGTAGACCTAATCAGACAGGGCACCGTTTCATGACTCCTGCAGCGTTGTCAGCTATTAGGTGGTTCTTATATAGACAAAGTGACATCCGTCGCATACCATAGCATCACATGCTTTTCAGAAAGAACAAATATTTCAAATGTTGCTGACAAAACAAATTCCAACAAATTTTATTATGAGTAGATTGAGATATATGTCACTCATATCGAAGTAGTGGTGCAAGTACTGGCCAGCCTACCAGGTCCTCTCAGAAGAGTACGTTCCAGCCTACCAGTTTCTGACCTAATTACTGAGGCTACCAGTTTTTGACTTAATTACTGAGGCTATCAGTTTTTGCTCTACATACCAAGGTTCAATTCAAGGTCGCTTAATGACTGGCCTATCAATAGAACCACTACCACGTCTGTTCTTGGTGCCTGCAGCCAATGGGAAGACGAGTGAGCGCCACACACACATACACACACACCAACACACAATGCAACAGTTACTTTCTGAAACAATCTATTCAGATAGTGGCACATTAGAAGTTATCCATATGTAGCCTATACAATAGAAATGCCCTTACCTAGCCAGCAAACCTACAATTTTTTTAAATGTGTAAGACAAACCTAGCTATGTTTCAAATGTATGAGTAACGGACTTATAAATTTTCATAACTGGCAACTTTTATTATACGAACAGGTACATGTATGATCAGATTCACGAGACTTCGACTGTAATGGCAAACAGCCATTCTTAGTTGTATGGTAGTTGAGAAATTGCAATTGTGCAAATCTTACAACATGAGGAGCTGAAATCTTAGTAAAGTTACAGCTTAAGTTAATGAAAACATTGTTAAACTGAAAACTCACAAACTCACAATCTTTGTGAATCTTGAGATATAGAAACGTACCACTGGTAGATTGCTGGATTTGTTTAGCAAACAACTGTTACAGCGCATGGAGGGAGAGGGAGAGGGAGAGGAGAGAGAGAGAGAGAGAGAGAGAGAGAGAGAGAGAGAGAGAGAGAGAGAGAGAGAGAGAGAGAGAGAGAGAGAGAGAGAGAGAGAGAGAGAGAGAGAGAGAATATGAATAACAATGTCTGCAATTATGCATGAATATATAAACATATATTCATACATGCCTCCATACAAATATACATACATACAAACATGCATAATACATAAATAGAATTCCATATCAATGCTAAAATCAATTTATTTCAAAGTTAGACTAGAGACATCGCAAGATTTGAATAGTCCATCTGGAAATTGACAGCGTTAATTTTCGTGAACTCTGAGATAAATTTTAAAAGTAACGCGGCCACTGTGGTATGCCATAAAGTTCATTGCACAGAGAAGTATTGCAGTACATTTTGCAATGGTCAATTGCATACAGATCACCTTCATAACGAGTGCATCCTGGCACGAGATCTTTTGTGCTTGTACAATATGCGTAAACTGTAAGTATACTGACTGCACCCTCCTCTACAAAACACAGCAAACGTAAGAATATTTGAACATGTTTAAACAATATGCATCGCCACTGTGTGCGTCTCAATCTTCTGAAGAGATAATGGAAAGTCCTTCTACGAAGGAACCCCAGCATCTCGAAAACCCTGATCACTACAAGCACAAATACGTCGGCAGATTTTGATGATCGCTGTAACGAGGGGCTTCATTCGATCTGAGACCTAACAGGATTACTGCGCAATTATCCATACACAAGCAAATAAAGCCCTTAAGATAACTGTCACTAATTAACGTCATTAATTAAAATAATATCTCTGTCAAAGGAAAGACCGAGATCAAGAATACGGTTGTTTAGCTCAGAGTCACCTAAAATAATAATACTAATAATAATATTTGTTTATTCAATTCAAACTGGCAAACCGCAGTATGATTACATGAATTATAATAGTAGGAACACATGATAACAAATTAAATAATTGTAGATTTTATAACTGTATGGCAGCCTGTTAGGCGTCGATCCGTCCTACTGCTAAAAAATGATCATTTTACTATGGTCCCCTAGGGAGTGGAAGTCTGACTCAACTTACGTCCTTCTATTCTTTGTGCCTCTGTATTACCATTTAGCCATCATCCCGCAAAATGGTAGTGATCTAGGATTCTAGGATGTCCACCCTACGTTTGTACGAGCACCAGGGAAATTTCATGAATTGAGTTTAAGTCGACTCATTTCATCTAATCACCAACTGAGGCAATATTCACGAGACTCGCGTAAGTTACGTGAATAACTATTCCCTGAATAAAACTTAGTCGTGGTCGGTATTCATCTAATCTAATCTAATCTAATCTAATCTAATCTAATCTGAACATTTGTAAAGCGCTTCTCACAGCAGAGCTATTCAGAAGCGCTCTCAGCGTGACAGGCCCGAGAAAAGAGAAAGGTCTTTAAGCAGCGAAGAGATGCTGGTGAAATCCCCTCCAGAATCCGGCTACGAATTACAGGGGGAAGGTCATTCCATAATGAGGGACCCACAACAGCGAAAGCCCAATGCTGGGTTAGTGAGGTTCGCGACCGAGGTACGAAGAGATCAAGCCGGTCAGCAGAACGAAGATGACGAGAAGAACGTGCAGAAAGCGGCTTACACATCAAGTCACAGAGGTACCTAGGTGCCAAGCCTTGCTGGGACTTAGTAACTAGGAGCAGGACCTTGTATTTGATTCGATCCGAGACAGGAAGCCAGTGAAGATAGTTAGTTATGTAAGTAGAGATGTGAGAGTACTGAGGAAGACGTGCAGTAAGTCTGGCTGCTGCGTTTAAGACAGATTGCACAGAGGACAGGCGAACCTTAGGAAGCCCAATTAGTACAGAGTTACAATAGTCAATGCGTGA
Source organism: Aporrectodea caliginosa (assembly GCA_020284085.1). NCBI lineage: Eukaryota > Metazoa > Annelida > Clitellata > Crassiclitellata > Lumbricidae > Aporrectodea > Aporrectodea caliginosa. The sequence goes on from JACEVL010000090.1 coordinate 725,161, forward strand.
GGAGACAAAGGCATGAACCATGGTTGCAAACACTTTGGAGGACACCGATCTTCTAATGGCTCTAAGTCGCCTAAGTTGGTAGTAACAAGAGCGGGTCGGAAGAGATAGGTGTTCAGAAAAGTCAGGCACTATAAAGAGTGACATCCAGGTCACGAACACTGCAGGAAAAGGTAAAGTCTGGGAATAATGAGGCCAACAATTGGACATCAAGCTTTTGTAACTGTTGTTTGGTACCGAACTAGATCAGTTGAGTCTTTGAGAGATTGAGGCTAAGTCTGTTTGCTGTCATCCAGAGGTGGAGGTCTTGTAATAGTGACCCAATAGTTCCCTCCAGAAAGATCTGTTAAGAAGGTGAACCATGCACAAGAACCAGGACATCATCAGCATAGAGATGTCCCTTAGCCTGATGTTTAGCCAGGACAGAGGAAATGTCTGCAGTAAAGAGAATATATAAGAGAGGACCTAAGACCGACCCCTGTGGGATACCTAAGTCAACCCTAACCCAGGGTGTCTGGTGTTATCGAGGACCACCACCTGAGTACGATCGGTAAGGTAAGATTTAAACCAGCGAAAGGGTGTGCCGCATAAGCCAAATGAGATGTGTAGACGCTGCAGAAGGAGCTCGTGGTCTGCCTTATCAAAAACCGCGGAGGCATCAAATAGTGCAAGAAGAGACAGCTGAGATCTATCAATAGCCCTGTATATATCAGACAGGAGTGAGAGGAGGAGAGTTTCTGTGGAGTGGTGTCCTCTAAAGCCAGACTGAGTGGGAGGCAAAAGCCCTGATTGCTCCAAGTAAGGGACAAATTGGGCTCCAACAAGTCTCTCAAGAGTTTTGGATAGATAAATCAGGTTAGAAATGGGCCGATAGTTTTGGCAAACATTAAGGTCAAGGTTAGGCTTCTTTAGCTTTGGGAAAACTATGGCGCGTTTCTGGGATGCAGGAAGGTATCCATCAGCGAGTGACCTATTTAGCATAATACACAAGAAATGCAATAATGTCATCTAGCAGAAAGCAATAATGTCATCTAGGTGTAGACCGCAATATTTGAGTGGCTATCGTTGATCGCCGTGATCGGGCATGCGCACATCTGCAGCAATCATTACCGACGAAAAGTAAAGCAAGCAAGCAAGTAAGTCTAGCCTTTATTACCCCACTACCAAACGCACAGCATTTGCATGGAAATGGAATGTAAAATAAATAGAGGTAAAAATAATCTATAGTAATAATTGTGAGGAGGTTGGAACATCGAATTTCACAGTTGTGAGGACAATGTAAACAAATAAAAATTGAAAGACGGCGGTAAACCAAAACAAATCTTATTTAATAAAAATGTAAAATTAAGAGGAGTTTTTTGTTACAGTAGGCCTAAATATGAGAGTGAACGTTAACAGCAAAGATACAGTAAGAAAATGACAAGGAAGAGTGAAAAGATTTTGAAGTTTACGGTGAAGTTGGGACAGATCAAGGCCTAACGGAAAGACGCGGGACTTCGAATGGAACATTGTCAGACATCTCGTCAAATTTTAACATTTTGTGACGGCGAAATGAAAGGCAAGTTAAATTTCGCCGTTGGCGAACGAAATGATTTAATTACATATTCTCTTAAACACTTATTGATGTCTATGTCAGATTCGGAGTAGCCTTATTCGCAGCGTAGAGCGTTGCATCTGTCTCATGAATACCGATTTAATCCGTTACTACCTCGTAGGCAAGATTTAAGCCGGGAATAGGCGTTACACACGTCCCATGAATACGGCTCCAGATGCTGAACGTCGGTGACATGAGGACGACAGAAGCCACTGATGTAGCCTATCAGTCGTCATCATAAAGTTGACCACGCAAACTAAGCTTGGACGTCATGCACAAGATGTCGTCAGTATAAAAAAGGAACGGAGTGGATATAGGGCCACACAATCGAGGGCGAAAACGTGATTATAGTCGATGTGGGAGAGAAACAGGCATGTCTGCTATTCAGGAAGGTGGTAATCTACTCTTGCGCTGTGTTTGATGTAATAACAGATGGATCTTTATAGGATAGGGATCGTAGGGAATGTTCCGGTTGACTGTTTAAAATGCCCCCATCAGAGTTGAAAAATGGGGGAGTCGATAGATGTTTGCCTAGTCTACCATCACTAGTATACTGTAAAAGAAACAACATCAGCAAGGACCGTCTCGATAGAGTGGTAAGCACGGTCAGTCGTCTCTATGTCAGATAATAGCATGTTTCTTTAGTGATAACGTTGACAGTGCATAGATGAAACTGATAGAAAGTGAATGCAAATTAAACGTTTGTATTGATTTTTGATTGGATCTGCAATTGCTGATGCAAGAAATCTACGACCTACAGTAAAATTTAAAATTCGATGATTAGCTGATAAAATGTAAATGAAATAATTATGTGGATTGATTTTTGATTGAATCTGCAATTGCCGATGCGAGAAATCTACGACCTACAGTAAAATTTAAAATTCGATGATAAGTTGATAAAATGCAAATGAAATAATTATGTGGATTGATTTTTGATTACATCTGCAATAATTATTGCCGATGCGAGAAATTTAGGCCTACACATATGAAAGAAAAGGCAATGCAAATGGAAAGCAAGGAACATCCTTTAAGCGCAAAGTGTGTGTTTCTGAGCAGATGTTCAATTTAGAGAATACACGTAATATAATTGTATGTATGTATCAAGAAACTTATAGTTCATTTTGAGTACCTCACAGAAGCGCTGTAGTAATATTTATTTATTTGTATAATATTCATAAGCTACACTTGTTTTGATTAAATTCTATTCACAAATTTAGGCTATATCAAAAACAAACGCGTCTAGATGTTTAATTAGATTAGTGCAAGGAAAGAGATTACTAGTTCTAAGTTGAAAATGACACGAAAAGAAAACTAATTCGACAATACAAATTAACATATCTCCTGTTCTGTGGTAGAAATAGAGTAGCCTATTAGGAATGGTGCAGTAAGGAAATGGGAAATGTTAAAACAAATGCGGAAATACGGAAAGTCTTTATATAGGCCTAACTAGATTTATGTTGCAGTGGATGATGCAGTGAAGCGCTAAGTTTAAACTGGATTCAGCATTACAGTTGTAAAAATATATATGCAGCTGCTTATTGCACTCAGATAAAAGCTCTTTAAAATTTCTATTGCAACCAGAAGTTAATCCACGATTAGGCTACTCTACGCGTGAATAATTAAACTGTGCCTTCAAGTAGGCCTATATTTTTGATATTTTTAACCTTCATTGCATAGGCTTCTCAGCATTCTCAAGCTTCATTGCCACACGATTTATCGTAATCGTAATTGTAATCTCCAAACTTTTAAAGCGCCACTCGAAAGCCAAGCGCATGGCACCAGCTTATTCACGAGCGCTGCGTCTAGTCAGAAGGGTTGTCCGAGACAGTAGTCTGAAGAAGGTCCGAGTCCGGTTTCCAGTGGATCAGAGGGATCAGAGTAGCTCCTAAGGTGGGTGTCGTTTAGGTCGAGAGTTGTAGATGATCAGTTGAATCGGGGTACGAGTTCTTGAAGAGGAGAGACTTTAGTTTTGTCTAGTTTAGTTTAGTTTTGCCTTTCGATGCTCTGCTCTTCACTCATAGAGTAATTTGATGTTTATAATATTTAATAAGAGAGAGCAACTTTATTTTAAGTACTGCTCTGGTCAAACTTTACTCACAGGAAAAGGTATACTACGGTAATGAGTTTGATATTAGGACCCTTTTGAGAAGATTCTAGACTTGAAAGGTAAAATGCTTCAGACGTCAGTCCAATAAAATTTTCACGTTGTGATGTTCAATGTGCAACTTTTTTACTGGAACAGCTGTCGAAGGATTATGATTTCTGAAAATTGCGTTTTTGCAACCTTGGATTTTCGAACACATTGGTTTCAAACACGGAATACAAGCATTGGAAAAGCAGTTCTAGCTCTTCGATTTCGGCTATGAAATTGTTTTCAAAATAGTTTATCACAAGGTGAAAATCACGGTAATGATTTAGGCTTAAGAGCTTATTATAGGCTTTTATTACATCATCTAACGGCAAGAATGGAAGCACCAGCCACTACTAAATTCTTTGTTGCATATTTCCGATAATTGCTGTATCTTCGGATAAGCCTTCAGTTTGTGATATTTTTCCAACTACGTTGTTTCGTGCTAGAAATATTTGGATGCTGTTGGTGAAATGCTTTCACGGCCACTACAGTGTTGGCCAAATTAATAGAAATTTGACGCAATTAACCACTTTCTTTTGTTGTTTCGTATTTCTTCGATTTCGTAATTATTGGCAGCTTGTCATGGCTGATCATTCACAATAAGTTACAAATTCTCCCCAAACTTGTTTTTCATACAAAAAATAATGAGAAACCCAAACAAATGAGAAAAATAAATATCTGAGAAATCGCCAATATATTGGAATTTTGTAAAACATTTTTATTTAGTCATTTTTATTTAGTCGAAAACTGTGTTACAAACCAGTTATTTATTTCTGTATGTTTTCAAGAGGTTTATTATAACTGAACATGGCTTATTTATATTTCTTTAAAATTATTTGCTATTTTTACTCACTTGTGCTCGAACATTCCAAAGAACTCGTTCGTTCTATAGGCTACCAAAACGAGTTAAAAACTTGAAAATGGCCTAAGAGTCATTTAAGAAATATTAACTATATGAAATGTTCTTCTACTGTACATGTAGAACACGTTTCTGACATCAAATGCAACGTTTGGTGTCTTATTTCATAAATTGTGCTAAGATATTTATGGCGAAACAACAACAGAAAATATTTACTTTCAACAAATTTCTATTAATTTGGCGAACACTGTATTTCAAAATCCGTTACAATCGTTTACTATATCTTGGACTGAGTAAATATCGTAAATGGGTTATAAATAAGAATCGGTTTAAGTCGGGGGAAGGGGTGGACTAAACATGTGCCTGCGTCCAAGTCGCAGAGCATACAAACATGGGAAATCATAATATGACAATTCAAGTAGTAATGGATCCTATTATCGGTTGAACATAGCCTAAATCCACTCAATTGTTATTCTCTTTCAAGTGCTTTCTCTTTTATTCCTGCTCAAGCCGCCCTTACAGCAACTGTTTCTTGGCGTGTTTCGAAGTGTATGCAGTATGCACGGCAACAATTTCCGCCTCCCATTGTTGATCGTGCCATTTTTTCGCTTGTTTGAACACTTGATCGTATCTTTTTCTGCAGACTGACACAAGTCATATCCTCTCACACCACATTTTGTGCCCTCTTTGCTGCTTAGGCCTATTGTTCAATATTCTATGCACCTGGTTTATTTTTTATGTGCTCTGGTGTTTCCATGTTCGTTTTTCTTTCATATCCTCTAGCATAGCCTATTCGTCGAAATTTATGGTTTGTCAGGAGAAATCTCCTTGGTAATGAACTCTTTTATCCTCCTCTGCCGTTGTCGTGGTTATCTCCACAATGTGTTCCTTTATCCTTTCCAAAAGTTTTCCATTCATAATTTTCTTTTCTCATTTCTTTACTTGTTTCTGTTTTCTTGATGAAATTTGTGGTCGGTACCTGCATCCGCTCCCTGCAGAACTCTTGAGTTCCACTCAATGTTCTTATTATAGTTGTTTAACGAGGATGCAGTCCAGCTTTCTTCCTGTAAATTTATCCATTTTCTTGTTCGGGTCAGGTATTCGCTAGAATCAGCTGGGCTGTGTTCTACACAATAATATTCGCACCCTCTGTCGCTTCTCGTTCTTAGATAATTATTTCAAGTGTTATTTTTCACTCCACTTCTCTAACCGATATGTTCTAATATTCAACAGCAATTTGTGTATTCTATTCTATTCTATTTTATTCTATTCTATTTATGGACTTATAAAGCGCCTCTCGCAGTACATCCTAATCAGAAGTGCTTCCAGTGCGAAGGGCCCCTCGAAAAAAGAAAAGTTTTAAGAGAACGAGCAGAAACAGTGGTACCCCCAGATCACATTACAGCACGAGTTAAAGCAGGGAGGTCATTCCACAGCAAGGTCCAACGGATGCATAGGCACGATGCTGTGCTGTGGCAGTCCGAGACCTCGGAACTAGAAGGTCATGATGGTCAGAAGAGCGGAGAGGACGTCCAGAGGTAGCTGAGATAGGCCGTCTCATAAGATCACAGAGGTAGCGTGGAGCCGTAGTATTCCTTCCTATTGGTGTGACCTACATTTTCATCGATCACCTCATCTGTACTAACTATCTACTCCTCCTCTTCCTACCCTCCTCATGTGCCGTAGTAGACATATAGACATGAATCACCACCAAGTCGACTGCGTGGACCTATATTCTCGCCATCAGACGTCTGTCTTTATATTATTCCATTCTGGTGACACATTTCGCAACCTATTCCTTCAATAAAATAGCCACTCTGCTTTGAGACGCATGCCCCGCTGTATATAATTTTGAATCCAATTCCTTCATTCTTTGAGTCACTACCCTCCTTCCATCGCGCCTCCGACAGTCTCTTTCTTTTACATTCTGATTATCTTATAATATCTCCGATGACAACTGCAAGCTTCACAGTCTCAGCATTGTTCTTACATCATCATTTGCTAACTGAGAAATTCCCTGCCTACACATACTCTTCTAGCGTCCGTGACCTGGGTGTCACGCTTGACTCCTCCCTCACATTCACGGAGCACATATCTAACCTGACTCGCTCCTGCTTCTTTCAACTGAGGCGTCTCAGAGCCATCAGATGATCGGTCTCTCCCTCTGTCTTTACCACCGTTTATCTGTTCCCGACTTGACTACTGCAACTCACTTCTTATGGGCCTCCCGAAACAGCTGCTTTCTCCCCTTCAATCGGTCTTAAATGCTTCAGCTAGGCTCATAGCCCGACTCCCTCGCTTTTCGCATATCTCTACATATATGCTTGATGTCTTGCACTGGCTTCCTATCACTGCGCGCATCCATTTTAAGATCCTTTTTAGTCTCAAAGGCGCAGCTGAGCAGTGCCCCAAAGTATCTTTCTGACTATAAGCGAAAACCGTTATCTGCGACCTCATCTCGTTCCTTGCGCTCTGCTGATTGGCTAGATATTTTTGTTCCTAGGACTAGGACTGCCTTGGCTCAACGCCGGGCATTTGCTGTGGTTGGTTCCTCTACTTGGAATAACCTTCCCCTCTCATTAAGGGCTAAACTAATGACTAGTTTTTCCTCTTTGGTCTCTCGTTCTTTAAAGACGTTTCTTTTCTCCGGGTTTTCGTGCTTAGAGCGCTTCTGAATAGTTATTCTGAGAGAGGCGCTATATAAATCTTTAGATACAATACAATACAATTCCAAGAAACTACTCTGATCTTCGCTTTAGAAGAATTTCGCAGTTCTAATGACGATCGAACAGGCCTTGACGACTGAAGAAGCCTCTGTTTCCTCTCCTGTCGAATGCGACTCTTTCCATCAAAGGCTGGATTGATTCGTTCACGTTTTTATCTATAATCTTTATAATCGGGTCATCATCAGAAATACTTGAGATACGTACATGTAGATAAATTCTTTCCCGTTGCCATTCTCCTGTTGTGTTTTCTCTATGCTTTGATGTCCTTCATACTCTTCGTCTCTGGAACTGTCATAGACCGGCGAGGACTTATTCGTCCACAACATACTCTGTTTCCATCAGGGTGACTTCGTGATGGTGATGTGGTGGACATTTTAGCAGCAGAGGATCTTAAAAGTGCTTGCTGCCACTTCCGAAAACGGTGTTTATTAGACAAAATTTCTTCGACGACAAGTTTGCCTGTGATTTTGTGTTTTTTAATGGAACAATGAAGTCAACTAGGTCTATTTTGAAGTGAATTAATAGAAATGTCAGTTATGAATAGTAATAATGGAATGAAAAATGTTACAGTTTTAGAATCTATAATTCAGAAACAGAATTACTGGGAAGATCTTAATGTTTCATGTGGCCGGTAGAACTAGCATTTTAAGTGTTTTCACTTGCACTAGTTTTCAATGAAAAGACTCTTCATTTTATAAATATTTGTTTTCCGTCCTATTTTTGTCTGTTTAATCTGAAAAATCTACTGTTCCAATAATAATACTATACTACTATTATAGGCCCTACCTAACGATTTTTTGCGTGCACAACGCACATTGTATTTGTATGCTTTATTTACTCTTTCTATTGTATGTGCCATTTAAATACGTTATACCTAACGCTTATAGGTCTAAATTATCTTGTGTTTTTCTTATAATGAAAAATGACCAACAATTAACAACAAAAACGAAGTGAATTACTAGAATATTTTCGTATTTACACATACCTGTAAGTGTTTTCACTTCTAGAGCACACCAAGTGCAATCAGCCGTAAAGATTTCAAAACCTACAGATGTGGGAGAGGAGATGTAGCATTCCAAACTTTCGCCTGAAACAAATACTGTGACTACATTTTCGACAGATTGCCAGTGCTTATTAAAAGAGCAAATTGGTGGCAAGTCTTAACTCCCCAAATTAGAAGTATGGCATCTTTTGGAACATTCAAACGCCTGTTAAAGTTAGATATGATAGCTCTACTGTGTAATTAACCAATAACCATGTAAAGCTAAAATGTTAACAACAATTATTTTGTTTCTCTTCTTAAAATCGCAGTTTATTGAACTATTGCCCCACTATAGTCTTCGTCTCTCTTTATACCATTTTGTAAACTGATTATTAATGTGTTATCTTGTTATCTGTCTTACGACATGCTTGCTTTTCTTTGTGGCGGTCGGCGCGATGGGTCCGACGCTACATCTGGTATTTGTCATCCATTATATGCTTTACACTGACCAATGGTCATTTCGTGGTCTGTAATGGCTGGACTGAAGGCGATAAGCATAGAGTGTGAATTTCAGCACTTATGTTCATTTACTTTAACGAGTGTGGCAAATAATTACTTACTCATTTACTTATTTTTTCACAATTGAACACTCCAACCAGTCTTATGAAGAAGACAATCCTTTCATCGTAGGCCTAAGTTTTTCTCGTGCGTTTGTATGCCTTTGAACATTTATAGAAGGCAATGGCTGAGAAGTAACAATTGCTATAATGCTCTATAAGATTTTGTCACAAATTTTAAACTAACTGTTAGATTTATTAGTTTATTTCAGCCCAAGTACATGTAATAGCCATCCATACAAGGATCGCACTACATCGCACATTAACTTTCAAGTTAAGGAATTACTTAACAACATACCTGTCTCCAATAATGCGCTGATTGTAAGCAGACATATCAATGCGAGCATCTTCTCCATGTTGCTGTCTAGATTCAGCGAAAGCAGAACTCAATGTGTCGATCAACAGTTGATGAGCTTTATATTAAGCATCTTTAGCAGCTGCGTAGGAAGAGTAACGGATGATGTAGCTGTCGGTTGGAATGTTTGTCTTTGGTGACTTTTGAAAGTAGAAATTAGATTCTTTTGCAATCTAATGTTGACAAGAATCTTATCAAATTTTAATGTTTGGTGATTTTTATTTTAATATTTTTATCAGATGAGTGTTCTACATACATCATAAAATAGCTTATTGATAGTTAATGCATCGTTCTGAATTAAAGTCCGCAGAAAACAGAACGCCGTTGCGAAAAACACGAAGCAATAGATGATGGCACAACTATTCTTTCGATTGAGACTCATAGTGAAATATCTGAAAGATTAAATTTCAGCCCAAATCTCAACGACATCAGAATCTCCATCGAAGGACAAGACACGGTGTCAAAGTCCAGAACATGGAACTCGCAATTGAAACCTAATACTGTGATTCCTCACTGTAGAAACATTACCAAATCGTCCAATGAGCAAATTTAGTATGCAATTCTTTGACCAAACAAAAGAACGGGAAGTATTAATTAGTTAAAACTGCTAACGAGAGAGTATTATTAAGTATTATATTCTAGCAAACAATTTGGTATGATTACATAAACCCAGGTTTATGTAATGAAACTGTCAATGAAACGATAATAAGGCTAGGAACATTACTGGTTGCAGTGATTGTGCTTCATTAGGTCGAAGCTGAGTGAATATATTTATAGGGAATGAGTAACGACCATGGTTTTCCACATACCTAAACACATGCAAATATTTTGCTTTAAGCATTTTGAAAATTATTACTTCATACGGAATCAGCAGGACGCTAAACCAAAACACAAGTTTCAGGCATTAAGTTTTCTTTTCGCATATTTAAATATTCATTCACAATATTGCACCTAGTGGAGTTTTCTGTACGAGAGAATTAGAGATTGTAGGTAAAGTCTCAACATTAACACTTTATAAGCAGTCTAGGCTGGGTTTACGATTGGCGATAAGGCATTACATTAAACGTCATTTCCTAATAATGACCAAGTAACTAAATGTGCGAGTAATGTAGTAAACGAGTCGGTGAGTGATCCTGCTATTGGCCAAATGAGTGACTGAACGATTGAATGAACGAGCGAGACAGTGATTGAGTGAGTGAACGAGTAATTCAGTCAGTCAATCAATCAGTCAGCCAGCCAGTCAGTCTCTCGGTAAGTTGATGACCCAGTCCATGTGATGGTCATTCAGTAAGTAAAAAACCTGATAAAGTCTTTTCTAGTTAGTTTAATGATAGGCCTATTGGTTTTAAAAAGGATTAGTTCTTTATAGCAGTACTAATTTTAAATGCAATATTCAGTTTATATTCTCGATTACACCCTTTTCCCTTTAACCTCTCAAATCATGCCCTTTAAAATTATCTTAAAAAGGTATAACATTATTTTTTAATGCTTGACCATCTTCAGACAGATGTACGGCACACCTGTTGCAGGTCCACGTCTACGGCGCTTAACATTGGCCCTCAAAGATATGTTTAGCCTATAGGTAAACTAGCATTTGTACGGTACTCGCCTACTCAGCTTCGCCCTGGTTTCCCCATGCGTAACTTTAACGGCTGCAAATAGAGGCTTCTTAGATAAGTAGCCTTTATTTGCAGCCGTTAAAGTTACGCATTGGAAAACCCGGGCGAAGCGCCAGTTCTAAATCTATTCCGATTTTCATCTAATTTGGCAAATGACAATGTTTCTCAAGGTGGAACACGAAAACAACAAGGCCGATATTAATTTTGAAATTTCATATTTTAAGACACACCCTACTACTTACTTACTTACTATATATGCTGACGGCTTCAAATATTTAAAATGTCGATATATCTGAATGGAAACAATATTTAGAGGCGAAAATAGTTGCTTTACCCGTGTATTTGAATTTAATTACCTGTGACTGAGCGGCTGCCCCGTTTAGCATTTGAATTTAATGTTCTCTTTCTGAGCGGTTGTGCCACCTATCGAAAATGCTTCCGTGTAGCTCTAGCGTAATCCATCCTTGCCGCTTGCGCTTCTGTACATTTTTCATATTATTTTCTGCTTTCTTCAATCAATACTTTGACGATTTCAACAAGGCAGATGTTCTAGGATTATGCTTGGCCTCGAGCTCCCGAGGTTTGTCTCGCGTCAACACGCAATGAATTGACATTAGCGAAAATATATTATGCCTTGTGCTTCGGACCTTTCAGTTCACCAGATATATCGATCTTCACGAGAACTATGGCCGTTTAGGATAATATGAGTCACAACTACTTTCTCGAAGTGGAACTTAAGGCTAAGAATAGAGCGCTTACATAACGCACAAGGGCAAATCTCAGCTATGCGATTGGCAGGATATTGCAGGTAAGAGATGACTACCAACATCTCATTTATTTAAAATCAACACCTATAAATACTCATTGCAGAGTTTCAAGACTAGATCACTATGTATACAAGAGTGATGGAACAGTTATGCTAGGTCTAAGAAGTTGTTCTTTTCGCTATAACCGATTCTTTGGTTCCTTATTTGAGAGATTTTGTTTATTAGATGACAAAAAAATAGCAAATACTTCAAAAATATTTTTTTCTAGCAAACAACTGAAGAGCATTTTAATGACATCAATACAGTAGCTGAGAACTAACAGTCACTCTTGAACGATGATATCTACTGACTGACAGGAGCCTGCCTAGCATAGACAGTCTTGCTCAGTTAATATCAAGACACACAGGTGGATCTTTACGATTTTCATTTTATTGCAATGGACCATAAATGATGGCCAGATATGATCTGAAATTATCGATATAACAATTTTAAAATTTCAGCGGAAATGCTCGAAGTTATAAAGAAATAATTCGTTTGAACTTTAAATAATACATTTGCTTCTGTAAGTAAGTAAGTGAGTATATTCTTTATTATACAAATTGCATATCCGGACTTTGGCGTATATACATTTATACAGAGTATAACATTCTTATTATAAACGATCTGCGTGTGAGATTGTTCGCTTGTGCAACAAAACGATCATGTAGTCTCGGGCGCAGGGAGTAGGGTGCGGCTTTTTTGGGTGGGAGGTAGTAGTAGCCCATGGAGTACATGCTTCGGGTTCCCAAGACCGCAGAGAAGAGGCGTGAGTCAGCAGCGTGGCACAGATGTTCAAACGTTGGACTGTTCTCTGGCAGAAATCGCAGACAAACAGACGCCGTATCGCCGACTGAAGGCAGTTCTTTTCTTGTTGCCCAGCAAACACCCGCCAAGCCGAAGAAGCATAGAGCATTCGGGCTACCGTTGTAGCACGAACCACGTCGTATAGCATTGGGCCTGAAAGACCATGCGCCACGATGATGCGCAAGGCATGTAGCGATAGTCTGGCCTGACAACATAATAGGCTACGGGTGATGTGTGCCTCGACACTTAAAGCTTCGTTCATCGTAACCTCCGAGATGACCATGGTGGAGAGTGGAGACCCTTGTCAGTCCTGGAGTGGTAGGCCTACTCGGGAAAAAGTCACGTCAGCACGCCCTCGTGGCCGACGAATCACCATCTCAAAGGTCTTTTTTAGTTCAAATTTTAAATTGCAGGTGAAATACATATATCGGGCATGATGTAGAATTTATTTTAAAAATCAAATGTATGAAAGAAAGGTAAATGCACTTAAATGTTTAGTTCGACCAGAAGAAATTAGGCCTAATAATATGTCTAGGTTTAAATAAGGAACAGTATACTTAGTCACAAGGTTCAATTAAGCGATGCCCTGCTTAGATTCAGCAGATTCAGGATATTCATCTGGAAAGGGCGCTATAGCATGGCAGTTTTTCGTAATATTACTATGCCTCATGATGCTGGTCTATGCGCTAATTTTGATCTTCAATTCCTCATATATATATATACGCTTGGCCAATATATTTTGAAACTCACTTGTTACAAGAAAGGATGCGAATAGGTATATAGGAAAATTATCTCTATACTGTGATCGCTTGATTCCAAATTCGTTTGCGGCTGGCCATTAGTCGCGCGATAAGCAGGCTAGTATTCGCATGATCTAAGGTTTTGTAAGATAGTCACACATTTTCATTTTCAGTCAATAAAATATACAATTAAATAGATTTTTCCATCCAGGAGATATTAACATTAAGACTCAGAATATGTGTGGGTACTGGTGGTGGACACATTGAACACAAGTTGTGAAGTAATATCAAGGTTGTTTGATAACAATTATTTGAGATGTGACTTAACAAAAATCGCTTTTTGATACGTTTTGTTGCATTACATGTTTTTGGACCATCAAAATACAAGGGTGGACTCATTAAAAGTGATATAACTTTTGTTCTGTTTGAAAATGTTTGATGAAATTTTGCCTTTATACGTAGATATGAATTAAATTTAAGCCTGTAAAATTTGATTTAAAAATTCTTACTTTTGGCCGAAATATCAGTAAATAACCTCTGGGGTTACTTTTTTGGGACCACCCTGTATATGCATGCATATGTAACTATATTCGTACATGCCTTCCTCCGGGCGTGCTTATGATCCCTTTTGCCCGCACCGCTACTAAGCAGAATCGCGCCTTCTCAGTGGTTGGCCCCTCGCTCTGGAATGGGCTCCCTTTGGCGCTGCACTGGCATTCCAGAATCCACTCTGAATCTTTCTATTCTTGCCTCAAAACTGTCCTTTTCAGCCGTGCTTGGGTCGCGAGCGCTCCTGAGTAGTAACCTTGAATGGGCGCTATATAAATCTTCGTAATGAATGAATGAATGAAATATGCATACATACATACAAACATGCATAATTATAATTATTACATACATACAATCCCATATCAATGCTGAAATCAATTTATTTAAAACTTAGACCTTAGAAATGGCAAGATTTGAATCGTACACCTGGAAACTGACAGTGTTAATTTTCGTGAACTCTAAGATTTATAGAGTTTTAAATATACGCGGCCACTGTGGCATGCCATAAAGTTCATTGCACAGAGAAGTATTGCAGTACATTTTGCAATTGTCAACTGCATACAGAGAACCTTGAATACGAGTGCATCCCGGCTCGAGATCTTTTGTGCTTGTACAATATGCGTAAGCTTTACGTATACGAGCTTCTCCCTCCTCTACAAAACACAGCAAACGTATGAATATTTCAACATTTTTTAACTCTATGCATCGCCACTATGCAATGGATGCATGTGGGATAGAGTTTGGGAGGGGGTGAGAGTAGCCGCGGTGCAGAAGACTATTTACAGGTTTCCAGAGATTTCGAGGGTTGGATGAATTTGAGTTAACAAGAGATGATAGGTAACGTGTTTTTGCTGAAAGAGGTTGGCTGTGGTATCTATTTGTCAAGGTTTTAAGTTTGATAAGAATAGACTGGTGGACTGAGCGTCTGTATGCTTGTTCCAGGCGACGGCGCGATGATTTGAGAGCCTGAAGGAAAGAATTGAACCATGGATTTTTTTAATGAGTTTCAGGTTTAGTCATGATTGGGGCGTGTTTGTTTAGGAGTTCTGACAAAGTGGAATTGTATGCAGACAGGAGATCGTTATGGTCTGTTGGAGGATTGAGGAGAAGGGAGGAGGATTGAAGGTCAAGTTTGAATGCATCGAGGTCGATAGTGCCAATACGGCGGAATGAGCAGAGTTTGGGTGGGAGGGGGTCGAGGAGATGTTCAATATTGAGTTGACTGAAAATAGGGTAATGATCAGAGGGTGAGTTGAGTTCACTGATGAGGATCGGTGACAGGCCAGATGAGACAGAAGTAATGACTAAGTCAAGAGTGTGGCCGTATCTGTGAGTGGGGAAAGAAACATGTTGGATCAGATTGAAAGCGCTTAGTGAGGAAAGAAACTGTGATGCAAATGGATCGGCAGGGTTGTCGACGTGGATGTTAAAGTCACCAGTGAGGACAAATTCGTGGGGTGTGGTGATAGCAACAGAGAAAAATGAGTTGAATTCCTCAAGCAAAGCACTGGGCTTTGCAGAGTAGGCTGATGATGTCGGAGGTCTGTAGATGTTGTAGATCGTTAGTTTAGATCTGGGCAGTTTGATAGTGACAGATGATTCAAAGGTTTTGTACATGCAGGTGGTTCACGTATTAGGAAGGCAATTTCGCCTCCAAGATTAGAGGTTGAACTTTTGGATGAATTTTTGGGCTGCCGGGGTGAGCTTATGAGAGAATATTCGTCAGGTCTACAGCTACAAAGCTGACTGTTAGTGGCAGATGAGGTGATCCAAGTTTTGGTTAAGGCAATTGCGTCAGGATGTGGTTGGAAGATGAAACGAGGTCATGCAACGCGGTGTAATGTTTTTCGTTGCATATACTACGCAATTATCCCTACACAAGGAACTAAAGCACTCAAAATAACTGCATTATAAACGTAATTAATTAAACTAATATATATCTGTAAAAGAAAACACCGAGATCAAGAATACGGTTGTTTAGCTCAGAGTCACCTAAAATAATAATACTAATAATAATGTTTGTTTATTCAATTCAAACTCGTATGATTACATGAATTTCAATAGTAGGAACACATGATAACTTATTAAATAATAGTCGATTTATAACTGTATGGAAGCCTGTTAGGCGTCGATCCGTCCTACTGATAACAAAATGATCATTTTACTATGGCTCTCTAGGGAGTGGAAGTCTGACTCAACTTACGTCCTTCTATTCTTTGTGCCTGTGTATTACCATTCAGCCATCACCCCGCATAATGGCAGTGATCTAGATTGTCCAGTGTCCACCCTACGTTTGTACGAGCACCAGAGAAATTCCATGTCTTGAGTTGATGTAGACTCACTTCATCTAATCACCATATGCTGAACGTCGGTGACATGAGTAGGCCTATGACAGAAGCCACTGATGTAGCCTATCAGTCGTCATCATAAAGTTGACCACGCAAACTAAGCTTGGACGTCATACATGTACAAGATGTCGTCAGTATAAAAAGGAACGGAGAGGATCTAGAGCGACAAAATTATGGGCTAAAACGTGATTATGGTCGATGTGGGAAAGGAACAGGCATGTCTGCGATTCAGGAAGATGGTAATCTACTCTTGCCGCTCTTGCGCGGTGTATGATGTAATTATAGATGGACATAGGAACCGTAGAGGAATGTTCCTGTTGACTTTTTAAAATGCCCCCATCAGAGGTTAAAACTGGAAGAGTCGATAGATGTTTGCCCAGTCTACCATCAATTATATATATAGTATAAGAGAAACATCATCGAAAACCGTCTCGATAGAGTGGTAAGCACGGTAAGTAGTTTCTCTGTCAGATAATAGCATGTTTCTTTAGTGATAACGTTGACAGTGCATAGATGAAACTGGTAGAAAGTGAATGCCAATAAAACGTATTGATTATTTTTGATTGGATCTGCAATTGCTGATGCAAGAAATCAACGACCTACATTAAAATAAAATCCGATGATAACTTGATAAAATGTAAATGCAAATGAAATAATTATGTGGATTGATTTTTGATTGAATCTGCAATTTCCGATTCGAGAAATTTACACATAATTATGAAAGAAAAGTAAATGCAAATGGAAAGCAAGGAACATCCTTTGAACGCAAAAGTGTGTATTCTGAGCAGATGTGCAATTTAGAGAATGCACATATGTATAATAATATTATTGTATGTATGTATCAAGAAACTTATAGTTCATTTTGAGTACCTCACAGAAGCGCTGTAGTAATATTTATATATTTGTATAATATTCAAAAGCTACACTTGTTTTGATTAAATTTTAATCACAAATCTAGGCAATATCAAAAACAAACGCGCCTAGATGTTTAATTAGATTAGTGTAAGGAAAGAGATTACTAGTCCTAAGTTGAAAATGACAAGAAAAGAAAACTACGTCGACAATAGAAATTAACATATCTCCTGTAGGCTCACTGTGGCAGAAATAGTGTGTTAGGAATGGTGCAGTAAGGACATGGAAAATGCGTCCAAGTCGCAGAGCATACAAACATCTTTCAACTGCCTTCTCTTTTTATTCCTGCTCAAGCAACCTCTGCTGTTGCTTTGCCGTGTTTCGAAGTGTATGCAGTAATATGCACGGCAACAATTTCCGCCTCCCAGTAGTCTGTAATTTTCTTTTCTCATTTCTTCACTTGTTTCTGTTTTATTGATGAAATTTTGATTGAATCATAGCCACCAAGTTGTAGTCGGTATCTGCATTCGTTTCCGGTAGGACTCTTGAGTTCCACTCGCTGTTCTTATAATTATATTTGTTTAAAGAGCATGCAGTCTATCTGAAAGCCGGTGTCACGAAATAGAGTATCCTCCATAGATGAGAGTAATCTAAGTAATGGAGTAATGGAGTATTCGGTTTAGTTTACATTTTTGGCGGTTTCTAAGTGTATTCAGTCCTACTGTTTGGATTTATTGTACGCGTAACATTTTTAAATTGCGTATCTTTAGTTTTTAAGTCGACCTGAAATCAATTTACTTCGTTTTTGGTGATTTTGACTGGATTTTTGTCGAGGCTATCGTGATGCGTTTGACGATGGGGGATAGAATGGTTAATCCCCCGGATACTCTAAAGCGGTTTATTCCATCCGGGAGGAATATGCTTTAGGAGGGATAAAATATCTCGGGACACCGGCACCATCTAAAGTAGCTTTCAACCTGTAACTTTGTGTTTTTCTTGTTCGGGTCAGGCATTCGCTAGAATCAGCTGCTGTTTTCTACACATTTCGCATCCTCTGTGGTTTCTCGTTCTTAGATAATTATTTCAAGTGTTATTTTTCACTACACTTTCTCCAACCGATGCATTTTAATATCCAATAGCAAAGGTACACTCCTTCCCTTTGGTGTTACTTACGTTTCGTCGATCACCTCATTTGTACTACCTACGTAATCCTCCTCTTCCTACCCTCCTCATGTGCCGTAGTGGATTATATGGGCCTATATTTTCGCCATCAGACGTCTGACACCATATTATTCTATTCTTGAGACACATTTCGCAACCTATTCCTCCAATGAAATGGCCACTCGGCTTTGAGTTGAATGCCCCGCAGTACCTATTTTTGAATTGAATTCTTCACTCTTTGAATTACTACCCACCTTTCATCGCACCTCCGACAGTCCCATTGTTTTATATTCTTATCTGTCAGCTTCACAGTCTTCGTAGTTTTGACATTCCACGTCCCTACTCTGATCTTCGCTTTAGAAGAATTTCGCAGTTCTAATGACGATCGAACAGGACTTGACGGCTGAAGAAGCCTCTGCTTCCTCTCCTGTCGAATGCGACTATTTCCATCAAAGGCTGGATTGATTCTTTTACGTTTTTATCTAAATATTTATAATCGTGACATCATCGGAAATACTAGAGATTTAGATCAATTTTTCCCGTTGCCATTCTCCTGCTGCTTTTACTAAGGCAACTTCTCTACAGTATATATGCGCTGATGTCCTTCATAGTCTACTCTTCGTCTCTGGAACTCTCATAGACCGTCGTCCACAGCATACTCTGTTTCCATCAGGGTTACCTAGTGATGGTGATTTGGTGGACATTTTGGCAGCAGAGGATCTTAAAAGAGCCTGCTGCCCCCTTCCTTCAACGGTATTTAGTAGAAAAAGTTTTTTCGACAACAATTTGCCTGTGATTTGGTGTTTTTTAATGGAAGAAATGAAGTCAAGTAGGTCTATTGTGAAGTGAATTAATATAATTATCAATTATGAATAGTAATTATGGATTTTTGTTTTCGCGTCTTATTTTTTCTGTTTATCTGAAAAATCAACCGGTCCAATAAGAATACTGTAGGCCCTACCTAACGATTTCTTGCCTGTACATTGTACAATGCACATTGTATTTTTATGCTTTATTTACACTAGGCCTACCTATCGTATGTGCCATTTAAATGCGTTGTACCTAACGCTTATACATGTAGGTTTAAATTGTCTTGCGTTTTTCTTATTATGAAAAAAATGACCAACAATTATCAACCAATACAAAGTGAATTACTAGAATATTTTCGTATTTAAAAATACCTGTCATTGTTTCCACGTCTAGAGTACACCACCTTCCTGTGCAATCAACCGCCCGGATTTGCATTCCTCCCGATGCTACGCCAAAGGAGAGATAGCATTCCAAACTCTCGCCTGAAACAAATACTATGACTACATTTTCAACAGATTCAGGTTGCCAGTGTTTATTACAAGAGCAAATTGGTGGCGTGTCTCAACTCCACAAATTAGAAATATAGCATCTTATGGAACATTCAAAACGCCTGACTGCCTATGTTTAATGTTTAACGTAGACCTCTCAGTGATGTCGCCCGTAACGGAGGCTTAGGGCGGCATCTGAAGCCAAGCCGACTTGACCAATGATGGCAATGGCTGAGAAGTAACAATTGTTATAATGCTCTATAAGATTTTGTCACAAATTTTAAACTAACTGTTAGATTTATTAGTTTATTTCAGCCCAAGTACATGTAATAGCCGTCCATAAAAGGATCGCACTACATCGCACATAAACTTTCAAGTTAAGGAATTACTTAACAACATACCCGTCTCCAAGAATGCGCTGATTGTAAGCAGACATATCAATGCGAGCATCTTCTCCATGTTGCTGTCTAGATTCAGCGAAAGCAGAACTCAATGTGTTGATCGACAGTTGATGCGCTTTATATTAAGCATCTTTAGCAGCTGCGTAGGAACAGTAATGGATGATGTAGCTGTCGGTTGGAATGTTTGTCTTTGATGAATTTTTAAAGTAGAAATTAGAATCTTTTGCAATCGAATGTTGATAAGACTCTGAGAAAAATAAAAGTTTTATGAGTTTTATTTGACTATTTTATCAAATGCGTGTTCTATTTCAGTGCCTCCCGAACTTTTCAGTGTTACGGACCGGCAGGAATCTTCTAACTGCAGGAGGACCGGTTCCAAATTTATTAATTATTCTCTTTTTCGATCACCTAGAAATAAATTCCTCAAAATATGAATTAAAATTGATTTAAATTCATGTTTAGCCAATTATATGATTCTATTGCCCTTTAAATGCTAGCCTAGTAAGTGTTTTTTATGACATTTGAAAATATATTAGCCATTTCTTGATTACGAGACAGTTTGACCAGTTTCTTGACTCAGTTTGCGGACCGGCAACTGAGGGTCCGCGGACCGGCACCGGTCCACTGACCACCACTTTGGGAAGCACAGTTCTATTTTATTGCACTCGTACAACATACAGTAGCTTATTGATAGCTAATGAATCGGTGTAATGTGCATCTGTTCTAATTTAATGTCCACGGAAAATGGAGAACCGTTGGTAAAAAGCATGAAGCAATCGATGCTGGCACAGATATTCTTTCAATGGAAACCAATGAGATGCATTGAGAAATCTCATAGAGATTAAGTTTTAGCCCACATCTCTGCGACATCAGAATCTCCATCGATGGATGGATTAAAAGCAGAGCCTGGAACTTGCAAATGATAATGTCCAGGAACCCAATACTGAGCTGCCTTACGGTATATATATGATGAAATCGCCAAATGAACGCGTTAAGTATGTAAGTCTTTGACCAAGCAAAGGTACGTTTATTTTGGCTGGTTGTATCAATCAGTTTAAAACTGTAAACGAGAGAGAGTACGTTGTTAATAGGTAAGTATAGTTCTTAAGTAAGTGTGCACGCGCGTAAATGATTATGCTAGTTATCAAGCAAAGAAATTGGCACTCTGAAAAAGCAAGACTTCCATCGGGTATGCCACGAAAGGATAAGAAAGCATCAAAATATCTGTATCAAAAGAAATGCCGAGATCACGAACGGCACAGATAAGGACAGTTATCTAGTTTGTCCATCGCACATGTTGTAAAGTAACAGAGAAAATAAAACTTCGGTTCGCCAAAGTTATCCGAATTCTGTCTGTCCTCTAAATCTTTAGGCCTATATCGTGCTGTGCACTCTACAACTTCTTACCAGAGCAGCTGCAGTGATCGGATGTATGATTCAAATGGAAAGTGATACGATTGTAATATGCCTATTTTGCATTCTTCTATGTGTTTTTACCCTACTTATTATGTGTTAATTTTAATTATAATCGTTATACCTAAAACTCATATTTTTGCGCTTATTCTATATTGACAAATTGATCAACAGCTACCAATATTTACAATCTGACCTAAAAGTTTAGTTTAGTTTGTTTTTACATAGCTTACTTGTAATAGTTTGCACACGTAAAAACACATTCCATCGCAAGTTTCGGGAGGCAGGCAATTTGCATTTCAATGTTGACGAGAGACTAAGCACAATAATATTTCGTCTATCTCGTATGCCTGTTTTAAGAAATATAGGCTATGACGTCGTGTTTACTCACTTACATAAGTTATTATATGCAGCATGAAATAGTGTCTTAGTAATTAATAATTCGGCATAATTTATCTGTGCCTCTGCTTTAATGTAAATCTCCTGGAAATATAGCGTCTTTTTGTGATAAAGAAGAAAGCAATGGATGGTGGCATAAGTAGCCTAATGAGGTTTTCAAGCAAGTAAGTGAGTACGTAGCCTATATAAGTCAAAATATGTGTAAGTATGTCAGTAGTTAAGTTATTCTGTTAGTTAAGGTGTACTAATTTTTCTCGTTGGAACCAGTCTTCTGAATAATTCTCGATTCATCAAACAAACATCAAGAGAGGATTTTTAGTACAAATCTCAGCGAAATCGAAATTTCTTTATCGATATCTCGATATACTGTCATAGAACAGCTAGCTATTTCAGAGCTTAGACTTTCCAGCCAATAATGTTTTCAAATTGTTCTTGCCATTTTCAAATTACGTATCCTCCATGGACTACCTCTCTTGCTTTACAGCCTTATCTTCTGCGTTATTTGACCTTTCCAGCCAATAATGTTTTCAAATTGTTCTTGCCATTTTCAAATTACGTATCCTCCATGGACTACCTCTCTTGCTTTACAGCCTTATCTTCTGCGTTATGACCTTTTATAGAATGGTTTTGGACGCTATCGGTTGGATTTGTGCGATGTACACAAGAGCGATAGACGTCACTAATTATTAACCCATTAGTGCCTAGCGTCCCCATTTTGGGGACGCCTGCTTCGAAAGAGTTATTTTTAATATCAATCAATATTGAGTATTACAAGCTATTGCTACCAACAGTCCACTGAATTATCTTTAATTCGGGGTACAATTGAGCAGATATTTTATTGTTTGTGGATAATTATACAGATTTTTATGGCGATTATCCGAATTTTTTAATTTTTAAAAAGTTATCAATATAAATTAGAATTATTTTCCCAAAAAACGTTATAATCGAAAATATGAGTATATCCCTATGTTATTTTGTCTCTTAGCTATCTGCATCTGTTTTTGGAGTGTTGATAGATATTTGCTTGATTTCTTTATTATACCAGAATATACCGTCCCCATTTTGGGGACGCTAGGCACAAGTGACCCCGTCAACTTCTAAGCTATAATAGGCGACTTTCACTGTTTCTGCAGCTACAGTGATATGCGCATATGTGTTTTCTCAGCATGCCAAGAGCAACCCTACCTGCAAGCCCACATGAAGCCATTTTGGGACCCATTTTCCCATTTGGGACCCATATGGAGCCCATTTGGGTCCCATGCAAAACCCAAGTAAATGCTGGTACACACTTAGAAATAAGCTTACCAGACCTTACTATACAGTTAGGCGTCTTACCATATAGAAAGCCATGTTACTATAGACCACCTAAAGTAACATCATGTTACCACAGGCTGTAAAGGTTACTTAAAAGTATCCTGCAATTATAACTGCGCTAGACCCTATATAGCGCATACATATAGATAGACACATAGATACATAGATAGGATGGTAGATAGATAGATACACAGATAGATGGATGGATGGATGGATGGATGGATGGATGGATGGATGGATGGATGGATGGATGGATGGATGGATGGATGGATGGATGGATGGATGGATGGATGGATGGATGGATGGATGGATGGATGAATGGATGGATGGATGGATGGATGGATGGATGGATGGAAGGATGGGAAAATGGATGGATAGATGGATATATATATATATATATATATATATATATATATATATATATGGACATACATAGATGGATGGATGGGTGGATAGATGGATGGATGGATGGATGGATGAAAGGATGGATGGATGGAAGGATAGAAAGATGGATGGATGGCTGGATGGATGGATGGATGGATGGATGGATGGATGGATGGATGGATGGAAGGATGGGAAGATGATGATGAATATATATATATATATATATATATATATATATATATATATATATATGGATACATAGATGGATGGATGGATATATAGTTGGATATACAGTAAGTTTTGTTCCAAAATAATGTCAACAAACCAGCTTGACATATATTATGGTCATCATTATTGTACAGTTTTCCTCGATTACTTGACCATTGATCATCATAATTATACCAGACAATGAGTTTGATGTTTGCAACTATGTGTTTAGCTACTGGTATGCTTATCTTTTTGATTACATGCATGAAACCTTAATAGTTGATTTATTCAAGCCTTGAAACTTCATGTGTACGAACCGTACCCATTTGTGCCTAGCGTCCCCAAAACGGGGACGGAAAGTAAAAATTGCAAATAAATGGTAAAAACTAAATTTAAGCTGAATAGTGTTTGGCACTGATTTTCACTAGGAAGAAATAAAGTTATTTTCATACTTTCATGAAAAAATAAAAATTCAGGCACTAATGGGTTAAGCTACTTCGGAGATCCAGTACCGTTGTGGCTCATGGTAGAAATTTAATCAAATTGCCCGATGAACAAGTGCAGTATATGAACTTCGGCGAATAGGCCTAACAGGATAGCTAGGTCGGATATAGGCATAAATTATTTAAAAAACTGTTCGCAAGGGAGCAAGATGTTATTATGTCAATTATGTAGAAATCAAATAATCATGTTTTTAAACAAATTGGTAAGTACGCAAGTAGATAAGGCGTGAAAATATGTAAACATTAAACTAATAGACAAGTCAACAAAATAATGTTGTAAAGTAAGTTGCTAAACAAGCATTTTTTTAGTCCTTCCCGTGCAGGTCTGTCAGACAATAACATGTTGATTTAGTTAATATGTTAATTTAGTTAATAAGTTGAGACTATTTTTGCGCTTTCCATTATTTTTGAATTAAAAAACCATCTGCACCCAGGTGGGACCTTATGTCCTACCTGTGTGTAGGATACAGATTGGGGATGGGTTGTTGCGCAGCTACACGATCCACAACACACAATGCTAACACTTAAGAAATCGGCATAGCAACTCTAAATGGATGGCATGTCTTTTTGATTTTGCGTCTGATGGCCAGAAATGTGATCTACATTAATTTTATGGATTAAAATTTAAGACACACCTGCAACAACCCTGACAGTGCATAGATTAAATCGATAGTAATTTGAGTGCAAATGAAACGTATAGATTGCTATTAGATTGGATCTGCAATTGCTGATGCAAGAAATTTAAACATTCAGTCCTACAATAAAGATTAGAATCCGATGATAAAATTGAAAATTAATGCAAATTAAACGTGTGGATTTCTTTTAGATTTGATCTGCAATAATTATTATTTCCGATGCAATAAATTTAAACATTAGGTCCTACAATGAATTTTAAAATACGATGATGAAATTGATAGACAGTAAATGCAAATGAAACGTGTGGATTGCTTTCGATTAGATATGCATTATTGCCGATACAAAAGTTCACATAGCCTAGGCTATGAGATCAGATTTCAATAAAGTTAACGCAAGTTAATGCGTTAGCCTTCTATCAAATAAACTCTATTTATGAGCAGATTTGTCATTTAAATTTTAGAGAATACACAATTTTACACATGCACGGTATTGTATGCGTGCCTGTATCTAGACACCTAATACGGTGCACGTTGAGCACCTCACAAAAACATTGCATGTATATTTAATATATTTTTATATTATGCAGAAGTTACACCGGTATTCACTGCATTCCGTTCAGCTTTTGCCTTTATTGGTCCTACACTATAAAATCAGTGTGGGGCGCGGTGGTGTAGGGGTTAAGGGGTATGTTCGGTGCCTTGCAGCCAGAGAGGTGCGGGTTCGAATCCACCTCAAGCTGCCGCGTAGGGACCCTGGGAAAGTCCTTCACTCGCAATTGCTCATGCGCTTCGGCGTGAAACTCCGATTCGGTGTCCGCGCTGCATTCGGGAGCGCCTTTTAGTAGAAATCTTGAAGGGGCGCTATAACAACTGCTCATACATATTACATACATACATCAGCTCCCTCCTCTGTGGTATGGTAATAGAAAACTTTCATCCAAATACGCAATAAGAGATGGATAGTTAGCTTCATGCAAATATATCAGTGTTGCATTAGATGATGCAGTAAAGCGTTAGGTGTAAACTGGAATCAGCATTGAGCTGGAAAATATTGACATATGCTCATTGCTCGCAGATAACAATCGGAAGTAATTCCAAATTTACTCTAGGTGTGACTACAGTACTGTGACTTTATATATTCATGAATTATTATTTCCAACCTTCATTGCAAAGGCTTCTAAGCCAGAGGTTCTTAACCTGTTTTGGCTCACGACACACCTAAACTTGCAAATAAATTTGGCGACACGCCATGCAATAATAATTAATATGTGAATATCGTTAAAATAAAAAATGTTAAAGTTAAACCAATTCATTTATTTAAAATTTTTAATTGTTAACATTTTTAATGAATTATAATGTTGACACTGAATGCTTTATAGTTTCCAATGATTATAAAATTCTAATTCTACTGATCTAATTCTTCGATTTTACGTCGTTCCTACGACTCTATGTTAACTTAGGTCTTAGTAGGCCTAACATTAATGGGATTTTTGCTCCTGGATATTTTCTTTGGATCATATTAAAACGAGGATCCACAGTTTGTATAAGTGCAATAAGTAAGCTGACTGAGGAGGCACCTCCGACCAGTTTGTTCCATTTCATTGCGAAATATAACTTATCAAATTATCGACTAATTCACATTAGGAAATATAACTTATCAAATTATCAACTAATTCACATTAGGGCTACAGCTACCAAAATCTGATTCTGCGTAATCAGTTTTAGATTCGCTAAATTTTGGTTTTCTTATGATAAATTTGTCCATTTCGAATGTCATGGTAACGGGCAAATGTTTTCATCGGCGCGGTCGGAAACGTGTGTACTGCAGACTGCAGTGGGTTTGTGTAACAGTATTATCCTATGTACAATAATTGTAGCCTACATGTATAAGGTAAACACTGCATGACCGCCCCATATTTCGATCAAATAAAATATATAAAGAGAGTGCTACGAATTGTCACAGCCTACGTCCACTAAACTGCTAAAGTAAGTAAGTCAATGTAATGCAAGAGTGACTGACGCATGCTGTGAGAATTAGCGACACACCAATTCTTCGCGACACACCAACGACACACCATGTTTACGCGACACACCGCCGGTCGATTCGCGACACACTAGTGTGTCGCGACACACCGGTTAAGAACCTCTGTTCTAAGCATTCTGTTTCATCATCATCACTTGTTTTTTCTTTCGTTTCGATGTTCTTTTGTTTACTGATAGAGCAATTTGATGTTATAAACATTTTTGACCTTCTAAAACATATAGTGAATTGTTTAAACTTTGTTGTGATCAAATCACACTCACAGGAGAGGGTATATTAATGAGCTTGGTATCAGGATCCATGTGAGAAGATTCAGGAATAAAAAAAACGTCAAAATGTTACACACGTTAGCGCCGCTTTTGACACTGTAGACCACGAAATTCTTCTTAAGCGGTTGCACGTCTCGTTTGGGCTGTCTGAAAATTTTCTGGAATGGATTGGCTCCTTTCTCCACGGGCTCTCTCTTAGTGTGGTACATGGTCCGACTAGGTCTCGGTGGGTCCCAGCTCTGTACGGTCTGCCCCAGGGCTCCGTCCTTGGCCCCTCCTGTACATTATTTACACTTCTGGACTTGCCTCACTCCTTGGGGAGCACGCGGTCCAGGGTCAGCTTTATGCAGATGACATACTTATAAAATGAGTATCATAACTCCAGTTCCAAAAGTACGCCGACCGGCAACAGAAGCAGACTACAGACCAATCTCGATCACACCCATCCTGTGCAGAGTGCTCGAGCGACTTGTGGTGCGTAAATTTTTCTACCCCATCTTGACACAGGCGCACTGCAATATGGGATTCTCTGACCAATATGCTTTCCGGCCCACTGGATCAACCTCAGCAGCCATCATCTCCATAACACATCACCTTGCAGAAATGCTCACCACCCACCCATATGTATGGATCCTGAGTGGCCGAGTGGGTTCGTGCCCGCTCTCCGCGCCGGCGCCCCGGGTTCGCTTCCCGGTCGGGTCGGTTTATCAGAGATTAATTTCTCGGATCTTTACTGCGGGTGGCTCGGTCGCATTATAAACGTGGAGTACAATACAACACACAATACAACACATCACAATACAACTGGGGCGCGGTGGTGTAGGGGTATGTTCGGTGCCTTGCAGCTGGAGGGTTGCGGGTTCGGATCCACCTCAAAGTCGCCGCGTAGGGACCCTGGGCAAGTCCTTCACTCGCAATTGCTCATGCGCTTCGGCGTGAAACTCCGATTCAGCGTTCGCGCAGTAGTCGGGAGCGCCTCTGAATGGGAAATCTGGTAGGGGCGCTATAACAAGTGTTCAAATACAATACAATACAATGTACATCTGGTAGCACTCGACTTTTCAAAGGCGTTTGATACGGTGCAACATTCTTACTTGGCTGAGCAGCTAGCTGAACTGCCAATTCCAGATAACATAATTATATAACTGGATCATCACCTTTCTCTACAAGCGACAGCACAGAACTAAATTTATGGGCGTCACCTCGAGCGCTATCGAGATCAACGCCAGTATTGTACAAGGATCTGGGCTGGGTCCTGTTGACTTTATAGTGGCAATATCCAAACTAAAAACACGACACTCTACAAACAAAATTATAAAGTACGCGGATGACAGCTACCTCCTTGTTCCATCAACAAATAGCGAATCGATAACGTCCAAAATCGATCATGTCACCACATGGGCTGATTCTTGCAATTTAAAACTGAATCATTCTAAGATTCAAGAGATGATAGTTTGACGACCAATGAGAGGGTTGGGTGTTGATCTTCCAAAAGTTACACCGGGCCTCGCCAGGGTAAAGCACATGAAGATCCTAGGTGTCACTTTGTCAGAACAATTCAACTTCGACACGCATGTTAACAACATTGTCATTAAGGCTAGGCAGTCAATGTATGCCCTCCGCGTTCTAACAGCACATGGGTTAAAGGGCCAATCTCTGTGTGATGTAACAAATGCTACCACAGTGTCGCGGATGCTCTATGCGGCCCCGGCGTGGTGGGGCTTTGTGGGGGTAGAGGGACGCTCTCGTCTTCAGGCAACTATACGGCGACTGGTCCGGTCTCGTTATCTACCGGAATCCTACCAAAGTTTCGAGCAACTTTGCAGAAAAGCAGACTCTAACCTCTTTTCTACCATCATCAGCAACCCTGCACATGTATTACATCAACTACTGCCTCCCGTGAAAACTGTTTCATACTCGCTACGCCCCAGAACCCACAATAGAATAATACCTAAGGCAAACTCTCTATCTCGTAAAACATTTGTCACACGGATGCTTTATGCTTAATTTTTTTTATATTTGATTATCTTTGTACACCAAAATGCGGTTAGCAGTTGGTTTTTCAATAAAGGATATACTTACTTACAGGCATACTTGCACTGTCTGTCATCAAATGCCACCTCTGCAGTGCGGGCTATGAGTCGGACACTGGATGCGTTGGGGATGTGGATGTCTTCAAACCGCCTTCGCCTTAGCTCGGCAAAAGACTAAATTCATTTGGCTGGGCACCCGGCAGCAGCTTGCTAAGCTTGATTTAGCCACCCTTGCTGCTGAATTCCCCAGTTACACTTTCTCTGCTACTGTTCGCGACCTTGGCCTCATACTGGACCAAGAACTTACTCTTGCTCCTCATCTCCATAGTCTTAGCCGCAATTGCTTTTACCAGTTGCGTCAGCTTCGCACCGTCGCACGGTCGCTGACTCCCAGTGCTGCAACCACTTTACTGCATTCCTTTGTCTGTGCTCGACTTGACATCTGCTCTTCTCTTTACTCCGGCCTACCGTCTGGTCGGTTGGCATGCCTCGACCGGGTGCTCCGCTCTGCGGCGCGCCTTATTGGCCGAATACCCAAATTCGGCCATGTGTCTAACTACATGCTGGAAACCTTACACTGGCTCTCTATCCGCCAGCGCATTGTGTATAGGATTGCCTCCCTGGTGTGGCGATGTCAGTTGGGCCTTGCCCAATCCTATCTGCGGGACCTCTGTCGTCCGGTATCGGGCGCCCAGGGTAGTCGCTCCCTTCGCTCCTCTGAGAGGGGGTGCTCACAGTCCCGTTTGCCCGCACAGCTGCTATGCAAAATCGTGCTTTCTCAGTGGTGGGCCCAACCGTCTGGAATGGGCTGCCCTTGGAATTGCGTCTGCTTCCCAGAACGCTCTCTGACTTATTCTATGTTAACCTGAAAACTGTTCTTTTTGGCCGTGCTGGAGTCGGGAGCACCTCTGAGTAGTTACCTTGAAGAGGTGCTATATAAATCTCCTGAATGAATGAATGAACGTCATTCCCCCCAAATTTTCATGTTGTTCTGTAACCGCTGCTCAATGTGCAACCTTTTGCAAGAATGTAATGGTAATGGTAAATGCAAATTTATAAAGCGCCACTTTAAATGAGAATCGTCAGAGGAGCTTCCGACTTAGCACATTGAAACCACGAACATGGCCGTAGGCTGCTATTGCGTCATCTTCCGGAAAGAATGGAAGTGCCAACAACCCGCTTCATTTTTGTTGAATATTCCGGATGATTGTTGTATCTTCAGTAAAGATTTTAGCTTTGACTTATTTTCATTTACGTTGACAGAAGGGAATCGTCCACTCTGTGCGACAAATATTTGGAATTGTTGCTGAAATGCTTTCGCAGGCTTAGTACCCGCTCTGCCTCCTCTCTCTGGACTCTCTGGCAAACGGACCTTCACTGAACATCGATCTTTTGACAATCCTTCTTGTGCGATGCAGCGCTCGTGAATAAGCTGGTGCGCCTCGCTTAGCTTTAGAGTAGCGATTTAGACATTTGGAGTTTACGATTACGATTACGATTACGATGACAGTCGCTATTTCAAAATCGGTCACGACGGTCTGCTATCTTTCGACATTTACTGTCGTTAAATGAGCTACACAATCGGTAATGAACGTGTTCATACATCCCAGCCGCAAAACATACACATGAAAACACATGAATATCAACAAGCCGTGTAATAGGTATTTAGTCATGTATTACTGACTAAATTCTTCTTGGACAGACCGTGAAAGTTTCATCAGCAAACCACTGAGAGTATATATATAGGTCTAACATGAGAAACTATTCAAGGTCGTCAGGTTTAATGAAATCGTTTATTGAACAAGAAGAAATTGATGACCTCATCGAGTCAAACAATGAGGAGTAATTTCTTTCTAATCGATTCTGCTGTTCAAATGATGTCGAAGAATATCGTTTGTAGTAAACTCACGACTGACCAGAGGATTGGAAGCGTCACCAGCGCACGTTGAACAATCTGTCTCGTTGGTTCTTCTGTTCCAATTCTGTCTCTTTCAGCCCCAGCTGTAGCCTCGCCTTGTTTCAAAGCGTGAAAGCCTCCCATTGCCGATCTTTTCGTCATCTTTTTCAACTTCTATGTAGGCCTACTCTTGATTGCATGTACCTACTGTTTCAATTTCTATGTATTCTTGTTATAGGCCCTATAATTTCGAGGTGCATTCACATAATGTACAACTAAATATGCCATTCTGTTCAGAAATGAATGCCGAATCCATTGCTGTATTAAAAGTTATGATATGTGAAACCAAACACGAAATCCAGGGGATGGTAACCACTCCCCTTGGTAGCCAGTGTTACAAAAAAACCTCGGTAGCCTGAGTGTTAATTAAATTTCTATTTTCTGTCAGCTTGCAAAGACATAGCATGCAATTTGAGAACACTTATTCTGCCGTATTTACAATCATTGTCTATCGGAGGAACAACCCTACAACTTCTATTCAATATAAAGAAAAGTCTTTACATTCAAAATACCCTTGTAATTGCACCTTTTGAGCCTGAATTGTTTTCCCACACCGAACAAAATAGCAGTACAACGTAAAACTGTCCGCCACGGAAGACGACTCTCAATTAATAGTTTTTAAATAATATATTATTTTCCATTATTTTGATAAATAGCTCGACTGTGCCAGCCAGAAATAAAGAGCAGGAGGCTTCCGACAGTATGTTGATGAGTGATTGGAAATCTCTTGAAGATGTTCAGAGGCCGAAACCTAGTGGCCAAATGAATTTGGCTTTGATATGCCAATAGTAGGCCTACCCATAATGCACTCGAAAATGTGTCTTTAGATTGTGTCAGCCCTTTAATTGTTCGTTTCGATGCATCGACATTTACGTTCACTGCTAATGCCTGAAACATTTTTGCAATGATGCAATGCAATGTCTTCTTTGAACCCATTTGGACATTTTTTCATGACGTAGTCCATTATTAAGGCAGACACGAGTCCGTTCAGACATCTTTTATGCCTGAGCCGTGAACTTGAGATATTTATGTGTGTCGTCCTGGACTTCATGATCTGTTACACTCTTGCAGTGTTGACGAGGATTGCATTGTAAGTAGCCTATAAATCACAGCAAAAGCCTTTCAGAAGCGCTCCCATGCGAGCAACCCGAGAGAAAAGGCAGGATTTTGTTTCGAAAAAGATGACTACCAGAAAGGATGGCGAACCGGTGGAGGAAGTCCATTCCACAGAGAAGGACCTATGCAGGCGAAGGATCTGGATTGAGCCATTGCAGTCCTGACACGAGGAACAAAAAGGTCAAGCCGATCAGAGGATCGGAGAGGACGCAGCGAAGTGGCAGAGAGAGGGCGAAGCATGAGGTCGCAAAGGTACTTCGGAGCAAGACCCAGATGAGACTTAAGGACTAAAATAAGAACCTTGAATTGTATTCGGACAGATAGAGGGAGCCAGTGAAGTTCTTCAACCATGAATGTAGAGATGTGAGAGAATCGAGGAAGACGAGCAATCAGTCTAGCAGCAGCATTAAGTACTGACTGTAGAGGAGATAGCCGAACCTTAGGGAGACCAACAAGGAGAGAATTACAGTAGTCTATTCGAGAGCAGACGAAAGCGTGGACAATTGAGGTAAAGGTCGAGGAAGAAACAGATTTGCGAATAGCCCTGAGACGCCTTAGTTGAAGTAGGAAGAGCGAGTAAGCATGGCAATGTGTTCAGTAAAAGTTAGAGAACTGTCTAGAGTGACACCCAGGTCTCGGACACTAGACGAAAAGGTAAAACGAGGAAACCTTTCAGAGAGTAATGCATAGTCAAGTTTTTTGAGCTGCTGAGGAGTTCCAAACCAAATTAGCTGGGTTTTAGAAGAGTTTAAGGAAAGACGATTAGCAGTAAGTAGCCTATATGTAATATAGCTGGAGTTGGTTCGTGTCAGCGCGTCCACGACCAAGGCCGACTGGCTGATCCCTCGTACCCTATGGCCGGCCATAGCCCGGCCAAGGACCTGCGGCCCATCATTTCGTTCTTTATTCATAAGCCACTGTGTAATGTACATCAGTCACTGTTCAAAATTAGCAACTGACTGCGAACGACGACTCAAACTCTATGCACGTTTTAAGATCAACTTTATATACTTTATATATTGGCTGCATGTGGCAGTAACTAGGATCATGTTTGGTAAGGTAGTGGCCTAGAAGCGCTAGATTATACGAGTACTCTAATTGCAGTCAATTTTGCTAATCTGTCTCCATCTGTATCAGTCTCTGTCTATTTAATGTCTCTGTCTATGTCTTTCCGTCTCGGTCGTTCTGCCCATGTGACAACCAGTGATCACCAGTATTATAGTATTACAGAGTGGATGCGTGAATGTCCTAGTCTTGCCTCAACTCTACTCTTTCCGTCAGCGTATTTATAGCCTGAGATGTCACTCCGAAATCTTCAAGTTTTGCGTTTATCTAAAGTTGTCGCTTTTTCGTTGTCTCGAAGAAGCTCAATAAATCATTATTGTTCTAATTGCAATAGTAATAAGAAATATAAAATTTATTATTATTATTATTATTATTATTATTTATTATTATTATTATTATTATTATTATTATTATTATTATTATTATTATTATTATTATTATTATTATTATTATTATTATTATTATTATTATTATTATTATTATTCATCATCATCATCATTATCATCATCATCATCAGCAGCAGCAGCAGCTTCCCAATCATCATTTTGCATTTTAAGCGCCATGATCTAATGACAATCCAGCTTAATTGAGTATCACTAATTAGTTTTCTTCAACCGACACTATGGAAATTAACGAGTGCAATTGTAATTCGGTTGGCTGAAGGTGGTTTCGAGAGGTTCTCAAAGGTGCCATGGTGTAACCAGGAACAAAGAGGGAAAGCCAGGAGAGCTGAATTGAAAAGAGTTTGACTTGGTATAATATAGAATAGCACAATCAATTGAGTCAAAAGAAATGCTTAAATAAATGTATTTGAGATTTTCGTAGATGCTTTGCGGCAAGGTTAACAATGTGCTTGAGGAATTTTAATGTTCAGAGTTAATATTTGTTACGCATAAGAAGTCATTAATTTGTTGAATTCAAACACGTTCACAATAGGGAGCCAAAGGATTTATCGGGACTATTGCACATACTAGTGTTGCAGTACATTATGCAACTGTCCTCGACGACGGAACCACCAATGAACTGACGATCGCATCCTGGCACGTGAGCATCAACATATTCTTGCTCGGCGCAAAATGCGTTAATCATAGGTTTGAGAACTGAAAAATTTACTACAAAACAAAATACACATTCAGTAAAAACACGTTTCTAGCAAAATAAAAAAATTATTCTAGGTTGTTAGGTATTTATTGATACGCTGCATCAATAGCTGTAAATCAGGTGTTTGCTAAGCTCAGGCCGAGGTTCGAATACATGAATGCATGAATGTGTGAATTTGCGCATAATCAATGATTATGCCATTATCATTGGTAAGTAGGTTCTTGAACATCGGAATAAAACAGAAGAAACGAGTGCAGTTTATTGTAATGGTATTAGGGTAGGCGGATTTGAAGGAAAGTAAAGGTTGCTGGACGAAAGTTGACAGCTCAAGGCGATTAGAAATCACTTCCTGGAAGACTTTGGAAATGAAACTGAAAACAGAGATGGGACGACAGTTTGATAGAGCAATAAGAGCATCGTGAACGAAAAATAGAGGATAAACCATGGAATAAGTGAACCTGGCGAAGGAACAGCATATTCACTTATTCAGCGAGGGAGATGTTAACGATGCATGCGATGTTTCGGTCCAAAACATCGAAGCATTCTGTTAGAATTGCTCTCAAAGAAAGATCTATGAAACATTGCTCATAAGTTTATGGAGATGAAACACTTTGTCGGTGATGAAGAGGAGGCTAGGAAGAGATAGTAGCGCAGCTACTCCATACTCCATCATACTCCATCGATGATCGATAGGTAATCTATAGGGACGGTTCTTCAGCTTCAGCTTATTCGACTTCTCTTCGTGGTTAAGTAAAATAAAATACAGAAGTTACGAAGAAATGCAAGCCGATAAACAAAAATGTTTTGTACATACCATGTGTGACTCTTTTGAATAAGGCGCATTTTCCTTTGCAATAATTAGGTACACGTTTTATTTTGATTGTATCGCCATCAACAGCATACATAACTGGACGACAATAGATTTCACCGTTTGTGGAACTGCAGGCATGGCACTCAAACGGTTTACCTGATGCATCAAACGGTTTACCTGATGCAAACAGTACAATAAAACTGAAACAGTCCTGATGATTATGATTATGCAGATTAAACACAAATTCAGGCTGAATCTAACCCTATATTTTATCATCCGTCTTCTTTTACTTCGTAAATTTCTTACGGACCTTGAAAAAGATTGATAGGAACTATCGCATTTGCTTCTGCAGACACTGAACAAGAATTAAAACAGCTTTCTTCAAACCAACTTTTGTTTTTAGCAGTATCAATCCCAGTACTTCAGTTTAAGGAATAAAACAACGCCAGACCTGCTACTAAGAACGCGCTGCTGGTGAGAATAGAAATCAATACGAACATCAGCTCCATGTTGCTCTCTGGTCTCAGTGAAAAGTGAACGAATGAATGCGAACGAAAATCGATGCAGTTTCATATTAAGCATTTTAAACACCTGCTCGAACTGGAGAGTTTGGCGTAGCTGTCGGTTGGAGTGTTGATCTGAATAATGAAGGAAGGGAGCACTGGCACCTTGCAATCGCAGTGAAGTAAGTGAAGCCATTAAATAACTCCAGCAGTCATCCTCAAGTGACAACGTGATATTTGACTATAAAACTCAAAATGAGAATTCGGAAATGATTTTTTGTTTACAGCCGCGTGGTGTTCAACCGAAACACAAGTTTCCGACGCTTCTAAAACATTCACGACTTTATTGTTGGCTTTTTTCTGTTTGAATATTAATCTGCACAATTTTAACGCGGGAGTTTCATGAATGTGTCAGTGAGAGATGAAGCCAGAGGAGTATGGCAATTTTATCATTAGAGCTCTCTATAATTATAATTTACGCATAATTTACGGGCAATCGCGTTAGGCCCTATTTGGTTAAATTAGCTTATACAAAATTCGGATATTCATTGATGGAAAATTTCGCATAATTTGGCAAATTTTTGGATAACTTATAGCATAGCTGAAAAGCCAATCAATATTATACCTAGGAAAATATCACATGACGATCAATAGATACACCCGCCAGATGGAGGGAAGAATTTCGCGTAACATCAATCACTCACCAGCGAACATACGAGCGTCAGTGAGTCATTAATGTTATGTCATGTTCAGTTATGTCATGCTATGTTATGGCACTGAAAACAAAATGAGTTTTACCGTTAGTTCTAGATTACATCAGAGAACTGACGGAAATATACAAAAGAAACTAGACAGTAAATTGCAAAGCTTGGATTATTTCGGGTTCAACTAAAACGCAAGAATAAAAAAATTCACTGAGTTGATAAACTGACTTCACATTGACAATTCTGACAAAGTCGTGCAAGGCGCTTGGCATGTAGGCAAAACGAAGGGTAAGAAATTCTCGGAATGTCGTATTATTGTTAGGCCTGTGGGTGATACAAGTAGACCCTATGCTATTTCTATTCTATTTTCGGACTTATAAAGCGCCTCTCACAGTACAACCTAATCAGAGGCGCTTCCAGTGCGAAAGGCCCCTCGAAAAAAGAAAAGTCTTAAGAGAATGAGCAGAAACAGAAGTGCCCCCGTATAATATCAGAGCACGAGTTATAGTCGGAATTTCATTCCACAACAAAGGGCCAACAGAGGCGTAGGCACGACGCTGTGCTGTGGCAGTCCGAGACCGAGGAACTAGAAGGTCATGATGGTCTAAAGAGCGGAGAGTACGTCCAGAGGTAGCTGAGTCTGATAAGATCACAGAGGAAGAGGGGAGTTTGACCCAGAAACGCTTTACACGTAAGAAACAGAATTGTAAACAAGTACCCAATAAATGTACGTGAGTCTGACGGATTAATTAAATGGTATACGGCTGGTCTCCCTGATGCGGCTTTTGCGAGACGATGAGCAATATCGGAGATTTCCATTTAAATTTCCATTTTTACAATATTATTGTCTCATTTCGCGAATTTTTGGAGAACGTATCTGCCAATCTTTGCATTTTTACCTTAGATATCTGTGCTACATGTTATGCGCTGCTCAGAGTTTATAATTTTCTAAAGCATCTTGGAAACTGCTTATCGCTTCATGTAAAAAAATTCTATTGATTTTTCCGTCACAGATGTAAAAGAAAGTGATGATGTAACCCGAACTGATAAAAATTATGAGTTTTAAAATATGCACTATCTCTCTGAATACAAATGAGATTATGAATGCACGTTGATATGTTTTATTATCTCTCAGCAACCAGAATCAATAGATTGCAGTGATTGTCATTAGACATGTGTGTTGACCGTGTGCAGCATAGGTTCAACTACGTGCAGAATATTATTAGGGAAGGAGTAGTATTAGTATTGGCAGCAGCAGCAGAAGTAGTAGTTATGGTATTAGAATTTATTATAAAAGTAACTATTATTACTGTGCATTTATGAACCGTCACTATCTTATTACCAAGCATCAATCGAGTCTCTGAAAAATAGTAGGCGCCCAAGGTCCACGTAAATAGTGGTTTTCAACCAAGGTTCCGCGAAACTTTTAGGTGCTTGTGGACGTCGGCCAAAGGTTACGCAATGGCTCAGTATAAAAATTAAAAACGTAATTCACAAAAGGATGAGCAATGAAGAGAATTCTTCTCAGCTTTTAGTCATTCTTGAAAGACACGATTCTTTCTGAAAATAATTAACATTATTACGCTATTTCTGAAGCAATTGGAGTTTTTTCTTTGTTGGACTAATAAAAACTTCTGTAGAAGAGTTGCATCCAGAGGAGCATTAACCAATATAAATAATAAAAATATTTCAATTATAGCGGTCTTTATAATATAAATGTTCCTCGTACTCGTTGTCGCGCTTTTCCTTTACTCTAATGGCCACTTTTCTTCATCGCTCCGTCTGTCTCTGTTCGTATACGTCTCTGTCTATTTAAATATCTCTCTCTGTCTGTCTGTCTGTCTGTCTGTCTCTGTCTGTCTCTGTCTGTCTCTCTGTCTGTCTCTGTCTCTGTCTCTGTCTCTGTCTCTCTCTCTCTCTCTGTCTCTCTCTCTCTCTCTCTCTCTCTCTCTCTCTCTCTCTCTCTCTCTCTCTCTCTCTCTCTCTCTCTCTCTGTCTCTCTCTCTCTCTCTCTCTCTCTCTCTCTCTCTCTCTCTCTCTCTCTCTCTCTCTCTCTCTCTCTCTCTCTCTCTCTCTCTCTCTCTCTCTCTCTCTCTCTCTCTCTCTCTCTCTCTCTCTCTAACTATGTCTCTGTCGTTCTGCCCATGTGACATTCAAATCAAAAACGAGTATCTGTTAAGGGTGTGTCGTTTAAGTCGAGAAGAATTGGAAGGCGCAGTATGAGATGGGTCAGGGTGGGAATTACGACTTCTGTAGCGCCGGTGTTTAAATACAGAATGCATCAAACGATGGCGCCCATAACCAAGTTATGATCCGGATAGCAAGGCGTAACAAAGACTCTTCTTTCATGTAACTGTATAGACTTTATTGCACCACTGATATTAATGGGTTAGAAAGGTCACGCAGGAGTAGCATATCGTTATAGATATCCATGGAAGTCAGCCAACATCAAATGGACCTAGTCGTTGTATCAAGCAAGTCCTACAATACCCTACATTATATCTAGCGCAGTTTCAGAATCTCCCTTTTTTACGCAGCAACAAAGTCAATAGCCTGGCTTCTGTAAACCTGCTCCTCCACTACCAAGGGGCTTCTCCGCCTTCCTGTTAGCACGGACCGTACAGGGGGAACATAAGGCACTACCCTTCATTCCCGCGTTACATGAGACTCGCTACAACACGAATTCTGGTGTAATACAGGCGGAGGACATGGATTCAGAAAATTAATTATTATAGAAATAAACTCGTTGTAAACCTAATGTAGTAATGTTATTTTGTTATATTGGTTGATGTGTCTTCCAAATCCGCTGAAACCTGAATCGCCGATTGGCGCTTTATAAATGTTCGCTTACAATTACAATTACAAGTTTCTGGTTTAGCTGTTGCGCATTATTATTATCAATATTATTACTTCAAATGGCGTAATAAAGACCATACTTACTTACTTGTTGTCATTTCGTTTAACTGGAAATTTGAAATTCAGCCGAGCAGGAGATTTTTGACAATAAATAACTCGATGAAGTGAGTTTAAATCAGTGCAGTAAACTCAGCAGTACGGTTGTTTAAGTTTAAGAATATACACTGTGTCCACGATAAAGTAGACCCCTAGACTTTGTTAAACATCTTGGACAATTGCACTACTATAGGTACTAAATTTGGTGCACATGAACTTCAGTCTATTCTATCTAAACCCTGCAAATTTTATTACAATTGATGCAACGGTTACGATGATATACCCTTATGAAATTGGGTGGTTCAGGAACCAAGTTACCAACACGTAAAACGCATCGACAGATGCGTGCGCGGCTGATCATCCTGACTCAGCACCAGTTCTCCGACAGCATTGATATTTGTTTGCGTCCATGGTTTTGTTTGCGTCTCGTGGTTTCCTTGCAACTGATCCGGTTGTGGCAATCTTTTTTAACAGCTTGATGACACCAGCTAGGGACCAATTTTTCATTGGAAATTCTGTAATGAGTCTCCTACGCCATACCCCTTCGTCTCTCTCAACTCCTTGATTAAAATCTTGTCCTCTGCACTGAAAACCATTTCTTTACAACCAACTACTGTTTCTGTTACTGTTACTGTTACGTAAAACAGGTCTCGTAGTGTAATTGTTTCCGAAAATTACGCTTATAAACAACAGCCTATCCCTGCGGTAGCCAGAAAAATGACGTAATTCTATGCGTTTTACGTGTTGGTAACTTGGTTCCTGAACCACCCAATTTCATAAGGGTATATCATCGTAACCGTTGCATCAATTGTAATAAAATTTGCAGAGTTTAGATAGAATAGACTGAAGTTCATGTGCACCAAATTTAGTACCTATAGAAGTACAATTGACCAAGATATTTAAAAAAGTCTAGGGGTCTACTTTATCGTGGACACAGTGTAGTATGACGTATTATAATAGTAGTAAATACAATAAAACTGCATTTGATTCAATTCATTCATTCAAGCATTAATTTTATATAGCACCTCCTCGAGGAAAGTACTCAGAGGTGCTCCCGACTCCAGCACGGTAAAAAATAAAAAGTTTCAAGCGCAAAAACAGTACGGCTTTGCATGCTAGAGGTTACTGTATTGTATTTTCGTTTATTCAAAACTGGCTGTCATAACGCAGCCAACGACAAAAGTGCGTAACTTATGGTTATAAGTAAAGAGCCTTGACAAGTTAGATGTTTTATAACGCAACAAACGCACATAAGTTCACTAGTTCCAGTAGATAGAAATAACTAGACCGGCAGCCACGAAGGCGCTCCTTCCAAATTTGAGAAAACTTCCAAAACTGAGAACAATGCAATACAACAGTTACTGTAGTTTGATATTGCCCTCCTTCCACAGTTCAGCAGTGCACGCGACCAGATACTACAGAACATATTTAGCGCTAAGCAATTGTGAGCGAAAGACTTGCTCAGTGTCTCTAAGCAGTAATTGCCTCGAACGACGCTCGACCCCGTACTCTCCGCGTTACAGGTCAAGCGCTCTAACCAACTGGCTGACGTGCCACCAGTTTCACCAGTGGCGTGTGACCAGTTAGGGTCTTCTCGTTTGCTTACTTATGAGCATGACAGGTGGATCTTTTTTGGGGGAATCCACATGTTTAAATTTTCCGGAGGAATTTATAGACTTGCCCCGATAACGCATGAATAAAGTGAACTCGTTATAGGTTTTGCGCAGTTTCTATTGGCTGCTATTATTAGGCAACTGTGGAAACGACTTGGACATCGAGTTCAAGCAGACCAGGTTTTCGAGTATTCTTCTAAGTATATGAGCCGAGAATCTGTGACTACAAGGTAAAACCAGGTATTTAATAAATTTATATCACATAAAATTATTAGGCTTTGAAATTAAACAACCTGAGACGTAGGGCCTAGTGGTGAATTATATCACCCAATCAATTCGCTGATAATTTATCTGGGCTGAGACTTTGTACCGTAGAAACAGATAAGCAATTATATTTACATTTACAGGACCATGTCCCTCCTGCATTAGAATCACATCCTGAGATTTTATGTTGTTTATACCTAGACCTATATAATTATTAGACTTTCCTACAAGTGTGTTTCTTATAAACAACTGGGATTTTACAGTGGGAATTTCCGTAAGTTTCATGCTGCTGTGCCAGGATGATATTAAAAAATTGAAAATGAAAGGATAACATCTGCTGCTTAAAATAATAATCTATAGGCCTATGGTGTCCTGATTCATTTTACAAGACACAAATCAGCGATTAATAAGAATTTGTAGCATGTTTGACTAATTTTTGCAAGTTACATGATGGCTGTGCAGTGTACACAAATGGCATATGATAGGCTATATAAAAAAGAAATTGAAAGCATAGCTGAAAATTAAACTAGATCTTGTCCTGATTAATTTTGCTAGACACAGAATGATGATGAGTAAGAATACTTAACATGCTTTGGATAATGTTATGTTATATGAAACTTTACACTGTGCAATTAATGCAAGAAAAAACTCTGTAGAAGTTTTATGAACCCGATTTCGGGGTATTCTTCTACGCATATCAGCCGAGAAGAATTTGAAGAATATTAGCTCTATGGCCTAATTAGGCTAGCTAATGTGGAGTGCAGCCTAAGAAACCGCTTTCCTTTGACAGTTGCACATAATTTATGTAAGCACAACTTTGAAAACAATGAATCTAAATAAGTGACTTTTATAGGTTGTCACAGACAATGGCGACTCGAGGAGAGATTGGATGGCAATCGGATAAAACCTTAGGGGAATGCATGCGCTATATGTTGGACAACGAAATTGCAACGGACGTCTGTTTCGAAGTTGGACCACCAGATGGCGCAACTGTCAGCATCCGGGCTCATAAGTTCATTCTAATCGCACGCAGCCCTGTCTTCGAAGCAATGTTCTGTAGTGGAATGATCGAATGCAGGGGTGGAAAAGACGAAAAGATACGAATCGAAGACGTCAGTCCAGACATTTTCAAGGTTCTATTAAGGTAAGAATGTTTAAGTCATAGGCACAAGTTGTCTACCAAATGCATGAAATTTCGCTTACACGTTGCTCAAAAAAACGCAGAAAGATTTATGTAGACTTTATGTAATGTTTCTTCTTTTCTTTCTGTTAGAAGTACTGCAAGCAAACTTTTAATTTGTATCACGGGTTTCAAAAGAAAACTCGTAGACCGTTGACATTTTTGAGACGATCTTTATATGTAGCCTAACAATAAAAAATAGCCAGAAAACAATTTCAAGGGTTTCCATTGGACCAAGTCGAAAAAATTAAGTTTTATTATTTCGCACATAATAAGAAAATGTTCGGCACTTTATTTCGGGTGCTTTGAGCCGGTAAACGCCACCCCCAAATACGCCCATGGAGACATGAGTCCCTGTGCATCCGTTTGATTTTTGTTCAAAGTAATTGAGGTGAGAGCTAATAAGAAAAATTCAATTGAGATGGTTTATGTGGTCGCGTAGCCAAGGCTATAAGTTTCAACTCTAAGGAGTCTTACTCTGTGGTAAATGTGGTGATTTTTTGTGCTTCTTAGATTTATATACACCGATAGCGTCGACATTTCTCCTCAAACTGCGCTTTCCTTGATGTATGCCGCGAAGAAGTATATGTTACCAAAACTGTCTAAAGAATGCAGCAGTTTGCTTCAGACAAGTGTTAACGTTGAGAATGTTTGTTTCCTATTGGATCAAAGTCTTCTGTTCTCCGAAGAAAATCTGAGAGACGACTGCCTGAAGTTCATATCCAGTAATTCTGAAGAGGTTCTTAAGAGTGAGAAATTCCTGGATTCATCTCGTCAAGCATTGGAAGCCGTTCTGAAGCTTGAGAAAATGAGGTCCAAGGAATCAGTCGTATACGAGAGTTGCGTGAATTGGGCGAAACATCAGCTGAGTCTTTATAAGTCTATTGAGAATCCAAGTGATGAGCAAATCAGAGAGACTCTTGGAAGTTTGTTATATGGCATTCGTTTTCCGACAATGGACCCCGTAGAATTTGCGGATCTTGTTGGTAATAGAAATATCTTAACTGGTGAAGAGAAATCATCAGTTTACTTTTATGTTATTAAAAAAGAACAAAGAGAAAATCTTCTCTTTGACGTTAACAAAAGGCATTTCGAAGAAAAATGTGTTGATCGAACCATGACCGTCCAATCAGGGCAATGGAATTCTGCGCCAATTAGAGATTCCATTGCCTTTACAACTGACAAAGAGGTGGAATTGTGTGGCCTTGGATTGTTCACTGGATACAATGGAAATTCCTACGATGTTGATATTGAAATTTTGGAATCTGGAAAATCGCTCTTTAAGAAGAGATTCACCATTCCATTTACAGGAACTTCCACACCATTCAAGATTCCATTTGATTCGCCAATTTGCATTCGCACTGGAGTTATTTATACGATTGTTGCTTTCGCTCAAAGCTTCATAGGACATTACAGCGGTTCATGCAATGCTACATGCAAAAATGACGACATCACGTTTAATTTTTCAAACAGCAATCAAGGTGGCTCAACGAATGTGACTAGTGGCCAGATTCCTCAACTTTTCTTCTTCTAAAATATCAGTTCCCGAAGTCTCCTTATGTTGTCAAAAATTATAAATGAAACTACCAAAAACATTGAAGAAAAGGTTGTGTATCTTTGGGGAGGCGCTTTCTTTGACGTAGGCCCTGGAGCCGGAAATGGACGTATCCTAGGGTCATTTGGACACAGGACCAGTGCACCGAAGGACTTTCCGTTTATACTTCCCAGTTTACACTTGTAACAAACTCTACTGCTTCATGACAGAGAAAAGTCTGCGCAAACAACTTGTTACCCAGGTTCGCTA
This sequence comes from Aporrectodea caliginosa, assembly GCA_020284085.1. NCBI lineage: Eukaryota > Metazoa > Annelida > Clitellata > Crassiclitellata > Lumbricidae > Aporrectodea > Aporrectodea caliginosa. The sequence goes on from JACEVL010000090.1 coordinate 769,268, forward strand.
GGTGGATTCGAACCCGCAACTGCATGATACTCAAACGAGCATGTTAGAAAAATACCTCATTGGCAGCAGAAGCAAAAACAGGAACAAAATGAGTAGACGTTTAATAATGACAGTATTACCATCAACAATCGACGATTGCAACAATTAATGTATTTTATAAATGTCTTACTGCAGTTACTGTAGCCAATTAAACGCTGAAAAACATGGTGCCTAAACCAGACAACATTCGTCTGCATCAAAGTGACAAGTGAATTCAATGAGTCAACATGAAATGTATCTTCGGCATTTGACTTCTGAGTTCAGTTGTCAGGTTGAATTTCAATTTTCTTAAGTACGTGAAAACTTAAATCTAGCTCTGTTAAATGCTATTTGCATTTTCTTTTCTCCATGTCGAATAGTAGCGACAACAGACTGGTATAAATTATCTCAACGAAGAGTTTTGTCTAGCGCCTGAAACTCTGACGTGATCAGGACAATTAGAACGCAATGTCATTTGTCTCTTCTGGCATTAATAACTCTGTTTGAATGTCAGAGATATCTGCAATTCTATCGGACATCATCATTACATAATTTTAAAGTATATTTGTGGAATTTGGGGTTGAGTGTCGTTACTTCCCTTATTCGGTCTGCTTGCAGCTTTCGAAAAACAGTTCCCAAAGTCAATGTAACATTGTGTTTTCTGCAGATTGACTTGCAAGATTGGCGACTTTATAATGTTTTACCAGATAAGAATTGGCGACAATAGTAGTAAAAAATTTACTTAGGTTCAATTAAGATCGGTGCTTGAAAAGCCACTTTATGTGGTGTAGAGTTGCCTGTGCGAGGAACGAAGGCTGACATTTTGGAAGCTGATTCCGATGCCTTTAAAATCGAAATAGAGAGTACCGGGGAGACTTTTAAGGGGAAGACTCTGTCACGGGACACCGGCTTGTCGATCTCTCGTACCCTATGGTCGGCCGTAGCCCAACCATGGACGGTGGCCTATAGGTTCGTTCTTTATTCACAAGCCACTGTGTAATGTACATCAGTCACTATTCAAGACTAGCAACTGACTACGAACGATGAATCAAACTCTCTACATGTTTTAAGATCTGCTGCCTTACATTTATGCAGAATTATTGGCTGCATGCAGCAGTAACTAGGATCATGTTTGGTAAGGTAGTTGCCTAGGTTACTCGCTTACTCTAATAGCTACGTTTGTTCATCTATCCCTCTATCTATGTCCGTATCTGTCTCTGTCTAGTTAATATCTCTGTCTGTCTATGTCTCTCCGTCTCTGTCGTTCTGCCCATGTGACACTCAATCAGTGATCACCAGCATATAGTATTACAGAGTGGGTGCGTGAGTGTTCAAGTCTGGCCACAACTCTACTCTTTCCGTCAGCGTATTTGGCGCCTGAGAAGCTACCCCGACATCTTTAAGTTTTGCATCTATCTAAAAGATGTCGCTTTTTCTTATCTGAGCACTGGTTGCTTAATGACTGTATTGAATGGGTTCAAAATGAGTCATTACGGTTATTGATATAATAATAGTAATGACAATAAATTATGATTTTTATCATCGTCATTATTGCTATTAAAAATGATGTTGTTATTATTATCATCTTCAACAACATCAGCATCATCTTTATTATGCCTTCAGACTGCGATGCGGCGTCTGATTCGTCAGCGGTACCTGCCAGAGGACAGTCCATCGTTTGAACATCTTTGCCACACTGCTGATTCACGCCTCTTCTCTGCGGTCTTGGGAAACCCGGGGCATTACTCCATGGTCTACTGTCCAAAAAAGCCGCTCGCCACTACATGCGCCCGAGATTACATGACCGTTTTATTCCACAAGCGGACAATCTCACACGCAGATCGTTTCTAATAAGACCTTAATAAATAAAATAAATAAATAAATAATAAAAAATAACTGATACTCTGTATCTACACCAAAGTGCGGAATGCAATTGGCTATAAAGAATATACTTGTTACTTACTTAATTTATCTTCAGTATCATTAAGCATTTTATAGCGCCAACATCTAATGACCATTTTTTCTAATTGACCTCGAAGCGTAAAGAATCCCACAATTATTTTCTCTTTAAATTAACAATGAAAATTAACGATTACAATTACAATTAGTTTGGCTGAAGGTGTTTTCGAGATGTTCACGAAGGTGCCATGGAGTATCCAGGTACAAAGAGGGAATGCGGGAGGACTGAACTGAAAAGAGCTTGACTTGGTATAATATAGAATAGCACAATAACTCGAGTCAACAAAACTGCTAAATATATTTATTTGACACTTGAAGATGCCTTGTGAAAGGATTTTAAAAGTGCACGAGGAATTGAATGTCCAGAGTTAATATCTGTGGCGCATAAGTATTGTTGACTAATGAACATTGTGCCGAATTCAAGTGCGTTCACACTGGTAGGCCTCAGACTTCATAGGGATTATTGCACATAGTAGCGTTGCAGTACATTAGGCAAGTGTGCTCGACTATACTTCCAAAGTCAAATTCCTGACGAGTGCATCCTGACATGTGAGTAGCAATATATTCTTGCGAAGCGCAAAATGCGTCGATCCTAGGCTTGAAAATAACGTCATCACTTGCTACAAACCAAAATTATACACTCACTAAAACACGTCTCTCACAGTTTAAAACAATTATTTTATTTTGTGGATGCGTTTCGTCAATAGATCTATCTATAAATCATATATATTCCGTTATTATAATTCAAAATCAGGTATTTGTTAGGCACAAGCCGAGGCTCGAAGGCATGAATGCATGAATGTGTGAATTTACCTATGCATGCATATATGACCTCTTTGTTCCTCGTGTGAAGACGGCCATAGCCTATTCCCGTGCCTTTGCTTGCATTGGCCCTTCGCTATGGAATCAACTTCCCCATTTGTTTGCTCCACCATACTATCCGGTGGTCATACCACATCTTTTCGCTACCTCAAAACTTGTCTTTACTGTCGAAGACTTTCGCACTGCATGGGAGCGCCTTTGATTTGTGAGAGGCGCTTTATAAATTTTCAAATACAATACAATACAAAATTCAATACATACGTATGTGTGTATATTATGAGTAATTGAGTATATATGTATGTATGCATTTTCGTTTCTGTGTGTATACTTGTGCAATGTGCATGTATGTATATAATGTCTATGCATGTACAACATTGTACATGACATGTAGCCTATGTATGTGCACGTATACGTCTGTTCCATGTAGCGTGATTTCAATTGCATAAGGCAAATGTGTTTTTCTAGTCGTTTGTCAGGCGCTTATTAAAGAAAAGATATTATTATTATTGTTAGTTTGTACGTGCGTACTTATTGTAGCCTACATATGTGTATATGAAAGCGTAATGATGTACATGTATGTAGGAGTATGTTTTTACGTATATATGACATTTATATGTACATATAATTATCGTGTTTATTATTATTCAAACTGCCACACCGCAGTATGATTACGCCAGTTAGGCGTCCATCACGACCTACTGAAGCTCATTTTTATCATCGTTCCCTAGCGTGTGGACAGGCTAAGACGACCTTTGGGAGGGTAGCTGGAACCAATCCCACGTTCATGCTGATAATCTGCTCTTCGTGCAGGAGTGTTACCATTCACCATTCGTCTCCTTGTTCTTTCTTTATTCTTCAAAATCCCCATCGTCCCCATGCGTTTCTCCCCCTCCTCCTCCTCACCTCTCCCTCTTCTTCTTCAGAGCGTCTTCTTCTTCTTCTTTCCTCCTCCAGGAACTTCTTCTTCTTCTTCGTCTTCTTTTCTGAAGTTAAGCTTCTTCTTCTTCTTCTTCTTCTTCTTATTCTTCTTCTTCTTCTTCTTCTTCTTCTTCTGATTCTTCTTCTTCTTCTCCTTCTTCTTCTCCTCCTTCTTCTTCTTCTCTGTCATGGTTCAGTAAACTAAACTACAGAAGTTACGTTGAATTACAAACCGTTGTACCAAAATGGTTGCGTATTTTGTGCGTACCTATTACGGTTCTCACGGATAAAGCACATTTTCCATAGCAATAATTAGGTACACGCACTATTGTGAAGGTATTTTCATCTATTGTTTACATATCTGGACGACAATGAATTTCACCGTTTGAAGAACTGCAGACGTAGCACTCAATCAGTACAGCAAATAAGCGTAAAATTTACAAGAGTCATGATAATAATTATAATATTCTTTATTGAAACAATCCGGTTGACAAATAACTGGTTACAGTGTACATTGTACAGTTATGCAATTGAAACCATTCACAAGGTAATAATATTCTTTATTGAAACAATCCGGTTGAGTTTGCAACCCATATAGTGTACAGTTATGCAAGTGAAACAATTCACAAGAACACAAATGACATCGATTTTATTAAATGGGGTGTCCCTAATTAAGCGGTTCTTCTGCCCCTTTTGGGCTCCCCTATTCCCTAGCCAGCGCACTGAAATGTACTATGTGTTATTGGAATTGTTATATGCATTGTTGCTCTGGGAAAAAAAAGTTTTGTCAGTTGTCAGCTTTTTTTGTCATCAGTTGTCAGTTGTTTTTTTGACAGTTTTTTTGTCAGTTGACAGAAGACATAAATCTCAACAACTAACAGATCAATCAGCCTGCAATCACGGCATAATCAGCCTCAAAGCATGTCCGCCATCACCTCGATCTCGGTACCTCTTCTCTCTATGCATCAGTCCTGCTCCTCCTATGCGCCCCTCCTCCACCCTTCTCCCTCTTCTTCTTGTCGATTCCTTTTGATAAAACTTCTCTTCTTCTCGTCATGGTTCTTTTTCTACTTCTTAGTGTTCTCGTCATGGTTCAATAAACTAAAATACTAATCGCTGTACCAAAATGGTTGCGTATTTTGTGCGTACCTGTTTCGGTTTCCACGGATAAAGCACATTTTCCATCGCAATATTCAGGTACACGCACTATTGTGAAGGTCTTTCCATCAAAAACAAGAGTACGTGTATCTCCTTTACAAACGATTCCACCGTTTCTTAAAGAACTGCTGCAGGTGTAACACTCAAACGGTTCGCCTGAAGCAAATAGAGCGATAAAATTTATGAGTCATGATAACTATACTGTCGATTATGCAGATAAAACAGGTCATTCAGTCTTAACCTAACCTATTTTGATCATCCATCTTTTCTATATATAACATATATCTTATGAAACATCCATGGAATGGAGCTGCCTAGTCCGCTTCATCAAAGACCTTGAAAAATTTATAGAATCAGACATTCAACAAGAATTAAAACTGCTATTTTCAAACCCAATTTTATTTCTCTCAGTATCAATCCCACTGCATCATATTAAAGTTTCAGTTAATAAGGAATTAAACAACGCCAGACCTGTTACTAAGAAAGCGCTGCTGGTGAGAAGAAAAATCAATGCGAACATCAGCTCCATGTTGCTCTCTGATCTCAGTGAAAACAGAATGAATGAATGACGAACAAAATTCGTTGCATTATTATACTAGGTATTTTAAGCATCTGCGTAAGAACTGGAGAGGTCGGTGTAGCTGTCGGTTGGAGTGTTGATCTTTACTGAATAATGAAGGAAGGGAGACTAGACCCTTGTAATTGAATAACTGCAATAGCCATTCTCAAGCGACAACGCCATATTTCGTTCGTTTGAAAAGAAAATCGAAATGATAATTTTGAAATTATTTCTCCTTATTACACCCGATGGGTGCGCAACCGAAACATAAGTGTCCGACGCTTTTTAAAAATTCACGACTTTATCATTTGTATTTTATCATTCTCTGTTTGAATATTAATCAGCAAAATGTTATCGAGGGAGTTTTTATGTAAATGTCAATGAGATATTAAGCAAAGGAGTAGGACTGTTTTATGATTAATAGCTCTCTATAATTATGCAACTTTCAGATGTTAGGCGATTATCCGCACAATTTATGCAATTATCTGCATAATTTGCGGGTTTCCGCATGATTGCCATCTGTCGCATTATTTTCTTGAATTAACTAATATTAAAAATTCGGATTTCGATTTACAAAATGATTAGAGCGTTTAAAGTGCTTTTAGATTATATCCAGGGCATTTATGGTCGTTTTTCAGCAGTGTTATAAAATATTTTTGGCACTCTAATCATAAGGTGCATGTCGAGTAAATAAGAAAAAGATTCTTATTTGCTTAATTAGGCCTACCCGTCATTTTGGTTTTAGCAAGCAACCGTTGTATCTGAGTCTGAATGATCGCAACTTTATTTCACGTGTCCTATTTTAAATATCTACTGAATTTCATTCTCTCTTAAGTCACGTTCCTTACTGTCTGCATTACTGATGTAACAAGCTGCGATATTGTCAACTTGATTTCGAATAAACGAAAATGAGTGAATGATTGACTGACATTATGCTCAAAACCACCCATGGTGTTCATTACCGATCCAAGACATTTAATTGTTTCGGTTTGTTTTCGGTTTGCAAACATCAATCGATGGCTTTGAACAATAGTGAGTGAAGACTTTGTCCAAGGTCCATGTACACTTTTTACAGTAACCATCTCAGGGAAGGATTGCAACCGTACCTTTAGGGTAACGAGGCGAGCGCTCAAACCAATTGGTTTTCGTTAGCATCCTGTATGTTCTTAAGACCCTTTTCTTCTGATCAGTTTATCTTAAAGCGACGGAATGAAAGAAGGGTCATTGGGTATCCGGATACAACGAGATAAAGTGAGGCGCATTGAATCAAAAAAATATTTCACTTGGTAGGCCTATAGTGTACAATGGCACAATCATTCTAGGCCACAGAAATGCTTGAATAAATTTACTTTAACGTGCTGACTAAGTAACACACTGTATGCGCTGACATAGCGTCGTAAACAAATAATAATATTGAAATCAACGTTTTATCAACACAAAATGACTATGAATTGGTGCCGTGAATTCGCCGTGAATTTGGCAATTTCTTTAAAAGTATGCCGTGATTATTTCAGTTTTCGACCGTGATTTTCGTCTATCCCTAATTATTAGATATAATAGATACTAAGGCTATAATAGCTGCGAAACAAGTATTATTAGAATTGTAACCCCCGCACATTAAAAATATTAAAGTAGACTCTATATCGTAATCAACAATAGTTGAAACGCAGCTATTAAAGATGTACATGTATGTTATTGTATAACCCACTGTGCATGTATGCTATTCACTAGGTGGCGTTAAATTTAAAGATCTCATTCATCAGGTATATTCTTGAATTTAACGGATTAAAAATGATATCTATGTACAATTGTACATTCCCTAGGTGGCGGTAGGGTAATAGATAGCGTCTCCAATACATTGATATACAATGTAATCATCGCCAGCTTACTGATATAATTATAATAGATGGTAAACAATCGTTAGACGGGTATATCTCCTGTATTGTTATGTTCTACATCTCATCGGATAAGGGAAACTTTGCACATATATTCTTAGGTGGCAGTAGAGTAGAAGGTCCAGTTTCTAAATACATTATTCAATACCACAATATTATTGTATCATTGTATTGTATTATTCTAATACATTATTCAATACTACAATATCACTGTAGTCATTCCATACATGTGGTTCACGTCGCCCTACTCAAATAGATACTCGCATGACAATGACTTGGATGGAACCAGTGAAGAGCAATACGACAGATGAAAGCAGATGAAATTTAGGTGACACTGAACGAATCAGAGATCTTGCAGTCGAAACCCTCTGTAAAATTGAAGCATCACTTGGTCAAAACGGATGTATTAGTACTCAGAATAAGAGGTGACTAAGAGCGGTGTTCAGTATCTAAAGGCTCGACTTGGGAGGCATTCATCTCTTATGGGCTGTAGTCTACGAATTAGTTTAATTCATGGGAGCAACATGATTATAGGTCCTACACTTCTGATTAGATCGATCACCGTTGTATTTAAGCAATGAAGTTTCTGATTAACTGCAATAGTAATCCTTAACTGATATTCTCTCATTTAACATATAAAAGCCGACGTGACCCAATACGTATTCGTCAAGAAATCGGCATGACCTTCAACCAAAATATTGTTTAAGACATTTCGCATTAATTCACAGCGACATCTTTTGCTTTTACTTACAATTGGGAACATTGATCTGCAAATTTTCGGTGGGAGGAACTTTGACGAGATTGTCATGTCTACATGAAGTCAAAATATTATTTAAGATTATACGTATCAACATAATTTGCGAGTTGCCTCATAATTATATCACCATGAGTTATTGGTCGACGAAGAAACTTTGAATGTGTTAGAGTATTTCAGTCATTGGAAGTTTTCAAGAATAGGGGTGATATGGTTGGATGTCCAGGCGACAGCTCGAGCAAATAAAGTTTGGATCATAAGTTTATTTGATAATTCAAGGTAAATGAATAAGTTACAACATTAGTCAAACTTGGAGTGGACAATGGAGGCAGCAAAGGCAGGAACGGTTGTCAATCAATCTCAGGAGATAGAGAACGATGGTAGACCGTCTAGATGGTAGAGGCGGATTGAAAGCGGCGCAAGTCGGGAATAGGCCTATGTATGAAGCAATAGCGCGAGAGCTTGAAGTTGTGATTTGAATAGAGGTATGCATCAAAGGTCATTCCGAGATTGCGAATTTGTGAGGTCAAGTTTAAGGACAGCGAGAATACTGTTGAAGTCTTAGTTCACAGTCGATTTTAGAGTTAGAGATTTTTTATATTTTCGGGTAGACCTAGAATTATTAATTCCGTTTTGAGTGCCATGAAGTAAGGCAGGTTAGAGATTTATCAGTGGGGTTATAGAGAAGGAAAACATACAGGAGAGAAGGCTATGAAGAGTTTATTGTCAAATGCATAAAGGTTGTGGTCGACTGAAGAGAATTCTTCCGCTGAAGACAAATTATTTGCTATGAACGCACAATGTCTCTTATCTCTGAGCAACCAGAATCACGAGAAACAACTGAATATAAACAACTGATAGCTATCTTTCATGTTTTTGACAATGTGCAGCGTAGGTAATTGCGAAAAAAGTTAGTAGTAGTAGTAGTAGTAGTAGTAGTAGTAGTAGTAGTGGTAGTAGTAGTAGCAGTAGTAGTAAGCAGTAGTAGTAGTAGTAGTAGCAGTAGCAGTAGCAGCAGTAGCAGCAGTAGCAGCAGCAGCAGCAGCAGCAGCAGCAGTAGCAGCAGCAGCAGCAGCAGCAGCAGCAGCAGCAGCAGCAGCAGCAGCAGCAGCAGCAGCAGCAGCAGCAGCAGTAGCAGTAGCAGTAGTAGTAGCAGTAGTAGCAGTAGTAGTAGTAGTAGTAGTAGTAGTAGTAGTAGTAGTAGTAGTAGTAGTAGTAGTAAGTAGTAGTAGTAGTAGTAGTAGTAGTAGTAGTAGTAGTAGTAGTAGTAGTAGTAGTAGTAGTAGTAGTAGCAGTACCAGTAGGAGCAGCATAGGTTCTACTGCATGCAGAGGATTAGTAGTGGCAAAAGTCGTAGCAGTAGTAGCACTTTATTGATCACCAACAGCTGGCCTGATTGTCTTAGTCAACTTTGTACAGATAATAACAATGCAAATCGTTTGTTTTTCGTTAACTCTGTCAAGACTATGGAAAACAACATTTGCTTACGTGTTTTCCAAACGTAAAGAAGAAGGTTCAAAGACTGTAGCGTTTCTTAGACTGAACTGAATGTTCGACGAAATGCATCGCTGCCATTTTGGTTTGCTTTTTTGTTTCATTGTGCTGTTTGCTGCCACAACAGGTACGAACATTTATGTTATGACTGTTCTACAGGTTAAAGTATTTCCCGAAATCACAGGCGGTTGTTGTGCCGTGTTTCTCATAAGCAAAGAGCGTTGAGTTCATGAAATAGAAATATGGACCTAAAATGCCTCTCCTTCTATCTTTCTTTTACGTCACTTTTCTTCCTTTTCTTACTGTTCTTCTCTGCATATACATTTCTAAACGTGCCATTCTAGCGCTTTCTCTACCTGATTAACTTGTGCTGCTTGCCTGATTTCAAATTCTAAAATGCAACACATTTGCGCATTAGAACGAAATACCTTTGAATCCGCATAGAAATTACGACCGTTGCAGAAGTACGATGATAATTGACAGCCAGTTGATCTGAGGCAGTTTGTTGATGTTTATAATAACAGTAAATGGAGACACCTTCAGACGCCAAAACAAGCAGGCAGTCTTGACTGATGGAGAGGTAGTCTTGCAAGAATCAACCATGTACATTAGATTTTTAGATATAATAATTAAAAATACATTTCTTTTGCTTATATATAAACATAGAAGACATCTTTTACTTTAATCAAAATTTCAAAATAGGTCTAATATATTTCAACATAATATATACACAAAATATATATACCTTATTTATATAAATATTTCGACATGTTTAATATGTCTTTATTTTAATTTTTTTTCTGCGGTGAAGCCCTAAATTGCTGGGATTGCGATGTGGACTTTACCGATCAGGGAAACCAAAATATGAGCTGCATCGATGGAACAACCAGCGAAGTCGAATGCGAAAACGATGGCACTAAACACATGTGCGGTGTCTATCGTTCTTATCAACTGCATCACAGTAAGAAAACTTAAACATAAGTCACATGTGTCTTTGTGAGATCAATGATCATGGGTGTCCAACGCTGAAAGCATCGGCCGATGAAGCTTTAAAACCAACCCGTGTGCGGTCAACACCAGAAAATTAGTCTACAGTCAGATGGAGAGGACTTTTGTCCAAGATTACCTAGCTTAGAAAGTCGGACTAGGAATGACATCAGATATCTAATATACTATATGCTTAGATTTATATATAACATATTATGACATGTATGTATGTAAATTCAGAATAATCAACACTAAGTCTCAGTGTCTGCTACGTCGCGATTGATCGTAACCGTGTTATGACCAACTTTGCAACAAGAACCAATTCTAACGTAGCCTGTCTTGCTGGTTTTGCTTTCATTGAGTGCCTGTAAAATATACTGTTTTCTTCGACTTAGCCCACTGGATGCTCACTTAAAAAACCACGGCTAAGCCACTTGTTTTGTTTATAAGTGTCTCGCTGTAATTTTTTCAGTGGTTGATCCAACACCACTATCCATCGTCCGAGGATGTTTTACACAACAAGACGTTGACATGTACAGTGCTGAATGCAACAGAACCAGGATGGACGATGTCAATATTAAATTAAAGATCTGTTTGGACACGTGTAGTGGCGACAAATGCAACAATTGGAAAGTCGATATGATATTCCAAAATGAAACCATAGCAACAGGTGATGATTGTATAAACGGGGAAAAGTTACTCATCTTTTAATTACACTTAAGTTTATATTAACAAAATATGAAATATTTAATGGAGTTATGTAGAGCTCATTAAAAGAATCGAGATATTATTCTCTTTTATCGAAGTTCATTCTCCAGGTAAAAGCATGATTTGTGTTCAGAAAGTCTTTAAACAATCTCCCGCTAAGGAGGTCACTGGGTGACCCTCCCTAGCGGGATCTCCATCCCTTTGGGCCTCCCTTTGTCGCCAATGCATTTTGTTACTTCACATTCTCTGGCATTATTGCAATGTTTTGGTTGCAATAAAACAATTTGATTGATTGATTGTGCAACTCAGTTACAATGTTTGTTTGCAGTTATAAATAATTGTTATGTTGTCATTAAAGAATATTTAGGATGTCTATGCTATGTATCACGTAAAGCCTCAAATGCCATTAGGAAAATAATATGTTGCAGTTATCTAACTCCTTGGTTAGATAGCACAGTCGACTGCTTCGCACCATTAATGTATTCTACATAAAAATAATTTTGTGTAGTACATGAAATTATATTTTGCCTGATTTTTATCAAATCTTTGTTTCCAAGTTTTTCAGCAATAACTAAACCATCCTTATCTCTAGTAGAATTATTTTGTTCGTCCGTTTGTCCTACTGTCAAGTTTGATATTATTTCGCTGCAGATTCGAAAGAGAACATGTCGAAACGGAAACGGGAAGAACAGAGGAAAGCATTGATAAAAGAGAAAAGACATCTCTTCAATCAAATGCAAGATCAGCGTCGAATTAATTAGTGAACTAATCCTACGACAGACCTCGTATCTCAACTGGACATCGATCTCTGATAGACGGCTGTAGACGTTCAGCTGACGTTAACGCCTGTGAACTAATAATAAACTATATTGTCTGAAAGCCAGTTACTTTATTACCTTTCGATAGAGTCACTTTCACAATTACAAAATGTTACGATCTAAGTCCTACATTATGTAAAGAAAAATCTAAGGTTCCTTCTGAAAAGCTTATTAGGCTAAACATATTGCGGGATCCTATTTCCCTTATGGAACGCCATAGTTTCGATATAGTCAGTGCAGGTTACAAGTACTGGACGGTAATCATTAGATTCAAGCTTTAAAACAATAAGCAACAATGCTAAGACTTCAATTACTGACATTAATTGCAGTTTCCATAATGGCTGAGTCATTGAGATTTTGCTGCGTTAAAACGGAAAACAAACGAATTTTATCTCCTTGTGCTTGTGAAGACTATAATTCAGTTTTGAAACGACTGCAGATTAAACGTCCCTGACATTCCATTTGGTATACTTCAATGTCATAAAATGTCAGAACACTTTTCACATTGGACAGAGTGCATAATAAAGAATGTTCCATGTTATGATTCCTGCAAGGAATTGGAGTCTTCAGTCGTGAATGAAAACATTTTATTTCCTCCTAGCACCAACAATCGTCTTCATGACTAATCTGAAAGACAGTTACTGTAGTCCTACGTACATTAACACCTCGCTCTATGTTAGACAAAATTCTCGACAAGTCTAACCTAAGCCAGCACCCCATTAAACTATTCTTGTATGCATAGATACAAGAATAGTTTAATGGGGTGTTGGCTTATATTAGACTATTAAATTGTATAGCGATTGATACATATCCGACGCACTTGTCTTTGTGTTGTACAACCAGGATATAATATATCCTGGTTGTACAATTTTATTGTTACAGACGTCGAGTCACTGGTGTCTTCCAATTGGATCTGGCTTAATCAGACTTAGACGCAATGCACCTGGCTAGGCAGACACCAGGCGCGCTTAATGATTGACGACGAATAAATAAAGTCTTGATATCCGGATTAGAATCAAAAACGTGCCATCCTATACATAAAATACATACATACAATCATCTATGCATGCCTGGGTGGTAACCCTCAAATAGTCTCAGCTTAGTAAGAAAATTGTGGCAAGCTAACATCTCACCTGACCATCTTGCTTTTCGTCCAAGCCTGACAACAGTACTATGATCTCGTATCGAGTTCAGCAGTCGGATGATCTTTTGCCTCAAATTGCCTCTTTATGTGGTAAAAGATCCAGCACCACCTTCGACAGTTCGACTTATCATCCACCCGAATCTTAATCTCGACTTTATTTTGAAAAATGACAAGGTTTTCAACATCTTGCTACGTGGCGACTGCCAACCAGAGGTGAGAATGATATTTTTTGGTCAACGAAAGTGGCTGCCAAGTTTGCCAACATGTACGCGGTTTATAAGCTGGCTTTATCTTTGCTCAACTGAAGTTTGACATAGCTGCTCCAGCGGGATGTAAGGCAACTGTCAATGAACAAGACCATATTGTTTCTAAAATAGATTTCCAATCACTTCAAAAGCTTGGCGGAGATGCAATTCTTAAGTCTGTTTCAAACGCGAGACTTCAATACCTAAATTTACGGTTTTGTTCATCAATCCAGCTATTCGTCTTCCATGTTGAAATTTGTTTTTATTTTATCATATCTCAAATGAACCCGCAACAGGGATACACTCTTGGCCTCTTGGCCCGCATAAATATGTCTCCCTCGACAACCTGTGTGACATCGCAGAAATGTGACCTTGGTTATCTGGACGACGACCTTTCATTTTATAGCAGACAAGACACCGTTGTAGTGGGAGTTACTCTTTTACAGTTTTGCACTAGACGGCATACTGCAGGCTCACTTCGAAACATTTAGGAGTGCAAATGATCATCAAGGCACACCGCCAGCACAGAAGATCCTTCCTAACCCTCCTGAGGTCCTCTTTCCGTGTTACTAAGCTTGGGCTGTGTTTTAATTCAGTGCCTCCTGCTATTATCATTCTATGCTGTCACAATTGGATTACATATTGAGGGAAAGGCTTTAACGCTTGAGCACTTTATTAACATAGTAGATCTAATCTAAACATTCACCATTGGATTCACTCTCCATTCGTACGAGACGAGTGCAGTCGCTCGCTTCCGCAGCCTATTTGGCCCCAGATGCGGCCACATAGAAACTCCAAACCTGCCTTGATGAAGCCACGCCCAGCAATGTCGTTTGTAATTATTTTCTCAGGTTGAACCTGGAAAATAGCGATAAATATAGTACATAAAAATTACTTGAAAATAACTGAAAATGATACTGTTTCAGTAGGTGATATATTAAACTGTACTTTGATACCTCCAGCGCACTACAGTTACAGTGCTCATAGTCCGCCACTGATAAGGAAACCGCCAGATGTTTTGTATTTCATGTATCTTATGTATCTTGATGGAATACCTCATTTCAGACTACGAAGTAATTTTTCCGTAACGAATTTCAAACTACTCGTTTTCCAAAGGTTATCTGCTACAGATAAGATAGCGCGCGAAGTTAAATCGTTTTCTGATGTGAATCTGTTCGAGCGGTATCGAGAAGCACGCTCTAATTTATGTCTTTTGAGAGTATATAAACGTCAGTTAGACACATGATGGTGCTATCGATTCTTCGCTGAATTCACTGAAAGTTCAACTGTGTTGTCGAGAATGGCATTCGGAAGCTTCTGCGTATGGGTCCTGTGTCTTCTTATGCTGACTTCATCAACAGCAGGTAAGAAAACAATAATAACTAAACTCACGAAGTATACTAGCCAGAGCATCGAACTGCTGCAACTCTCACGCTCGTTACATCAACCGTACCCATTATCATTTTCACCCACCATCACTTGCTGTAGTCTGGAGCGCCTCTGAGTAGAAATCTTGAAGAGGCGCTATAACAAGTGCTCATACATACATGCATATTGCAGATATACATACTTGCGTGGCAAGCTATTAAGCTAAAAGGCGAAAAGTTCGCCAGGTTCAGCCTAGTCGAAGCCTTTAATTCGAAACTTCGAGCAAAAATGTTCTTCTGCCCCGAGGCTGCTTATTTTCAAGCCGAAGCCATGATGGCCTTCAAGCTTTCTCTGATAACATGCAGAAATGCGCTTGAGCGATATGAAGAATATTGGATATAATATGGATATAACGTATATTGGATATAATTTGGATATAATGTAAAAATATTATTGTTACGATATAGAGGTTTTGCTGTGGTCTGCGCATCCTCCAGGAACAATCTACCTAACAACCTGCGACATGAGCTTCTTAGTCTGTTTTTACCTCTTTCCGCAAACGCTCTTTTTCGATCGTGGTTTCATTGGATTAGATCGGGAGCGCCTCAGATTAGTCTCTCTATCCATATGGCTCTATATAAATTTGCAATTGCCATTACATTACCATTGTTCTAATATTCCATACGAACGCTTATTCTTTTCGCGAGCTCTCCGACTTACCAGCCATCATTACCTTTGCTAGATATCCTGTAAACTGTTAATGCATTATGAAAGTCATAGGATCTGTTAAGCAATCACGAAGAGAGTGCCTTTATTATCGAGTCTTCAAATTATTTTATCAAAATACTTATCACTGTCACTGAAAGTTTATGACTATGTTTTTGTTTTGTAATGAATCGGTTGCGCAGACATTACATGCTTCAAGTGTACGTCAGCAGATGATGGCGAGGCATGTTACAGAGGAGGAACTGGTTGGCCGAGGGAGCCGTGTATTGGCGTAGATTTCAAGTACTGCGTGACATCGTTACACTACGATGTACACCGAAGTAAGATAACATAACCTCTTTTTATTATTTAATATTTAAAGTCTTTTCTTGATTTATCGGCTTACTTGTACAGGGACGTCATTTTTGCCCCTAAATATGAGGGACAATCAACCCCTATATGTATGTCAGTGCATTTTGAAATAATATATCTTTAGTCGTCACTGTTTGTCTAGGCCAGCAGAAAATGCATCAAAACCTAATTAATATTAAGTAACAATATGCACACATGTTGCTGCAACGGCTTGCAGCTTGGACATGTAGACTAAGTACAAAACTTAACAAGCTGGTCAAGTCCTTCCACTGAAAAAGAACTGAAATTACTTGCTGTACTTGTAAGGCACTCATGTAAAACAAGTGCATTGAAGCGAATTCGAATCGTCATCAAAATAGGATATCCTTGGCAATACTTCAATTTCAACCAATCTGACTTTATCCTGACTACTACCCAGCAAAAACAAAAAGTTATATCGGTTGAGAGTGGAGCAATGCAGTGACTATCGCCAAGTTACATTAGGCCTATTTCTCTGTGATAAACGGCAGGACGGTGTCAAAAAGCAAGCAACAAAAGACTCTATATAAGTGATAAATTATAATCTGATCCATAATGGTCTAATATGAAAATATCTAATTCATCTATGAAATCGAAATTACTGTGTGTAGTCGGACTTACCGAATTATAATCCAACCAACTTAAAAATCGCCTAAACCCGAGGTTTATATTCATAGATATTGGATGGCAAAAATTCACACAGTTTTAATCAGAGATCATGAAAAGCAAAACATCGTAAGCCGTGAAACACCATTTACTTTGGGTCAGCGTAAAATATGCTTCACGGTTTATGACCAACTACTTGTGAGTTTGTTGTATCAGGATTTATATGTCAGGGTTGTGTGCTTGGTCCTCTTTCGTTTGCACTTACAGTATACACCACACCACTAGGAACATTACGCTGGATTATCATTCGCTGGGATATCATTGCTATGCTGATGATACTCAGATCTACCTACATTTCATTTGACAATCTTTCATGTGACTCATCTGTGCAGCTGTTGTAAGCTGTCTTTGATGAGGTACAGTCTGAGATGGCCGCCACTAAACTCCTCCACCAATCGAAGACTGAATTTCTGCTACTGGGCAATCCACAGCGACTAAAAAATGTGATAGGCTTAAGTCATTGAAACTCGGTGACTCAATTGTTAAGCTGGCAGACTCTGCTTGTAAGTTGGCGTTGTTTTCAATTCTACCAGGTCTTTCACTGGCCATG
The DNA here is from genome assembly GCA_020284085.1 of Aporrectodea caliginosa. Classification (NCBI taxonomy): domain Eukaryota; kingdom Metazoa; phylum Annelida; class Clitellata; order Crassiclitellata; family Lumbricidae; genus Aporrectodea; species Aporrectodea caliginosa. The sequence continues at coordinate 786,426 of JACEVL010000090.1, forward strand.
TTAACTGTATTTGTAAGTCAACATAGAATGTTAATTCATGAAATTTTTATGCAGAATTAGATGTTTTATACCCAATACCCATGTTTGCAAGGATATCCCTGGCAAATGCATTGGGTTCCAGTCGCCAAGATTACTGCAACTCACTTCTTACTGGTATCAATAAGACAAACATGCTCTAGCTGCAGAGAGTTCATAACTCTTTGGCTAGAGCCATAAACTAACGCACACATAGGCAATATGAACATAATAATTATAACCCCGTGCTTAAATATTTGCATTAGCTTCCTGTTCAGCAAAGAATTGGTTTAAAATTGGAGCTCTTAGTTTATAAAACTGTGAGCTCTGGTCAGCCACAATACTTAGAATCAATTTTTATTTTTCCAGACTTATCATTATTCAACGAGTTTGGTCATAACTAAATCAAGAACTGCTCTTGGTGAACGAGCCATTTCGGTTGCTGGACCTACTTTTTGGAACCCTCTCTCTGTGTCAGTTCGCTCTGCTCAGTCGCTTGTATCAATTCGTTTTCAACTTAAAACTTAACTCTTTCAAATTGCTTATCCACAACAGGCTGCCTCTCTGTTTTACTGATCTTCTGGACGTTGACCTGATAACGGTTTGGTTTTGGTGAGCTATTGAACAAAATGCCTTAAGAGCAAAGACACTTGAGAATGCATGAAAACAAACCACAGTCCACAAGATTTTCGCAGAAGACGGTTTGGTTAACGGTGCAAAAGGCACCGTCAGGCCAGTCACACGTTCCCAGCAGAAAGAGATTACAGTTACCCGACCCCGTCTAACAACCCTTGAAAAATTTCCTTTTCGTTTTTACACTCGCAAATTTGTGTTGCTTCAATGTTATATGAATAGTTATGCCATCTCATTCTTAATGAAAGAATGCAAAAAATAATAATTATGATAAATGTTGATGGATTAATTAATTACAACTTGCAGGATTATATCTATCGAAACAGCTTTGACTATAATAAACCACAAGTCAGTTATTCAAGTTTAATTTTTAGTTAATAAATAATTAGTAACTTAGATAGTCATGTTAAGACTGTTCGCGTTAGAAGCGACGCCAAAACATTTCCTAGACTCCGATTAGCATCCCAAAAAACCCAGAAAAATTCAGATTATTCGTATACTCGATTGCGAATGTAGGTACCGCAAATCAATTATAGGTAGTTGGCCTGCCATCTCACTGTCACTGTCAGCAGAGAGAATTTAGAGCAGACGTGTATATATTGGCCAGGTTACACTCCTAGCTCTTTTCGATGTTAGCTCTGCCTTTGATTCTGTGGACCACTCCATCCTTCTTCAGCGCCTCTCTACTTCCTTTGGATTGGTTGACCAGCCTTTAGAATGGCTTCGATCCTTTCTATCTGAACGCACAAACTGTGCGGTTGTTGGCTCCTCTAGGCCTTTGGGTCCCCGCCCCTTTTGGTGTGCCCCAGGGCTCCGTCCTAGGTCCTCTTTTGTATCTTCTCTATACGGCTGACCTCTGTCCTCTGCTGACATCTCAGGGGCTTCTGCACCAGCTCTTTGCAGATGATGTCCAAGCTTACATCCATTCCCATCCATCAGACTCAGTCGCTACTGTACAACAGATGTGCCTAACGATAGATGTTCTTTCCTCTTGGATGGCCTCAAATAGACTTCTCCTAAATCCTTCCAAGACTCAGTTTATTTGGCTAGGTGGCCGTCGGCAACTAGATGGTATTGATTTGCTCCAGCTTACTCGGGTCTTTCCTGATATAACTTTTTCCATAACGGTTCGTGACCTGGGCCTCGCCCTTGACCAAGAACTTAGTCTTTCTCAACATGTGAACTTGATCTGTCGAAGCTGTTACTATCAGCTTCGCCAGCTCCGAGTGGTTTCTCGCTCTCTTTCTCATGACGCACTAGTGGTTCTTGTGCATGCCTTCGTTACTAGTCGAATTGACCACTGTTGTTCGATCCTCGTTGGCCTCCCGCTTGGGGTTCTGGGGCGACTAGATCGAGTTCTGCGCTCAGCTGCTCGGCTTATTGGGCGAATTCCAAAATTCGGCTCTGTCTCTGCCTACATGCGCGATGTGTTACACTGGCTGCCTGTGGCCCAACGGATCTCATACCGTATTGCTTCTTTGGTTTCACGCAGCATTCTTGGCTGTGCTCCATCTTACCTGCGCAACCTCTGCCGCCCAGTGTCCGACGTTGTAGCGCGTCGGGCGCTTCGCTCCGCGACGACGGGGCAACTCCTAGTCCCGCGGGCTCGCTTGACTGCTAGGCAGCGCCGAGCTTTCTCGGTTGCAGGCCCCTCCATCTGGAATGACCTGCCATCGGAGCTGCGCTTGCTACCTTTATCCAGTCAAACTGGGTTTTATAAATCACTTAAGTCTTTCTACTTTTGCCGTGGCTGGACTGGGAGCGCTTCTGAGTAGATTTCTTGAAGGGGCGCTATATAAATCTCCAGAATGAATGAATGAATTGAGTATAAATGGATTGCACTTTTAGCAACTAGTTTGCACTGCCGTGGCGGTCTGGCGGAACTTCGTAAATAAGCTGGTGCTTTGCGCTTAGGGGGTCATCCATTAATTATGTCAACAAAATAGGGGAGGGGAGGGGGTTTGGAAAAGTTTGAAAGTTGTTGACAAGGGGGGAGGGGGGTTCGGTAAAAGTTGACGTCAACAAATTTTTTCCAATGAATCAACACAGACCCTTCAAAATGGTAGCGAAAACATTAAGTAATTCTAAAAATGTATAAAGTGCTTAATGTTTAATACTACTAAAAAGCTGGTAATAAACTAAATTCATATATTTTGAAATTCGAGATTGCATTTCTTAGTGTAAAACAATTTGAAAAATGATTCTACATGTATTGAGCCATTTTGTTTCTTTTTTTAGGGGGGTTCTGGGATTGTTGACATAATTTTTAGGGGGTCCGTCAATGTTTGACAGTTTTTGACAGGGGTCAAAAATGGCCTAAAATTTGTTGACATAATTAATGGACGACCCCTAGCTTAAAAGTAGCGCTTTATAATTTTGGAATTTTATTACGATATAGATTCATATCTCAAAAGAAATGAAGCACGTCGTTTAGTTGCGTTATTGTCGTATTAACTTTGAACCTAAAGTTACGAATGACATCTAAGATGGACAAATTCATTACTAGTCTAATAATTATTTCAGCAAGTTAAAGTTGTACTTGCTTACATCATACTTGGCAGCCCATAGAAATGATTCCTCTTTAGGCTACTTCTAAACTCGCTAGTTAAAAATGACCCGAGTTTATTGTTTTTCAACAAATTAATGATTGTAGACATTCATACAGCTATTCTATTAAAAAAGTCGATTTTATTACTAGGCTATGTTTAAGGCGTATTGACAATATTTGTAAAATTATGATCATGGTTTCTGCTTGCATACTTTCAGACGGTTCGCAGATTAAAAAATTTGTACGTAGAGCATGCCTTGACAAGAGACCTACTCAATGCGTTACGGAATACAGCAATGTAACCAAAATCACCACAAAATCGTGCACACGTCTCTGTGAAACTGATCTTTGCAACAGCGGGGATTTCACAGACCCTTGCGCCTTTTGAAATTGACGCTTTTCAATCCATTGCTTATTGTAAAAGAAATTATGCTTCGCCAAAATTTAAAGAACGTTCGCAAACTTAAGAAAATGTGCATGGCGATGTGCGACACATACGATTATCCTATTGGGCTAATGGGCGTATTGATATCATTGTCTAATACTGATTAAATCGCTTTTGCTCAGAATTACTGGATTATGGTTATGGTACCGTCTAATAATATTGCTATCTACGCAGTTTCATGGTGTTTATGTAACCTAAGGCAATCGTGTGAGCATTAAGATCTAGTGTAATTCTATTTGAGTTTATTATTTTATTCTTTGGCAATTAATAATTTTGCCACTAACTAGTAAGCAAACAACAGTTCGATTAATAGAGCGAATGGAATTCGACAAGTCGTATCTATTTTGTACGTTGATAAGAAATGTGAAAGATGCAATTTCAGTTCAAGAGACAAGAACGATTGGAATACGAACGTCAGAAATAGGACATGAAAGAGACACAACAGAGATCGCTCGCAAATATGAGAGGAGCACAAAAGGCATATGGAAATTATATTATGGAAAAGAAGTTGGAAAAGCATGAGAATAAGAAGCGAAGAGAAAGAGCTTTTAAAAAGCATACATAGAATATAAGCAGCAAAGAAAATAGGAAGAAAGATGAAATGAAGAAAGAGAAGAAATGGATATATTTGAAGAAGAAAAATTACTATATGGCGAAAGAATAAATTTCTGGATCAAATGAACATGGTAGCTGAAAGTACATGTAGGCTACCTTTCGATATAGCAGAAATTGCAGAAATTCAAACAGATGAGAATGCGTTTAAAAGTGTTGGTGCTCAATAGCACTTCTGCATTAAGTTGTTAATGCCTATACTGATTTAGACAGCAAGGTCTTTTTGAGCGTTTGAATACCAACATCTGTGTACATGGAAAGACACGTAGTTTTCAGATCGACATGTCGTAACTATCTTGTAGTCCACTATGCACACTTTTGGAAACATAGCATGGTGTGGTTTGAGCACAAATTTCAATATAAAGGTATCGGCAAATTTCAGGTAGCCTATTGACCTAAAAGCATGCAATCAGAAATCACGGTTGATGACTATGGTAGTGGCAAAGAACATAATATTTTAAAATAATTTATGTAACCGCCTCGGGAAACCAGATCAAGATTTATTATAGTAAACAAATAATTATTCCGAATTCCCGATGCAGCATCTACTTTGATTGATGCATTTGTTCAAATCCTGTGTCCGCATTTGGAATGCGAAGAAATATTTCCGTGGAAAAATTGCAAAATATTTGACGGTTGCAGATCGTTAGAAAGAATATCTGTCTTGCAGCTTATTTAATCTAAACAGTCCTTCTCCTTTGATGTAGGCTTAACTGAAGATTTACCGGATAGCTAATCCAATACGAACAATCGCATTAGATTTGCTATTCCACTCTATTGATTATGAGAAAATGCAAATACAGTGTAGTACAAGTTACCGGAAGTACATGTATAAATGGCAGAGTTCTAAACATAGGTAGAAAGCCAAGAAGACCAGTGTAAAGCAGGAATTTACGACCTATTGAGGAAAAGTAAGATTTTGAGACCAGGAGTAAGGAAAGAATTTGTTGAATAGAATAGTGCAAGACGTTGCTCCAGGTGCTAATCAAGCACACGTCTTATTTTAAAAATGCAAACAAAATCAGCGTGAGGCTAAGCGCTAGAGCTTGTGCTGTTAATGCAGAAGAAAAGCAACACCTAGCTATGTTCATATGTCAACTATTTACGACATCAAAATTAATGTTATTAGAAATCAGTGCTTATTATTTAGAATACATTAAAACCGGTCGAACCTGTAACTCCAAGGCGTCCAGTGAAACCTTAAACCAAACTCAATCCTTTTCGTGTATTTTTCTCGGAAGTTTCAGATGTGTCGACGCTATATTTTGGCAAACTAATTTGATTATGGTGACAGTTGCTCGCAATACTGTTTTTTAGTTTCGTCTTTTCTAGTTTCTTCTCAAACGTTAATCGGAAATTCAAATGCAATTTCCTAATTGCACATCTCCATTTCACTTTTAAAAGGCGAAATAATGACGACGAGAAAAGGTTAAGTGATTGCATCAATACGTCTCCCTGCTGTAGTGCCTTGGATTGACCTTACCTCCACAGTCCACACTTCTCTCATTCTATAACACATCTGTCTTCCATGCCATGCCACCGTCCAAAACCTAAACTGCACTTATCTCCTGGATGCTTTCAAAGCAAATTATTCGTACAATAAACCTTTTCTGTCGAACTTTTCTGTCAGAATATACCAACAATCCGCCGAACACAGTTTGAAACTATTGTTCTGAGGTAAATCATTATTATTGCTTTTACTTTGAATCTAACACTATCCCCCCTCTCCTGCTACATATATCATGCTAATCCCTAGATTTGATTCCCTTACCAGGCGTGGCTTCTTAGCTAGGATGTTGTACAGTTAGACATATGTTTTCTAGTTGACTTAATTTTCCTCTAATTATCGTTTTCTGTGTACATAAATTATTTCTGACTTTGTATGTAAAGCGCTGAGCGTTTGCTTGCGTTTAATAAAGAACATTCTTACTCACTTACTTACTTACATTTGCAACTACAACGTGCCAAACTATTCCCATAGTATCGAATGGGTCTGCCTGTTGAATCCCAGTTAGTCGTGTACACTGTACAACCTGTAAAATTTCGTGTGTAAAGAACCCGTATGTAACCTTGCATGCAAAATTTGATACGTTACATTTTCTAGGATCAATAAAATGAAATTGACAGATTTATTGATACATGTGCGAAAACTTTGCTCTACGTTTCGCGTGGTGAGACAAATAACACTCTGTATCTTCCTTCACTAGTCAGCACCATCCTCAGCCTACACCAGGAAGCTCTGTTTTCAAATCTCTAGTCAAGCGGATTGGCGATGAGTGTGCTCTACATCCTGTGGTAATATGCAGGTGCGGCACCTTAGCGCATCGATTCCAGTCTATCGTACCTTCTTCTGTGTTGTACTCTCCTTCAGTTGCATGCATGTATGTATCTTAACTCTGGATCCAGACAAACCCCATTGGACATTTCACCCGGACGTTTCCCCCGTCATCTTCCCTCTGAAGTTTCCACCGGGCGCTTCAGTAGGAAAACCCCGAATATTCATGTCCACAGAAGGTCACCAATTTCTGTACGTTTAACACAAAAATTAGCAAATAAAATAATTAGTTATGAGTGCGAACGTCGTAGAGGTGCAGGGGCAAATTTAAGTGAGTGTAAAGCCAGGGTCAAATTAAATGAAGATCTATCAGTTGTTAGTTACCTGGATGAACAGACTCGTGCTGCTGTTTTGGATACAATGTCATGTAAATTCGTTTAAAATATTGTTCTTTTTATTTGTGACCTATATAAAATTGATTGTAATGTCTCTTTATGTTCTTTGGGAAGAAATATCCGTTTTTTATCCTATTGAAACGCCCGGGGAAAAAATTCAGGGAGATGGCGGGGGAATGTCCGGGGGAAAATGTCCAGGGGAAGTCTCCTAAACCCACTTAACTCATCTCAAAACATATCATGTAAAAACCTCAATCACTTGTGCAAATGAGTTTATTTGTCGTTTTAGCCGCGCTCTTTAACGCAATTAGCGTTAAATAAAGACTAGAGTGAGGAAAACCATGAAACACGCCACAAACAGTTGAACCTTCAAAAAGCTGACACGTTAAACTTTTCAATCGTATTTTGTTAATCATTATCAGATTTCATTCTAATCATGTTGAGCGAATTAGATTTGATCAATATCATGTAATAATATTGGGAAAGTCAGTGGATAATTATTCATCATTGTATCTGTCGTAGGCCTACGTATGCCGTTAACATTCTCTTATAATGTCAGGGCAATCTTGAATTTAAAGGAACGTAAACGAATCGTAAAATTTGCCGTCGTATTTAGCTGAGTTCATTTTCAAGCCAACCAAGGATCACTCCTATCTTTGTTGTTACAGAAATTCTCTGTACATGAAAAGACACATACTTTTCGAATCGAAACTTCGTCACGGACTTTCTCGTACTGCGTTGTGCAATTTCTGGAAAAATTTGTCACGGTGTTGTTATGAGCACAAAATCTCGATATAGGGGTAAGGTCAAATTCCTGAGGTCTACCTGAAAGCATACAATCAGAACTCACATTAACCATTTTTAGTAATTTGCTAACACGCTTTAACACATAATAATGTTTTTTCCTGAATAAATATTATGCCATTTGAATTTCGCTGAAAATGAAAACGTTCAGAAGCACCTAGCTGGGTTGGACTGCAGCCAAAAAAAAGGGAAAGTTCAGAAACGACATAGCGAGCTCTAGTAAAAGGTTTCAATTACCGGTAGGGTGTAAATATGGTAATACTACAAATTGTTTGATGAACTGAAACTACTGGCTCTTCCTCTCGCTCATGATAACTCCTGCAGCCATCTGGGCCCGAACCGGATACGTCAGTAGAAGAATTTTCATAGCCGTAAACCTTAAGAGGTCGAGGGAATTTTACCTCTCCCTTCCTTCATCTTGACACACAGAGCGAAACAATGTCGTTCTTTAGTGATACTCGCGAGGTGGTTACTCTCGTTAGACGTGCAACCGCGCTGGTCTACAAGATGGCGCAAGGCTATACAGAACATGATAAAATTATAGACAGCGAGGTCGATATTTTAATCGACAGTGCAATCAATTTTCCGCCGGATTTCAGTTAGGAGTTAAATTTAAAATTGAACTCAAAGGTGTTAATAGACTAGTGGACAACATAGTTTGAGGTGACTGCTTCTGGCATGCATAAGATGGATGTCATCATCCAATCGCTTCTTCCGCAAAATACTCGAAGAACCCAATTGAAATGGCTTTGTAGCCACTGACAGGTTTTTTAATTTTTTAAAGACTTGCTTCCTTTGCAGCTTCACTTATAAGTTCACTTTTCCCCTTCTTTAATTGCGAGAATGACCCGATTGTGTAAATTAGTTATATTTTCTGAGGACTTTCAAACAGCGTGTCGAACATACCGGTACTGGCAGCATCTGCGTTGTACAAGCACTATACGGCATTCGTCCTCTGCGGCAAAGACCTGAAGCGGCTCTGAAAAAGGGGCTTTCACCCCGATTCGTATGAACGATGGCCTACTGCAGCACTGCCATTAATGAGAGCAACAGTTACTGGCATTACCCAACTTCAATTTGTGTTTTAGCGCAGCTGCACGGTTAATGAACAGCATTTCACAGTTTTTTTCATAATCAATCTTCATGCGGAACTTTTGTACGGTTCGTGCGTACGAAGACGCAATGAATTCATTACCCTCATGCTTATGCGTATCTGAGTGGCTGGCTAATGGCTATGTTAGATTTCTATCTGATAAAACTCTTAATCTCAGTGTTAACTGACTGCAAAAGAAGGTAATTTACTTGTTCAGAAAATCATTGTTTCCGTAAAATATTCTCACATTCTCATAGTCTGAAACATGTCTCACGGTGCGCACGCTGTTTATTATAATCTTTGGGGGGAAATGTGCATATCTGTATGCAAATACCTAGTATATGTACAATTGTACATATATGATTGTCCTTATTAAATGAGATTGTTATTGTTGTTTCTGTATATACAAAATTATGCAGCACTATGTAATGACAGAATCTTAGTAGATGGCGCTTAGCAATTGTGTGTGAACCACTTAACCACTTATTCAAGACTTCAATGTACCGGTACAGTAATCGTTTCAGATGAGGACCGAACCAGAACTGTGCTGAAGCCAATCTGCTACCGTTTCAACACAGTGAGATCAGATAAAGCCAGTTTAGCTCAAAATAACTTAGACTTCAGTAGATGAATTGGAGAAAATTCTACTAGATCAGAAAGGAATTGGTAATTATTGTTGCACTTAGAGAACGTTTTTGGTGTATTAAGAAGTCTCCTACCATTTTTCCACATAGAAGAGTACCGTACCTGAAGAATTATCATCATTATATCGCAGCAGTTACAAAAAGTTGTGTAAGTTGAGTGTGCATTAACAATTTGCCCCTTCTTAGAAGAAACTGCGATATGGCAGTCACGCTCGTTTTGTAATAGGATTTACGTTATAACAATTCCCTTACATTATTAAATAATCATTTATATCTTACATTTCGGTATTTTGTAGGTAAGTATCGCACCGCAGTAATAGTGATTGGGACAGTCTTTAGTGAGCAGACCGAGTCCTCTGTAGCAAAGATCTAGAGCGGACTCGTTACAGATGTAGCATCGAATCCCTGCGATTAAATTAAAACATAAAACCATCGTTTATTGTCTTCTAAACACAGAGATTCAGTATTTTAGTCCAGTCATTTGATGACTTTAGATTGAGGCAGTGTGCGGAGCTGAATGGATGCTAACTTGGTTACCAGATATGACAATTTCCGTAGCGCACTAACAAAACGCAAAATGTTTACTAAGATAGTTACCAGTATAATAATATAATTATGAGTATAATAGAAGATATCAGATGAATGAAAGCCAATTTTTTAACAATGAGTGTACAAGTGCATATATAATAGTTATATAGCCTACCATCCAAAAATCTTTCCATTACCAAACGAGCGTTAGAAAGCTTCACGCCATATCCTGTCAAGGATTAGAAGGCATCTGTTTCAGCTGAGACCAAAGAAAGAGAGCGGGTTTTACTCAATATTATTGATATCGACAATTGACTGAATATTCACTCTCAACAGTCTGATTGAAACTGGAATAGAATTTCGGCAGCTGCAGCTGTGTAGTGCGTATGTTGACCTGAGGACAGCCTTTGACTCAGTAGATCGTGCTGTCACATGCAGACTGCTGTTGTCGCATGGGATAATTATTGTAGCTGTAATCAAATGTTTATACAGCGCTGTCTTTGAGACAGACTTCGAGACCGGTCTGACAACTTAAGATAAACCACGATGTTACGGTTTTCTTTTCGTAAGAAAAACTAATCACAGCTGTGAAATCGTAATCGACCCTTCATCCTGGCAATTGTAATTTGTATTTGTAATTGAAAATTTATATAGCACCACCTCAAGAGAGAATCATCGCTGTCATCAGGAGTTCACGACCTAACACAATGAAACCACGTTCGAAAAGAATGGTCTTCAAGCTTTTGTAGAAAAGATTGCAAAGAGGGGCTAAGGAGTTCATGTTGCAGGTTGTTAGGCAGCTTATTCGAGCAGGAATGACCAACCACAGCTAAACTTCTGTGCTGAACAGTGGAACAAGCAAATCGCCTTGCATGGCCGAGCGGAGAAATCTGCGACCAGGTATGGAAGATACTGAAACACATATCTCCTTGAGATAAGATTGAACAGAGCCTGCTAGACAATTACTCACGAGCATCAAGATCTTAAACTCAATGCGGCATTGCATAAGCAACCAGCGTAAATCCTCCCACGTGAACTAGGGTATATGAAAAATTTTGGAATGCCGCCGATCTGCCGAGCCGCAGCATTCAAAACTGATTGAAGCCGATTTATGCAGGAATGAGTTAGATCTGCATAAATGGAGTTTACCTAGGGACTTTGAATGGGTGAACCAGGGTTTGCTGCTGGTCGAGTTACAAGCGAACGGCGTATAGTGGTGCGAATCTGACGCAAATGGTAAACGCACAATCAACATAGTACATTCTTCACATGCTCTGAGAAAGTCAATCCTTTGTCCAAGATCACCCCAGATCACGCATAGTAGCTGAAAAAAAGATACGAGGAAAGCGATGCTGCAGATTAGCAAGTCGAGTTTGGAAATCTGTCCGCTTCTACCAAGCTACATAAACTGGGATTTCATAGATTTCCGACGGACGACATGCAGACACCAAGTGCCTTCGATGATCTGAAGCATTTTTCCAACACCTAGAGAAAAACGAATTTGGTGCAAATCAGCAGTGTAGAGGACATTGAGTAGGAGCATAAATTGGAATCTCGAGGAAGACCAAATGTCACCATGGACCAGTCAGACCAGTGGAACTAAATATGCAGCCACGACAGCTGTCGACCCATGACGCCAAACGATCTTTCAAGGCGCTCCAATAGGATGCCATGGTCAACGATGTGAAAGACCACACTCAAGTCAATAAGAGCCCAGATCAAAAGCACAAAACTGTCAACAAAACTGTCAACAAGAATGCGTGGAGTGGAACTTTCTGAACCCCGACTGACTAAACGTTTGGCGACAGTTCTTCGGCATCTCCTGAGACATTCCTCAATTGATTTGTGTCATGCATTTCCAAGTCATAGTCGCATTGGCTCTCAAATGTGACATCCTTCCCAGTTTTTCTCTTTGGTGTCCTACACGGTTGAATCTCAAGCCCTCTGCGCTTTATCTTCTATGATCTATCCCTCTACACTCTCAGCGACCAACCGAAGCAATTTCGTGTCATGTCATAGAAATCCACCGTTATTTCCGTTAATAAACGCCTCACATACGCTTTAATAATGTGGGATGGGAGCTATTATAGTGTTCTTTATTAACCTTTCAGCAGAAATTGCTGGTTTTAGCCCATTAGTCTGATTGCTTTGCCGTAACTGAGTGATGCAAATGGGAGTGGGTAGAGATGACAACCAGGGCAGCATAGGGGTAATGAATGTGAGCGAAATAACAAACCAGTATTATGACTGGTGTAATTGGGGTGTTTACGCGTACAGCTTGCTTACCTGCTGCTGAAGAAACCAACATCAGAAGACACAGACTCTGTATGAGGAAGCCGGCGAGTGCCATTCTCGACAATACAGTTGTAGACTTTCGATAATTTTGGCGAAGAACGGACAGCATTGTTGTGCGTACTATAATTTATACTCTCCAAATACATTAATAAATGTTTGCTGTTTCGAGCTGAGCGAACAGATTTGGATCAAAAACGAGTTAACTTTGGCATATTATCTTGTCTGTAGCAGATAACCTTTTGGGAAATGAATTGTATGAAATTCGTTATGGAAAGATAAGTTCTTATTCTGATAAAGGCTGTTCTGTAAAAATAACAACATACGCAACAACACAAGCAGACCATGTATGTACTGTAGGCCTTTCCTTGAGATAAGATTGAACAGAGCCTACTAGACAATTATCACGAGCATCAAGATCGTAAACTCAATGCGCCATGGCATAAGCAACCAGCGTAGATTACTCCCCCATGACCTTCAGAATGTTTTATCGGAGTGCAGTACCGGATTAAAGGCTCGTGCAGTTTAATACATCATTGCTGAGCGAATGTGATAGCTAAATAATGTTTATTCAGAATTTTTATCGGATTCCATTTGGATCATCTGAGAAGACAAGTTCAAGCTAAACATCTTGGTCGCTTGATGTTCTTCAGATTATACAGTTCACTGAGGTTAAACTTAAAGATGGGCATTTTCACTTAAGAGTTTGGTCAATTCATTTTAGACTGAGCTATCAGATGTCCAATATACTTTCATGGTAATTATCGCCTTAAGCCATCGCTACCTGAACGTTTTTCTTCATAGCGCTATCTGCATGGTCCCTTTCAGCAGGTCAGAGAAGGAAGGACTGCTGACCAAAGTATGCTACGCAAATCAGATGACTTATATTTGTAAGCATAGGTCTACTGACTGAAGAAGTTTGAAGGATTCGCATATCCACCTATCCTCCATTTCATCTTTGAAAATCTAACTTTCAATCTCCGAAATTTCTCAGTTCCACACAAAAGGCACGTCATGTAGTCCAGCTAATTCGCCAGTCATGCATAAACTCAAGTCCGCAAAAGGTAGGCTGTTTGGTCAACTTCACTGCCAGGTCAGAATCCGGGCGGTCAAGCCAGAGAAACAGCATGATTTTACGGTAACATGCTGAGGGGTGCCAGAGAGAGGCCATATTGGTGTTGAGTGCTGCTGCACCTTCGTGTTCAAAATTTGATGGCCATTACTTCGGACAATGTCTAACTCTTTCAAAGTCGAAGTCCTCTCACTGGAAAGTCTTTGTCGTCAGTGCGCTAAGCCGAATTCAGCATTCATTGTATCTGCTTCTTTCTCCCATCCACATGTATTTGTTGAATGTTTAACGCCTGATGATAATAATTTCCTTCTGTCTTGTGCAGGAATTTTACAATAAACACTTGCATTTCCATAAAATTTAAGAATTCTTCCTTGGCTTTCACCCTGAGGGAAATTTGGACTACTTCAATTAGCGAGCTCGGGCTGGCCACTTAAAATCAACCGCATAAGGCCCGCCGACCGCGTGTTGGACAGCACTGATCTACGCACACTGCCAGCACAGAGCATCCGTACACTTTTAAGGTCCTCCGTCACTAATCGCTTTCTTCTGAAGCCTATTTGGCCTGATCTGCAGTCACGTGGAAACTTCAAACCTGTCTCGATAAGCCACGACCAACAATGCCGTTTGTAACCATTTTCTACGTTGAGAAGCTTATCCCCAGTATTCTGCCAGTTGTTTGCTATGTTGAACCAAGAGAAGCTTATTCCGCGCATTCCGCGTGTTGTTATAAGTTTTGTGAGGCGCCGTCCAAACAGAATGGCTGTGTTACGGCGCCATATAAATCGTCGTAAATTACTACTATTTATTATAAATAGCGGTAATAATAGTCGATAATAATTATTTACAAATAATTGTAAACCCTACTTTTCGTCAATGATATATTAGCCTGTACTTTGATATTCCAGTGCATTACAGTTATAGGGCTCATAGTCCGCAACTGATAAGGAAACCACCAGATGTTTCTTTCAATTTGAAACTGCAGAAAAATTAACGTCTTACTGCATTATAATGTATCTTGATGGAATACCTTGTTTTCAGATTACGAAATAATCTTTCCGTAACGAATTTGAAACCACTCGTTTTTCAAAAGTCATCTGCTAAACTAAAGATAACGCGCGAAGGAAAAATCGTTTTTGATGAAAATCTGCTGGAGCGGATGGAAACAATAGAGTTTAATTTATGTCTCTTGAGAGTATAATAAACGTCCGTTTAGTCCTCAGGCATCCATCCGTGGGCGCTATCGATTCTTCGCTGAAATCACTGAAAGTTCAACTGTCTTGTCGAGAATGGCATTGGGAAGCTTCTTCTTACAGAGTCTGTGTGTTCTTCTGTTGGTTTCATCAACAGGTGATCAAACCATTAACTAAACTTACTAAATGTGTAAACCAGAATATGGACATGCATTAAAAGAATTCTGAGTGTAACGCCTCGCTAACGTCGGTCTACTACTTTTGAGAACTTATAAATTACGGTAGTCATAAAAATATTAAATTTATCACTTCATTCAGGAAAGCTGAACCTGAGTGCGAAACGAGGTGAACAATACTTTATCACCGGCTGAACATTAGAAATGAATAATTATTTGTTTGTACTTTTGGCAATGTTAAAATCCTGTCCACACCACGTCTTTGAAACTGTTTCTGTGTTGCAAATGAGGACGTTCCGCTGTGGACAAGATAGCACGCCAATTTCTCATTCTGGCGCTGATGATGTCCTTGCTAGATGGAGGCACGAGAGATTAAACATACGTGATTCATTTCATGCAATTTAATTTATTCTTAAGCTGTATACATAGGTCGATAATAATGAATTAGAATTGAGGTGAGGTTGTTATCCAAAGAGTGATCGTGATAAGGATTTCCAAATTTAAATATCAATCTTCTTCTTATTTCTCTTCCGTCAGGATGAGGCCCTTATGAAGCCTCTCCATTGTTCTCTATTCCGTACTATGCTGCCGTATGTCTGATCTTCTGTAGGTCTTCTTGGATTGTCCAAGGTCTTCCGTTGCCTTCTGCTCCTCTCTCCCTCCACGTGACCGTGTAGCGCCGCATTGGGCAGTCTCTCTCCCGCCATCCGTCTCACGTGTCCGTATCCAAGTCTTTGTCTCCCAATTCTCTCTTACCGTCTCCTCCGCTCCGAGGTCTTTTCTTGTTTGATCATTCCTTTGTCTCTCCTGCTTCTACCCATGATTCTCCTCAACCACCCCATTACGTTAAATATCAATACTGTAAAGCTAAGCTAGAGGCATCAGCTTACTCACGACTCTGCGTCGTGTCTTAGGATTTGTAGAAGTTACGAATTCGGTTGCCAGAGAGACCAGAGAGATGAGACAGCGCAGCTGCTTAGGCAAGGTTCGTTGAAGATATGAAAGGTTCGACCTATAGGTGCAATTTGTGGAAGAAAGTGGGTTCCAGTCCTTCACTGGTTGAATCCAAATGCCTGCTGAATTCAGTCGGACGATCCCATATCTTGCAGCTGAAAATAATTTACTGGGAGGCACATGGTCGAATCAAATGTATGAAGAAACAAATCCATGAAATGTCTTCAGATGAGAAAACTTGAGGCATCTTAATTGGGAAACTATAATAGGTACCGAAATAATGACCTTAACACAGGAAGCATTAAACGCTTGCATAGGCCCTATAGGTATGATAGATCTAGAGAATGGATTGCAACTTTTCAGAGTCCGATCCGCCGCTGAGTGCTGTCTTAATTTCGAAATGTTCATTATGCCTCTGCTCCGAAAGATCCACGTGTCTACGTTTTCTTCAAAACTGATAACATTTTCTGCAACATTGACAACATTTTCTTCAACATTGACATCGTTCGGGTTTTTCAGTCACTTTAAAACTGAACAGGGTCTCCTACTTTTCCCTTTTGCGCGAACCTCCACTATGCAGAACCGCGCTTTCTCGGTGGTAGGTCCCTCGATCTGGAATGGCTTCCCTCTGGAGCTTCTACCTTTTCCTTTTTAGCTGTGCTGGAGTAAGAAGCACCTCTGAGTAGTTTTCTTGCAAATGTTCGATATGAATAAATGAGTTATTATACGACTGTAACTGTTTTTCAATTTAAAAAGCCTCGCTCTGGTGCTACATATGTGATTCAGCGACAGATGACAGTAAAATATGCTTCAAAGGAGGTAGAGTAGAGGTGGGAGGCAAAGAATGTGAAGGTTCTACATCCTGCGCAGTGGAAATTCATTATGCCCAAACACCATGTAAGATTATATGAATTCTCACGATTATTTAATAATTTCAAGATTCTGATACTCTAATACTCCGTAGTAGACTCTTCATAGTGTAAATCGATTGTGTTTTGGTGTAGCGTTCAAAAAAAGAAATATCTATATTCTATAATTAATTTTGGGATTGGCAACACTCACATTCAACCAACGTATAACTTATTTTTAACTGTTTTGTAGCATACGTTGAATATCGTAATCGCCTACCTGCAAAAAATGCAGGAGGTATCTACAAAAACTTGAAATGGTGTAAGATAACGTTGCATCGTATTGCAATCTAATACAAATAATCTAGCATGACCCAATTTGACCCAGTGAAGTTTAAATTAATCTGATTGAATGTCATTTTTTGAACTTTATGGGGAATTGCCTTGTTGGCTCTGCTCCATCAAACCTTAGAGATATCCTCATGTCGGTCTCATGACTCTCATCAGTCCCGGGTCGTGACACCTTTCGGTCGGCTGCCCATAGACTTCAAATTATTTCTCGTATGCATAAGTTTACAGCTCAATCCAGAAGCTTTCCTATGTCGTAACCACCAGCAGGATTCGCCTTTCTCAAGAACTGTGGCTCAAGTTCCTCTATTTGCCCCTTTCATAGTTTTGCAAGAGCCTAAAGTCTGTAGTATTTTATATTAATTTCATTGGTTTGCGTTGGGAGCACCACTGATGAGTTTTTTTCTTGAAGTGGCGCTTAACCAATTTTGGATTACAATTAAAATTACTATCTCATCTTAGTCTATCTAATCAGGAAACTCACAAGAATATGTGTCACATATAAGAATTTAAAAAGCAACGAGTTTGAAAATTGCATTAGTTAACTTAAATGTAGGCTTTTTTTACACTAAATGTTTATGAATTGTCAGTTAAAGCTTGTCATAACTATGACCCCATTTAAGACTCACTGCCAAGTTTTAAGTGTGCATATATATACAAGTAAGTGTAGTGAATTGCAGCATATTCATATCCCTGTGAGATTACCTCCAGTTAAATTTCCACAAAATTTAGGCGAATATTTACATGAATAGATAATTTTGCATGATATAATCGATGCACATGGCTCCAGTGTGGGTAAACAAGAGACATGCAAAGTTCTCAGAGGCGGTTCAGACCTGATAACATAAGATGACGGCTGAATAGTTTGACGTTCACACTCGGGTGTTGAAGAAGCAGTGAAACGACCGGCATGAACATATAGAGCAGCCTGTTCAAGATCGAAGAGTAGGCCATGGTGAAACTACCCTATTGTACTGCGGATAATGGGACGGAGGACCAACCAGATCACTTTCCGCATATTCATATCGACAGCCTATATTCACATGCTCTGAGAATGGAAATTTCAGATTCAGAATCACAACCAGGTTAAGTACAGAAGTTAAGAAGGAGACCTTTGGAAAGGTGCAAGCTATTATTATGTCCTTTTGAGCTGCCGATGGTTTCCAAGCCAACTCAGTTACTCAGTAGGAGTTCTATTATTTGGAAAACAGCTGGCGATATCTAAACTCCGACGTGATTGCGCTCCCATTTAGGTATTTCTCTATACGAGCATGTTTAGCAACTTCCACGCGGCTTGGAAGCAGTCGTATTGTTATGTTTCAAAATGTTTACAAAAATGTTTACAAGAACTAATTAAAATTGTAGCCTAATGTTACATTCTGATTTCTTTTTATAGATGGTCCTCAGTATAAAGTCAGAGTTCAGAGAAAATGCCACAGCTCAAACCCAACGAGCGATGGGAAAAACTGCACAACTACGTACGACGATACAACAAAAGTCACGCTGAAAAAGTGTATTATTTGGTGCCTGAAAGAAAATTGCAACTCCCAATATTTGATGGATCCTGACGTGTACTAAAACGAACTCAATTCAATCACATGTCTAATTGGAAAAATCAGTTTTATTCGTCTAAGTGTAAGAAACCATCGACATTTAAGGCAATGTATACACTGTGTCCGTGAAAAATCCGACCCCCACAGATGTGGTTAAAAAAACTATAGTAGATAATAATCGATTTAAAAAAATACAAAAGCATTTTCATCTTGACATACTTACAAACGAAATTCTTTTAATGTATTAACGGCCCCGTTTAAACTTACGTCATAGTGACGTATTTGAGTTTTATATTTTGTAAACAAAGTTGCAAGAAAATGGCGTTTAGCGAGGAAGACAAAATTGTTATAAAATTTTTACGCCAAAACAAGAAATATGGAGCCAAGAAGTTTCTGAAAAATTTCCGAACAAGGGTTGGACATTAGGTGGACTAAAGTACCTTATACGAAAAATTTATCACCTAAGCGTCGCAAGGGTAGCGGTAGACCGAGAGTTGCACGGACAACTGAAAATATCGAAAAAGTTGAGGATCTCGTTTTAAGTCACTAAGACTGCGACCTCAATCACATCTAACGCTAAGAGAAATCGCTCGAGAGACTGGAATTGTCTTCAGTGCACGAAATTGTCAAAAATGACCTTCATCTAAAGTGTTTAAAGAAAAGACGAGCGACTGAATTAACAGAAGCCAACAAGGAAGCACGGCTCGAGCGTTCAAGGATTTTGTTACTAGTTCTCGCTATCCTGATGAAATGGTAAACTTTATTTGGTTTACAGACGAAAAGTTGTTTACCATCGCCACACCAACAGAACAGTCAAAATGATCGTCTGTACGTTGCCACCGGAACTCGGAAGAAAAACATCCCAGCTAATCGTTTGCTTAGTACTCGCCCAACATTTCAGTAATGGTTTCAGTTGGTGCATCTGCTCTTGGTAAAACAGACATACATTTCATAGAACCTGGCGTTAAAATAAATGGAGCTTACTATCGAGATTCTTTGTTGTTGGAAAAATTATTACCTGATATCAGGCAATATTCAGATTACTACACATTTCAACAAGATGGTGCTCCAGCTCACCGAGCACGTGAAACTTTCGAACTGCTGAGATAAAGGAGACTCCAGATTTTTACCTCCAAGCTTTGGCCTCCAAACAGTCGACTTAAATCCTGTTGATTATAAAATTTGGGGAATAATGCAGGAGAAGGTATACAAGACAAAGGTCATATTCGAGCATGAAACATTGAAGAACTCGTGAGCGAATTGTTAATGCTTGGGATGAATTTGATCAACTGGTCGACGATGCTGCCGTTAGTCACGGCGTGTGCGTCTCGTAGCTTGTGTTGAAGCCAATGGCGGACATTTTGAACATAAATTATAGATCACTAATATTTCAGGATTAACTTGTTTTTGGAATTTTAAAAATTGATGACAATTTACTAGTTCTTCATTCGTATCTCAGGGGGTCGGAAACCATCCGGACACAGTGTGTATGTAGTTCACGTGAGACATATCCACTGATAAATGAACAATACGTTTCGAATATATTATTATTAAACATTGCCAATTCAATCCAAGTTTTCAGATATTTCAAAGTGTCCAAATAGCATCACTCCACTGTCCACATCAAGTCATATAGGCCTAGTCCAGAAATATAAACACCCCAAAAGGCTTAACCTCTAATATTTTAACACCTAAACGATGCTGGTTTTGATGCTGGCTAATTAATTAATTGATTCCTGTACTAAACTGCCAGTTCCATAGGTGTCCATATTGTCTTCACAGTGTTGTACAGTACATAACAACAACTTATCGACCTACACACACACACACACACACACACACACACACACACACACAAACACACACAACTACACACTAACACTATTTAAGGTACAGTCATACTGTGCATTA
Organism: Aporrectodea caliginosa; assembly: GCA_020284085.1. Taxonomy (NCBI): domain Eukaryota; kingdom Metazoa; phylum Annelida; class Clitellata; order Crassiclitellata; family Lumbricidae; genus Aporrectodea; species Aporrectodea caliginosa. The sequence goes on from JACEVL010000090.1 coordinate 806,762, forward strand.
GAAGACTTCGGCAGTCAGCACATCTTGTGATTCTCGACCACTGAATAAACCACTCCAAGGAGATTTTTCAATGGGCTCTGATTTACTCAGTAGCAAAAACAAGCAACGATACCTCGTGCTCCAGCATCACTTCCACCTGTGTCAGGTCGAAGTCTCAGCATCAGTCCACACTCCACAACCATCTGTTCATCTCACATCACTCAATTACACTCACTTACTTAAGCGCTCATTTATTAACTAGCTCACACTTGCTCACTCGCTCGCACACTCACTCGCTCGCCCACTGACAACCTCAAACTCACCCACTAACCCACTGACTCACTGACTCGTAATCACTCACTCACGCAATGACTTACTGTACTCGCTCAGTCAAGTTTGAAGCGCATAAACAAACGCCAGACCACAGTGTCACCTATGTGGGTGCGAAGCATCTTGTGTAGTAGTAGGCATACCTGCATCTCATTTAGCTGAAGATGTACGTAGTTTTTGTTATCATTGTATTTTTTTATTTTCAAGAAAACGATTGTGCCACCCAGACTTTGCAGAATAAATGGACATAGCCCAGAAAAAGGCCCCAGATAGTCTAAACCCCGTAACAGGCGGACCATGTCTTGTTATAGGATGCCGTGATAACACACTCTGACCGCGTCTTGCCTTCCATCCGCATCGGCCTCAGCTGCCGGTGTCCAGTGGTAGTCTACTCCTAAATGTCTCCACCAGGAGACTCTATTTCGAAACAGATTCTTTCCGGTGGATCTGTTTCAGAATAAATTCGCTCTTACCGGATACTATAATTATTCTAAACAAAGTTTTCGAGGGAAAGAATATTTCATTCTCCGTTGAAATAAACTCTCCCGGGAAGATTATTTCAGCGCGAGAGAGGTTACAGTGACATCATAATATACAAAATCGTTTGGACAATCTAAATAGTTATTGTTTCCCACGACACTAGGAAATCTATAGTTTAAAGTAGGCCAACGCACAGTGATGGGGAAAATACTTCTTGAAAGTATTTTGCGTATAAGTAAGTATAAATACTTTATCACAAAAGTATTTAAAATACAAAGTATAAAATACTAGTCTGGTAAAACTATTTTAAATACTAAGTACAAATAGTTTGTGCCGAAGTTTATCACAGATAAGAAAGTCATATAAAAATTGAGACTCAAACTCTTAATATAGAATTTTGAACACCAGCAAAAATATTTATCCAGTTCAGCATTCTTTATATGGTACTTAGGAATTGGCCTTAATTATCAGCAGTTATGATTTTTTCAACGGTTTTCGAAGACTGTGTTTCTGCTGATATTGTTCCAGTTTTGAGCATTTTGCCAGGGAACTTCTTTTCATATGCTTGTAGGTACCAATGTCACCAGTCTAAATCTTCTGGAAATCATTTGCCACTATCAGATTCAATGTATGAATTGCACAGCACATATTTTTGGCAAGAATATGTCAATGGTATTATCTGAAGAGGACAAAATTGTGTTAATGTCTAATGGAATTAATTGATCCATTCCATCATCTGCACTATCATCAAACTCATCATCAACACTTGAAGGGCAGCCAGCAGTATGGTGACTTTGCACTTCTGGCTCATGTTCTGCCTTCTGATATGCTGAAAATGCTTGAACGATGTTAGACCCATTGTCTGTGACAGTGGAGGTGATGTTTTAGTGGTTAAGGCCAATGTCTGAATGCTTTGTTAATTGTTATTAATGAGATATAAAAGTAGGCCTATTTTTAAAAAGTATTTTAGCATTATAATTTAAAGTACAAAATATTACCAAAAAAGTATTTTAAGTAAAAGTATAAATACTTGATCACAAAAGTATTTTAAATACAGTACAAAATAATAGATTGCATTTAAAATACTATTTTAAATACTAGTATTTAAAATACTTCCCATCACTGCCAACGCATAACGGCAGATATATTATGTATTTATGTTAGGACTATTCATCTGGAGATTCTTTTTGGTAATTTAAGTAAACAACGTTTCAAATCAGTCTTATTCAAGAAAATTATTTTGTACTGTTTTACAAAGTAGTACTTATTAATGGAACTTATAGCCAACATAATATTATAACTAATATTGAAGTCTATGGTGAAATAAACAAGAGAATGAGTTTATGGACGTCTTGTGACAGCAAAGGTCTTTGTCGTCTTCCCTTTGTTGTTGATTCTGTGGTGATTGTCTTTGTACGAGATCTTTATATTACAGGACGAGGAGTTTGGCCGGGATCTTCCGCGATGTTATCCATTTCGAGTCTCCAAGCTGGTTCTTTGATGCCCTTTTTCGTTATCTACAACGCTAGTATATAACGCTACTATATATTTACATTAATAGGATTTTTTAAATTATTTGTTTATTTATATTTTTTGGCTTTTTTGAGTTTTTAAACTACACGTTTAAATTGTTACATACACAATTTACTTACACAGGGTTATGCATGATATCATATTAGAAAACATTTACACGTGTGCACAGTCATCTACATTTATGCATAAATGCCTAAGTAATACGTAATATATAATTCATAAACCCACTGTTTTGGTCGAAGCAGAGGAAATCCACTTCTCTTAGAGAATCTTTCCATCGCTGATCTCACCAATGATTCTTACCAGCTTCTTCTGCAGACCTGTCAACCGGAGGCTGTTCGTTGTGCTGCAGTTCTTGGCACTTGTTGCGGATGGTTTGGCTGATGTTCTTCCGTGTGTATTCTAAGAGGAGGTGATCGATGGTGTCCGGGAAGTCACAATCCTCTCAGTTTCCGTCAGGGTGGATGTTGATCTTGTGAAGCCACTGGTTCAGCAGCACTCAAACCCAAGCGTAGTCTCGTTATCTGGAATTCTTGTTTCTACGGAGTATCTATGTAGGCCTACTTGATTCTGATGGACACTAGTGTCTTGATCCATGTGCTGAAGACTCCCTTCTGACATTATGTTACCTTGCTGACAAAAAAAAACAAAATGTCTGTCACTTTTGAAATACGTACTGCTTCATTTTCCCGCTCATTTGCTTTCTCTCGATGCACGTAATGAAGTTGACTGTCGGTAGCTGGGGTGCCTGTGGTTAGGAAACCAAAATGTGATGCAGGACAGCTTCAATAAAATATTTATTCAGACAAACATTTGCTGATACCTTCAAACGAGTATGATTATAATAATCTTTCTAGGAAAAATGCAAGCTGTTCTATGGAAATAATTGTCTTGAAAATACAGTGCAAGATTGATTGTCTGGTATATAAACTGGTTTATCCATTACCTTTTCATGGTAATGGTAATCGCAAATTTATGTACGTATAAGTGTCAAGATCTTCAATTCAATGCGCTGTGCATTATCTTCCACTGCAGTTCCTTCCATATGAATTTTGAGATATGCCGAAAACTTGGTATGCCACCGATCAAGCGAGCAGCGGCATTTGATGTCTAAAGTAATACTGGGCAAAATCACCTTTAGATAAATGGCGAAGAAATGTGTGGAAGATATGATTAGCTTACACTTAATTGCGGTCGAAATGGTGCAGAATGGTTTTACAAAATAATCAAAAAGATGGCAGACCTACTGTACTGTTTCAGCATTGATACATTCATCTGTACTTTGATAATCAAGTGCACGACAATAGAGTTTAGGACTCTCAAGTCCGGATTTGATATGGAAATCAACAAAAACAGCCAGAGTATAACAACCAGCCCCACGGCTGGGGTGGCTGTAACACTAGATAGGCTAAATTGTACAAAAACTTCAAACAGTGTTAAATTTGGCAAAAGCCGCATTTAATCTAAAGCAGGCATATTCTCAATGTTTGGGTTGAGAACTAAAATTACAAATGTGAATTCTGAAGAGTTTTCGCCAATAAATGAGATTCCTTCACAGATTTTGTAATCTTCACAGATTTTAAGTCTTCATAAACTTAAAGTCTTCACTGTTCTTCGCAGACTTCCTCTCAAAACCCCTTCTCAGAATTCTAGTGCATTAACAGTGAGTCACTCGCTCTTTTTTGAGTTACTCTATGAAGTGTGGCACTAGTTGGAAAGCTGCAGTGGGCACTGTGAAACACGTAGGACTGATATTGATCATCTATGCACAGTTGCACACTGCCAGCACAGAGTATCTTTAATCTTCTGAGGTCATTCTTCGGTGTCACTAAGCTTAGTTATGTTTTCATGCAGCGCCTCCTGCCACTGTATTTAAATGCTGTCACGGTTGGACCACATAATGAGGGAAGGGCTAGAAAGCACCATTAACATAACCTCAATAATCACCATTGGATGCAGTCTTTATTCTCCATTCGAAAGAGCGGACTGGGTATGAGACGAGTGCAATCGCTTTCTTCAGCAGCCTATTTGGCCTCAACTGCGGCCACATTGAAAGAAAACCCTTAGTGCTATCCAAAACGCCAATCACCCGTCTGTTTCAATCACCATTGTCTAACTGGCCTCGACGAGTCGACTAGGCCATGCCCAACAATGTTGGTTGTAATAATTTTCTCTGTTGAACCGGGAAAATAACGGCAAAAATAGTACACAGCAATAAATTTAAAATGAATATAAATGCTACTGTTTCAGTAGTGATATTATCAGACTGTACTTTGATACTCCAGTGCATTACAGTTATTTGGCTCATAGTACGCAACTGATAAGGAAACCACCAGATGCTTCTTTGAATTTGAAACAACAAAAAAGTTAATGTTTTGTTGCATTTCATCTATCTTGATGGAATACCTTTTTCAGACTACGACGTTATCTTTCCGTAACGAATTTCAAACAACTCGCTTTCCAAAGGTTTTCTGCTACAGACAAGATAATGCGCGAAGTAAGAGCGTTTCTGATGAAAATCTGTTACAGCGGCTGGAAATCAGACACTTTAATTTATGTCTTTTGAGTACATTAATGTCCTTTGGACACACGACGGTGCAAAGTATCGTAGCCTATCGTAGGGCTATCTAATAAATCGCCGCTCGCAGAAGGACTTTTCAGAGGCTCTCTCAGCACAGAAGCCCCGGGGAAAAGAAACTCCATTAAAGAGCGAGAGACCGATAAGGAAAACCAGTCACTAGTTTAGCCCTTATTTGGTCTGATCTACGGTCACTTGGAAACTTCAAACCTGCCTTGATGAGACCAGGCCCAACAATGTCGTTTGTAGTCATTGTCTACGCTGAGCAAGAGAAACTTATCCCGCGTATTCCGCGTGTTTTATAAGTTTTGTGAGGCTCCCTTTAAACGGAATGCCTGTGTAACGGCGCCATATAAATCGTCGTTATTATTATTATTTATATTTCAATAGCGGTAATAATAGTACATAGTAATTATTTAAAAAGAATTATAAACGCTACTTTTTTGTCAATGATATATTAGACTGTACTTTGATATTCCAGTGCAATACAGTTATATGGCTCATAGTCCGCCACTGATAAGGAACCACCAGATATTTCTTTCAATTTGAAACCACAGAAAAGTTAAATTAATGTCTTGTTGTATTTTATGTATCTTGGTGGAATTCCTCTTTTCAGACTACGAAGTAATCTTTCCGTAATGAATTTGAAACCACTCGTTTTATAAAAAGTTATCTGCTACAGCAAAGATAACGCGCGAAGTAAAATCGTTTTGATGTGAATCCGTTCGAGCGGCAGTGAAAAACACACGCTTTAATTTACGTCTTTTGAGAGTATAATAGACGTTCGTTCCGTTGGACACACGACGGCGCTATCGGTTCTTCGCTGAAATCACCGAAAGTTCAACTGTGTTGTCGAGTATGGCATTCGGAAGCTTCTTCTTACAGAGTCTGTGTGTTCTTCTGTTGGTTTCATCAACAGCAGGTAAGAAAACAATAATAACTAAACTCACGAAGTAGCCCTATACCAGCCAGAACATCGAACTGCTGCAACTCTCACGCTCTTTACCTCAACCGTACCCACTATCATTTTCACCCACCATCACTTGCGGGCAAGCTATTAAGCTAAAAGGTGAAAGCTCACCAGGTTCTGCCCAGTTGAAGCCTTTAATTCAAAACTTCGAGCAAAAGAGTTCTTCTGCCCCAAGGCTGCTTATTTTCAAGCCGAAGCCATGGCCTTCAAGCTTTCTCTTATAACCTCCAGAAATACGCTTGAGCGATATGAAGAATATTGGACATAATTTGGATATAATGTAAAAATTATTACGTTACAAAGAAGTTTTGCTGTGGTCTGCGCATCCTCCAAGAACAATCTACCTAACAAGATGCGACCTGAGCTTCTTAGTCTGTTTTTACCTCTTTCCGCGAACGCTTTTGTTCGATCGTGGTTTCATTGTGTTAGATCGGGAGCGACTCTGATGAGTCTCTCTATCCAAATAGCGCTATATAAATTTGCAATTACCATTACCATTACCATTGTCCTAATGTTGCATATCAAGTCCTCTTGTTTCAGCGCGTATATCCATTTGGCGCGTTGTTGGACCTGTCAGCCATCATTACCTTTGCTTCACGTTCAGCATGCTGTTTAGTAGTGTTTATGCATTATGAGAGCTATCAGATCTGATCTTCTGTTCAGCAATCAAGGACAGAATGTCTTTTCTAAACTCTTCAAATTTATAAAAATATTTGTCACTGTCACTGAAAGATGTCACTGAAAGATGATGACCAATTTCTTCTATTTGAAATGAATCTGCTGCTCAGGTCTTTCGTGCTACGTCTGTACGTCGGATACTCACGGTGAAGCATGCTACAGAGGAGGAACTGGTTTGCCGTCATCTGAATGTGAAGGTCCAGAGTACACGCACTGCGTCGCAAGCTTATACTTCGTAGTACAGAAAAGTAAGATAACATAAAAACTTTTCATTGTTTAACATTTAAAGTCATTTCTTGCTTATATTGGCTTACTGATGAGGTAGGCCTACAATGTAAACATTTCTGTAAACATAGGCTTCATTTATTATTGCACAAACACATTTGAATGAATTTGAAATGTCATCAAAAAAGAATATTCTTGGAAAGACTTCAATATCAACCTATATGACTTGATCGGGACTACTACACAGCAGTAACAAACAAGTTATATAGGTTGAAAGTGGAGTCAATCAATCAATCAATCAATCAATTTCGTTTATTCACAACACCAAGCTGACAGGTCGCAACTTGTAACAGGTAACAGATAGGAAAAATTGTCTAAGCTCTGACAGTTAGTTATTAAATGGGTTGAGATAGCAAATATTATCTGTGCTCTAACAGTTAGTTACGATACTAAAGAAGAATTAGGCTAGTGGCAATGCTAGTTAGGGCAACGAACGAGGTAACCAATATGGTATATACCGGAGATAATGTATTTAATAGATGTTTTTAAAGTAATACGGTTACTATAGCGAAGTGGATTTCTATTTGAAGAATGACCAACTGGTGTCAAAAGCAGCAATCAAAAGACGTTATTTTACTGATAAATCACAATCTGATCTATAATGGTCTAATATAATAAGATGATTTATTCTAAAAATATAAGTTATTGTGGTGTAATCTGACTTACACCATTATACAATCTGACCAAATTAAGATTCTGCTAGAGCGGAGACTTATACATGTTTGGATGTTGGATGGCAAACATGCACACAATTTTGATCAGAGATCATAAAAAGCAAATTATCGCAAGCCGTGAAGCGCCATTTACTCTGGGCCAGCGCAGAAGATGCTTCAGGGTTTATGACGACGACAATTACATGTATATACAATTATACACGAATGGTTCAGCGTTATTGATAAGAGCACTGCGTTTGTGTCTGTCGACCATCGCTGCGTTTTAGTCCAGAGCCTCAGTACCAAAGTCCCTTCTGGTCTCCCCATTGTAACCACTCGTACATTCTTGTATGAAATAATTATCATCTGCATAATTCCTGCTATACTGAATGTTTGGCTGGTACAATAAAATGATGGTTATAGTTATGCTTAGTTGGCACATCGCATGTCATCGTGAATTAGACCGTCTTGATGGAATAGTTTTCCATTGCAATTATGCGTCAGAAAGCTAAATTTGTCAAACTATATTATTAAGTCGTACCTAGTTAGATCCGTCAGACAGCCATGTTTAACGCCTTGTTGGGTTTTTAAGTGGCGCTTATGTAATAGCAGAATGCAGGATGCATGCAGACATACAATGTCATGAAAATAAATATTTAGTTAACGAGCAAATAATTATCATAGATAACCATTTAATGGGTTTTCTTAGAAGTGACTTTGATTTGAGTTACCATTCATGTTAACTGGTTTAATTAACATTCGTGTTTGGACGTTCGATTGACAGCAGTAGTGTGTGTAACTGTGTATCTGTGTGTGTGTTTGCGTGTGTGTGTGCGCGCGCGTGTGTGTGTAAAATGAATTTTATATATATATTAGGGTGTTTCCAAAAAATGAAAGTGTTAGAAAGTTGTTCTCCAACCCATCATTGCGTGATACTAGATAGAAAGAGTAACCAGTGGTAGAGTAGCAGTGCAAAGTACGTAAAATAGTCATTCAGTACAATCATTAAGACACTAGAGCTGCAGTGTAGCATTGTAGCAATGTAGCATCTACTGAATGCAATGAAAGGCGAACGCTATACAAAACATTATGCCCTCTATTTAAAGTAAAAATTCAGTTACCACAAATCCATCAATAGCGCATGTTGCCGGTTTCTCAGGAGTTCTTGATAGCTCCTCCCATTACTGGCACACTGACCTTGCTTCTAGTGCCCTTAACTATTTTAATTTGTTTTTGTTCCTCGTTGCGTGTTAACGAGGCATTGAATTCTTGAATCAAGGCAACTTCCGTTCTGCAAGATCGTTCACAACCTTCACAGAGGTGGCAACCATCTGTTCTATATATATTCATGGAGTAGCCATTCGCTGGAGTCATTTTGCAAGAATTCCTCTCCCAACATCTTATAAAACTCCGTGTACATGACGTAGTCATGTGGTACCTTTGTTTCTGGATTGACGACTAGTGGAATCCGTTTTTGAGGTTCATCGTACCCCTCAGTATCTCTTAGAGTAGAGCCATGACCAGTAATTTCTTCTCTTCCACCGAGACATTATCGTTGAAGAATCCAAATCCTATCAGTAGCTCACACAGGTATCATAATTAATTGGCGACCAACTGCTGTGGTGGCAGCTTCTGCGATCTCCATGTCAAGGTATACCGGCATACTACAAATCAAGGGGACAGAACATTTCTTGGAGCAGCTGCAGATGATGGGCTCTGGACCCAGTATCTGACATACACATTACACAGCAGTCAATAAGAGACAGACCTCACTGAGATGCTTACTTATTTGTTCTCGATATTATGGACCACACAACTTCCGGGATTCGAAGGACCCTAGATGCAATGGTTCATACTGTTTTGCGGAATAGCCACAGTATCATGGAGTTAATGGTTCTGGCCATCCAACGGGCATGGTGAATTGCTCCTAGATATCATAAATGGATTCCACTGTGAGACGTTCCATTAATGAAAGCAATCGACAGCTCCAGCAGTTCACGGTAGTCATCTGGCACTTGGAATCTTTACGGCTGTGCTACTCCAAACTCTATGACACTGTTTTCCATGGAGCGATAATGGATGCCATACTTTTCATCGTCATGGGCTGTGAAAAAATCTCCGGAATGAACGAAAAAGAAGCTTGATATATTCGTTGCTAGAAATCTTTGAAATGGCCAAACAGTTCTATTGCAGGAGACTTTGAGACACAATAGATGCAAATCATCGTCTCCAGCATGATCTCTTAGACGTGGTGCGGCGTGTTAAATGTTGGAATTCGGATCATCCTGGATCTGTCCTGATGAAGCCATTGCAGAAATATTTGAGCAGCCTTCTGTCCCCTTCCTTTTATACGATCTAGTACTGCATCCACTTCAGGAGTGATCACATTCACTGTGCCTATTATCACTCTCGGCTTTGAAGTAAACGGATCTTTCTCAGGATCAGGTGACAAGGTAATACTGTTGCTGTCCGACAACAATCCATCACAATAATCATCACCTTCCTGAATATCAGCTCTGGTGGTAGTGATGATGTCACACAGTTCTGCGTGTTTTGTCTCCACTGAATGATTTGCTGCAGTTGTTTAAAGCCTCAACACGCATTTGTTCTTGAGTGTGGTTTCTATCTACTGCGGGCTATCGTTCATCTCCGACGATTTTCTCGCTGTGCCTCCAAAAATAAATGCTCTTTCTCAATTTTTATTAGGGAGCACTGTTAAACTAATCATCCAGGTGGTCTTGAAACATTTGCTGATTTGAAAAAAATGTTCCAATGCATAATTTAAGAATAAATGGTTAAAAACGAAAAAAATGCACTTTTACAGAATTTCAACTGGTTTGTGCAAGTTCTAAATATTGTTCAATCTTCAAAATAATTTGGCTATAGAGTCTCAATATAAGCCTTCACCAAATGGTTGGTTGGAGGATTAGAAAAAATATACATGAAAATTCTCCATTAGAGATGGGAACACCCTATATATATATATATATATATATATATATATATATATATATATATATATACAGTGCTGGCCATAGCATTAGAAACACATATATAAAACACTACAAAGTGTGTGAAATTACATTTTGAATGCTATGCGCTAGTAATATTAGGGTTTTTGAATTGATTATATCTTTTGGTTATAGGTGGAGGTTAGTTTTAATTGAAAAAAAAATTTCGGGAAATTTTTCTGCTTTTCACTAAATTTAGTACAAGGACAGAACATTAGAAACACACGAGTGAAAGTGTAAAAATTTCATGAAATAATATTATCAATGCTCTGCGCTAGTGATATCTATATTTTTTGAGTAGATTATGTTCTTTGGTTATGTAGGTGAAGGTCAGTTGTCACTGAAATAACTGTTATTCACGGAAAGTTTGACTTTTTCTATCAAAAATGGGTAAAATTAAAGATTTAACACCGCGGAAGGTTTCTGCTGTTAAAACTTTGATTAAAGAGCAGTGCTACAGTCAGAGGGAGATTGCTAAGAAATGTGACATTTCTGCAGCTTCTGTTAACAGAGTTAAAAGAGAATTAGACCTTGGTCAAGATTTCTGTGAAGAAAGAACCAAGAACAGGAAGCGTAGCGGCATGAAATCAAGGTTTTGTACTCGGACCAGACGAATTCTGATCAGACTCTGTAAATCCAATCGTAGAGCAACAAGTTCCGAGCTCTCTCGTCAGGTATCAGAGTATGGCGTAAAGGTTTCACCCAGAACTGTGAGACGTGAGTTGTGTAATGCTGGATTAACTGCGCGGCGTCCTGTTAAGAAAGCCAAACTCACACCGGCCATGATGAAGAAGAGGTTGCTATGGGCAAAACAGTACAAAAATTGGACTGCCAATGACTGGACGAAGGTGTGCTTCAGTGATGAGAACAAAATTGATATCCTTCGGCAGTCCAATTTTTGTACTGTTTTGCCCATAGCAACCTCTTCTTCATCATGGCCGGTGTGAGTTTGGCTTTCTTAACAGGACGCCGCGCAGTTAATCCAGCATTACACAACTCACGTCTCACAGTTCTGGGTGAAACCTTTACGCCATACTCTGATACCTGACGAGAGAGCTCGGAACTTGTTGCTCTACGATTGGATTTACAGAGTCTGATCAGAATTCGTCTGGTCCGAGTACAAAACCTTGATTTCATGCCGCTACGCTTCCTGTTCTTGGTTCTTTCTTCACAGAAATCTTGACCAAGGTCTAATTCTCTTTTAACTCTGTTAACAGAAGCTGCAGAAATGTCACATTTCTTAGCAATCTCCCTCTGACTGTAGCACTGCTCTTTAATCAAAGTTTTAACAGCAGAAACCTTCCGCGGTGTTAAATCTTTAATTTTACCCATTTTTGATAGAAAAAGTCAAACTTTCCGTGAATAACAGTTATTTCAGTGACAACTGACCTTCACCTACATAACCAAAGAACATAATCTACTCAAAAAATATAGATATCACTAGCGCAGAGCATTGATAATATTATTTCATGAAATTTTTACACTTTCACTCGTGTGTTTCTAATGTTCTGTCCTTGTACTAAATTTAGTGAAAAGAAGAAAAATTTCCCCCCAATTTTTTTTTCCAATTAAAACTAACCTCCACCTATAACCAAAAGATATAATCAATTCAAAAACCCTAATATTACTAGCGCATAGCATTGAAAATGTAATTTCACACACTTTGTAGTGTTTTATATATGTGTTTCTAATGCTATGGCCAGCACTGTATATATGGGTATATTCACAACCGGCAGCAAATTAGAGAAATTTCCGTCTTCTCCTTTGTACGGCTTACACAAAGAGTAAAATTATAATTTATAATTGTTAAATACATTGTAGGGCATGAGTTAGTTTTTTTTTCAGTAGTAAAAAATTATTTATATTATATTATTTAGATGATTAGTATGAGACAAAAATTATAAAGTCCAATTTTGACCAGAAATTTCATTGTATTTTCTAATGGTGAGTCAATTCAACGTTACGTTAGGGTAACAGTTGAAGCGCTGAGCTGATGTTTTATAATTTTTAGATAATTAATTTACATATATCCATTGCTCTTTAGTCTATACGGTTTTTATTAACTTATTAACTAACTACATAATTAAAAATAAATAAAACCCTCTGTCATCAATTATTGCTTACAACACCGTTACGAATGGGTTTCTGCCATCTGTGGAATAAGTTGAAAACCCTCGTTTTTTTAATTGACATCTTCGATAGCAGGGATCATGTCTGCACTGATTTTACCAACAAGAAATCAATATGAATGTTTGCTTCTGTTGAGAATTTTCATAAATTTAGCAGGTACTGTTACAGTATAAAAAAGATTTACAACTCCGTGGCTGTAATTATTGCATTTTGCGTAAATATATTTTTTCTTTCGAAAAAAGGCCTACTATTAAAACTGACTTATAATTTGTCTTATTTTTCATATCTTAACTCGTCCGGTCAGCGTGGAGACCTAATTATGAATATTTTACAACTCCGTTACTACAACTCCGTTACTTTATATTTCTACTAAAATGAATTTATTTAATAGTACATGTATATAATTTGTCGTCATAATAATTTACGTTGCTGTGTAATATTTTATTGCATACTTAAAACTAATTAATTACCAATTATATGCTGTGGCATTTTGAACTGTGCATTTATAAAGTAACGGAATTGTAAATATTTAGGAATTAGAGTTGTATGTTTTTCATATAGTAAAAAAAGTAAAATGAAAAATTAGGCTAAATCTGTCAAATTTAAGCTCTGCTCAATATTAAGTATGCTTCAGCACTGCCATGAAAATATTTGTGTCAGACATTTTTAAAATTTTGCATGACATTTTTTATCTAATTCTATTTCTGAATTTGCCTCCGGTTGTGAAATATAGCCATATATATATAGGGTGTCCAATAAGTTCGTGAACGATTTTGCTTGCAGAAAGCAGAAAATTTATGCAACATACATTAATAATGCTTATGTCATTTGAAAGAGCTGTATGTCCCGAAACCAAAAAGTGTAAAAAGTGTGAGGTTTTTGCAACTAGGAAATGACGTCATCAATTTATGCTGAGAGGCTATTTTTAGCGAATTTTATGCAGTTCGCGATCGTTTTTCGTAAACAAACTCGGAAATGGGCAAAATAGCAGACGTTCAGTTACGCTCGAAAGCTGCTATTCTTGCTCAAGAAGGATATTCGTATTCCGTTATAGGCCATAAATTAGGACGATCGAAAGGTTGGGTTGCAAAATGGGTTGAAAGAAGCAAGCAAGGCGAGTTAGGCGATCATGCACGATGCGGTCGACCAAAGATTTTGACACAGGCTGCTATTAAAATAATCAAAAAGGCGAAATACAGACGAGGATTTGGATTGAGACAGATAGAAAAATCTCTCAAGGCAGGTGGACTGAAGGGCAACAAAGAAACAATCAGAAATTACATGAAAGTGGAGCTGAAGTGGAGAAGTTGGAAACGCAGAAAGACGCCATTGCTAACAGACGCTCAGAAGAAAAACGGTTGTTATTCGCGCGGCAGCATAGACATTGGAAATTCGAAGACTGGTTTAATGTTTTGTTTAGTGACGAATCGCCGTATCAAGTGTTCTATGTTCCAAACTCACGCAATGACACCGTTTGGGGTTCGCAAGAAAATGTTCCTGTCGCCTCGCAGGTCAAGTTTAGTCCGACTGTTCTTGTGTGGGGAGGTATGACAGCCTCAGGATTAACGCGACTACATTTTGTACCTCAGCATACATCAATTAACTCGGAGTATTATATCAATAACATTTTAAAGAAGGAATTGAAACCAGTTTACGACAGACTGGACACTTCTGGAACGATCTCGAAACGACGACTATTCACTGACAACGCCGTTAGCGTTTTCCAGCAGGATTGGGCGCGAGCACATACATCTGCTGTTTCGCGAGCATGGCTGAACGAAAATATTCCTAACTAGGGGCCTACATTGAAAACTGGCCTCCAAACTCTCCTGATCTCTCACCGATTGAAAATCTCTGGAGTATACTGTCAAGCAGTGTCTACAAAGATCCTGAACCAAAAACTCCTGCTCAGCTAAAACGTCGTTTGCGAAAAGCATGGAATTCGATATCGCTTGAAACTTTGCACAACCTCATCGAATCTTTGCCCAGACGAATGAAAGCTGTTATAGCCAGCAAAGGCAACACTATTGCCTATTAAATGGTACAATAACTATTGATTTTTGTTGTGTAGTTTTTTTTAATAAACTAGCAAAATCGTTCACGAACTTATTGGACACCCTTTTATAATGTTCGTGTGTATAATGCACCAGCGTATGCGCTTGTCTGAATCGGTGTTGAGTATTAAGTATTAATTAATTAGATTGTCAGACAGGTGTCTGATTATAGTCAGACGTGAAGAGCGTGAAACAAGTTGCTGATATGAGGGGCTTTAAGTTTAGTTAGGCCTACAGGTAAAAGGAGAAGTTGATTTGTGTTCAGTTAGAGGTGAGGAACAGTTGATTTGTATAAATGGTCTTCTAGTGTGTTGAATCTAAAGAAGATTATTTGGAAAGATTATGGACTGTGTTAATGTGAATTGACACCCACGCACTGTCATAGTTAAGTTACCGTTAGGTAGTGATAATAGACAGTGCAGTTAAGGAAGGTGATAAACAATGAAAGATCACAATAGAATAGATGACCAATTAAGAATTGCGCGCTGCAACGGTATTGATTACTATATTAATTATTAGTCATAATATAATATTGTATTTTTGGTATTGTCAATCATCAATTATGTAAGAAAAGTAAGCTGTGATTATATCCAAGAATTAGTAAGTTATGGTAATTATTTCTACCAAGTGATGTCCGTTTAATTAATGTTCTTAGTCTTACCGAGTTTTTTGGATCTTCTTATTCGTTCTTCCCAATTGTTAACAGCCCCAAAGAAACAGAAACATCCTGTTTTAATTCGATCGTGAATTCAGGTATCGCAAATCAAATATAGTAGGCTACTACTAACTTTCGCTGTTAGTAAGAGAGAGTATTCAGAGCAGGCGTATACACCGTGAGGCATAAAAAAGGAAGCCACTGCAAAATCGTTATTATTTTAACAATATTCAAACAATGTCAAAGAAATTCATGAAATTTATAGCTAAATAGCAGGCAATGTAAAACAAATTACAGTTTGTACTGAAACTGTCTGCCTTTAGCTTCTACGCATGCGCGAAGTCGTTTGCACCATTCACGCACCGCCGAGTCAATAATTCGTTGGTCAAGATCGTTCCAAGCTTGCATGATTCGCTTACGAAGATCTTCAACATCACGGACTTTTGTTTTATACACCATTTCCTGCATGCATCCCCATATTTTATAATCTACGGGATTCAAATCTGGGCTGTTAGGGGGCCATAGTGTAGGAATTATGAAGTCAGGAGTTTCAGTCGTCAGAAGTGCAACCGTTTCTCGTGCTCTGTGCGCTGGAGCACCATCTTCCTGGAAAATGTAAAATTCAGAGAATTCTCGAATTTCAGGTAGAAGGTCTTCCATGAGTAAAACATCTCTGTAGTATTGGCCGTTGATTTTTACCCCCGGTTCAACAAAGTGAATTGACGTGCGCCCCAGAGAAGAAACACCGACTGATACCATCAGGGATTTGCTAAACGTCGGACATGTGCGTAAAAGGCGGACGACCACTGCCGGGAAGACGTTGCGAAGTTCCAGTACTATCAATCTTGCGAATAATCTTATCCAATCCACTACGAGAACAGCGTTTATGAGGAAACTCTTTTAAAAATCTTTTGCTCCATATTGTTTGTTTTGTCGTAAAAATTTAATAACGTGTTTATCTTCCTCACTGAACGCCATTTTCGTAAATGGTCGAAAAATTATTGATGTCATTATTATTACGTCAACGATTTAAATGAAATTTTTTATAGGGCCTTTTTTAAAATAAAATTATTCATTTTAACGATAGATGTTTTTGCGTAAATTGCATTTGTTTTTATCAATTATTGTATGAGTTATAACGATTTTCCAGGGGCTTCCTTTTTTATGCCTCACGGTGTATATGTTGAGAATAGATTAA
The DNA here is from genome assembly GCA_020284085.1 of Aporrectodea caliginosa. Classification (NCBI taxonomy): domain Eukaryota; kingdom Metazoa; phylum Annelida; class Clitellata; order Crassiclitellata; family Lumbricidae; genus Aporrectodea; species Aporrectodea caliginosa. The sequence goes on from JACEVL010000090.1 coordinate 823,296, forward strand.
TTACATTTTTAACAACTGCAGCCGGATGCAACTTCATTCAAAAGAAAGAAAGCACGCCGTTTAGTGGCGTTATTAAACACTGAGTTAAAGTTTCAACCAATGTTACGAATAACATACTATTGTCATGTCATTTCACATATCCATCGTCGCTTCGCGGCTGTGCGCTACATGAATTGTGAGAATTGTGAGCACTCTTTGCCCAGTGTTTTCTGTCGCGTCACACGTTCGTTAAACCAGCACTCACAAGTCCGGTCCAGGTCAGAACGTTGTCGATTGATTATATTCATGGCCTTCCTCGTTCTCGCCCCCCCCTCTATGGGACCCGTCATCAGACTGCTGTCGATGTTGTTGTGAGGTTGTCTCATGGTATGACCAAAATACAGTCGTTCACGAGTTTTGGCGTGTGCCAACAGTTCCTTTCTGGCCCCGCTGATGTACACACCCGTTCGTTGGTCATCATTTCCGTCCAGGGAATTCTCAACAGCTTTCTTAAACACTTGTTCTCAAATGCTTGCATACGCCTTTCTTCCTCCTTCAGAGTCTAAGGCTCGCATCCGTACGTCGCCACTGGCCACTGGCCACACAAAATTAATGTCTTGATCAGTCGCAACGTGGGATCGTTGCTGTCGTTGCTGATGGACGTGTTATTCAATATCTTCGTCAACTTGACCGTGACTGCCTTTCACGTTGCCAGCCTTGATTTCGCATAACTCGCGCAATTCGCATCTGTTGTTGGTTGTTACCATTCTCCCCGGGTATAGGCCTGCAAAGGAATTTACTTGTTCTAGTCACCACGTACAAACCACCTCGGTATTCGTCATGACTTTCGTCTTTCGTCTTTCGTCTCACCTGGCTGTGCACCTGACTGTTTTTTGTGTGTTTGTCCTATAATGATTTAATTTATTTAGCACATTTCTATTGTAACTGGTTGTGGTCTGTCAACCTGTCAGAAAATAAACGAATATCTTTGCCACGTTGATCGACATGCCATATTCTCCTGCAGCACTTTCGACGCGTTTCACGAGTTCTTATAGTTCTTCCGGTGTAACAGTTGTGGCCAGTAGGACGATATCGTCAGCATATCTAAGGTCGCTGATGGTTTTTCGCCTAAATCCTAAATCCCGAAGACTCCCGTTTGTGTTTTTCTTATACTTGTTAATCTAGAAACAACATCTAAGCTGGGAAAATTACTCGCCTAATAGTTATTAAAGCAAATTAAAGTTTCACTCGCTTACATTGTACAATGCATCCCATAGAGATGGTTTATCTATTATAGGCCTAGTCTATTTCTAAACTCCTACGCCAAAGTTGACCCGAGTTAATAGTTTCTCAACATATATTTCTTTGTCGACATTCAAACAGCTTGTCAATTACAAAAGTCAATTTTATTAGTATGTTGAAAAGGGTGTAAAATTGTGATCATGGTTCCTGCTTGCATACTTTCAGACGGTACAAAGACTAGAAAATCGATCTTTAGAAGATGCCTCACGGTTGGTCCGGATGCTCATACATGCGTCTTGGATTACAAATCTCACAGCAAAACCATCAATGACTGGTGTAGAATTTTCTGCACAGATGATCGGTGCAACAGCTGGGATTACACTGATCCTTGCTCCATTTGAAAATGACCACACTCAATCCATGGCCATTGAAAGAACTCATATTGCTTCACGAAATTAAGCAAAGCACCCTGAAACTTTCGAAAAGTGCGTGGCGATGTACGACACATACGATGATATATTCCTATTCTATTGGACATCTTGGACATAATTATCCAAAAATGATTAAATCTAATTTTCTCCACATTACTCGATTGGCAATGGTCTAATAATATTGCTATTCACTCAGTTTCAAGGTGTTTATATGACCTAAGATTAATAGACGAAGATCGACAGTTCTTCTATTACCTCGTTGAGCTCGGCGTTTTTAGTGTTCCATTAGCGCTCCAAATATTTCGAGGCGAAGCCGTGGTTTTCGTTGCGCGTGACGTAAGACAAATGGCCAAAGTTATTGATATTACCTCGTTGAATTTGACCATTTCGAAAATTAAAATGTCCATGAGTCGAAATTTAAAGTAAATTGTCATGAGTTGAGAATAGTCGCGTAGATCTAGAAATTCGCGTAAGAACATCTTGTAAAACTTTTTAAATCGCTAAAACGTTCCTTTAATGGGATGGACAAACAAACAAACAAACAAACAAACGGAAGTACAAACTTTGAGAAATATAGTATAGATTTTTAGGCAATGAGTTTTTGCTTAGCCGAATAATGCACAAACAGCAGTTTGAGTGAGAGAGATGGAGCGAATGGAATCCGAGCGTCAATAATAGGATATAGGAGACATGTAATTTAGTTCAAGAGACAAGAACGATTGGAATCTGAGCGCAAGAAATAGGAAATGAAATAGACACGTCATATGAGAGCGTGCAATTATGCGAAAAGCACAGAAGGCAGACGGAGGTTATAATATGGAAGAGAAGTTGGAGCAGTTTGAGAAGAAGTACAGAAGAAAAAGGGCCAAAGGAGCAGAGCTAAGAAGCGGAAAGAATGAGTAGGCCTATATTGAAATAGGAAGAAAGATGAGATGAAGAGAAAGAAGAAATTGAAAAATTTGAAGAAGAGAAAGTACTGTGTCGAAAACGAAGGAAATTGTGGATTCAAAAAACATGTTTTCGAAATGCCCTTCTACCTGGCAAAAATTGCCTCGGACTTTCGTATTGTATTGTATCTGGGTATTTAAGCTTCTAGCAGTAATGACTATTCAGAGGCGATTCCAGCGTGATCACTCCGAGGAAACTGAACAGTTTTCAAGCAACGGACCGAAGTGGATATACCACCTGCCAAAACCTCAGCCTGAATTTGTGGGGAAGGTTATTCCACAGGGAAGGACCCAGAGTTGCAAAGGCGCGGCGTTGAGCATTGGCTGTCCTGGCTGTCCTGGTCCGGGGAACAGAGGTCAAATCTATCACTTGAGTACTTGAGCGAAGAGACCTAAGAGAGAGAGGGGAGAGACAGAGACAGAGAGAAACAAAGAGAGACAGAGAGAGACAGAGAGAGACAGAAAGAGACAAAGAGAGAGACAGAGAGAGACGGGTAGACAGAGAGAGAGAGAGAGAGAGAGAGAGAGAGAGAGAGAGTCGCACAGAGTTGGAGCCAGAGTATGGTGACGCTAGAGGTCGCACAGGTACTTTGGAGCCTGGGTATGGTGAGCGCATAGAGACCAAAATTAACTGGATCCAATGCAATTTATTCGTCATGAAAGTCGAGATATGAGAGAAACGAGGGAAATGCAGTCAGTCTGGCAGGAAAGTTAAGATTGATTGGAGGGCTGACAGACGAACTATGGGAAGACCTGCATATAAGGAGTTACAGTAATTAATGCGACTACAGACTAAAGCGTGAACAATAGTGAATAAGACAAGCAAATACATTGCTCTCCTAATGGCTGGGAGCCGCCGCATATGATAATAGCAGGAACGGGCTAGGGTTGAAAGATGCTCTGTGAAAGTCAAGTTGCTATCCAGGGTACACCAAGGTCGCGGACACTGGTTGAAAAGGTGAAGGTGGGGAACACTTGAGATAGAAGAGGGAAATCAAGCTTAGCAGGTTGTGGACCAGACCAGTGCCAAACCAAATGAGCTGGGTCTTAGCTGAGTTCTAGCAAAGCCAGTTTGAAACAGAGGAGAATGCTTTTAACAGTTCTGGTGTTGAAAGCACTTCTGGGATGAATTTTTATTACCCTGAATGGTTTGAGAGGCAACAGACGTTTTAAACAGTTTTATTAAACTCACTTGATGGCAATGATAGTGCCAAAGAACACATTTCGAAGGGTTTATGTTAACGCCTCAGGAAACCAGAGAATATTTATTACGGTAAAGAAAATATCTCGATGAAACATCTGCTATGATGATGTAAGGTCGAATCATTTGTTCAATTGGGGGCCTACTGTGTCCACATATAAATGAGAACAAATATTATGTGAAACTGCACGTTCTGACTGGCGCAGAACGTTCAAAAGAATTTTTAGCGTCAAAATATTGTAGACTGTAGAGTGTTTCAATGTTTCATCTAAGGATGGCAAGAAGTATTTCTTTCGTGTTCTCCTTGATATATTTAGATGATAATCTTGACAAAATGTCGCATTGGGTTTGCTAAGCCACCTGTGAGCGATTATGGCATAATACAAATACAGTGTAGTACAAGTTACCAGAATGAAAACAGAGCTTTAAGTATAAGCTGAAAACCGACATGACCAGTGAACAGCAGGAAGATCGGAATTTAACGAGGACACTAGGTAAGATTTTGAGACCAGAAGTGCATGTAAGCAAAGAGAATAACGCAGCTGCAAACATTGGTACATGTATTGGTAAAAGCACGCATCTTATTTTTTTTAATGCAAACAAGCTCGGCTTAAGGCTTAAGCGCAAGAGTTTGTGCTGGTAGTGCAGAAGGAAAGCAACACCTAGCTATGTTCATTTATCATACCTGCGACATTAAATGCTGTTAGAAGCCAGTGCTTAGATTTATTAAAACCATTACTCTTGAAGTTAGCAAAGTTACTGTCAGCCTAACTGTCTCCAGATCTTCCAGGAGCATCCAAAGCTTTCTGCATTTCTTTGAATAGGCTACCTGTCGACACTGTAAATCTAGGACCTCCAGTTAAACCTTACACATAACTAAGTTCGTTTAGTTTATTTCTTCTCGGACTGTTCAGAAGTGACGACGTTACCCGACAAACTAAAGAAATTCGCCTTGTAGTTACAGCCGCCAGCAAAAAAGTAAAATGGCGATGCGATGAATTTGAGCTATTTAATGTTAAAGTTATTAACTCGTCTCCCTGTTGTGCTCTGAGTTTGCTTACACCTCACATTTCTCGTATCCTGTAACACCGCTGTCTTCCATGCCATCGTCCAAACTTAGACTACACTTATCTCCCGGATGCTTTCAATGCAACCTGTTACCATAATAAACCATTTCTATCAAACTTGATGGTCAGTCCACAATAATTTTATGTCATTAACTCGCTACTGGAATTAGACGAAGTATGAAACTACCAGGTTGACGTAAGTTATTTACTTTAATAGTATAGCAAAATTTTGCTCTTAGCCAGGGCAGCATATCTGTCTTGTTCTTTCTTGCCTTCCTTTCTTTTGCACGCATGTGGTGACTTTTCTACAATGGCATCCAATGCGATACCTTAGCACTCAACGTGGTGACTTTTTAACGCTTACACCGAAGGGAATGTCCTATAACTCAATGCGGTGACTTTTCGACAGTGAAGTGTCTTAGCACTCCACCAGCCTATGGTGACCCCTTGATGAATAAAAGGCAGTGAGGTCAAGCGATAGAAAGAGGAGCTGTGAGGTCAGTCTGTTCGGTTGAGTTACAGTTCTGACGAATCCTGTTCGGCGTTTAGATTTGTCCGATTTTGATTTTGGCCGCCCACGGTCTCCATGGTTTCCACGGTCAACGTCTCTTTGACGTTGTTGGAGCTACTACCCTCGCACGGTCACTTTATGTCTCCCCTGTTTGGTGGGGATTTGCCACTGTAGGAGAACGTAAACGCCTTAACGGTATTCTAAGAAAACTAACCCGTTCAGGCTTCCTCCCTGCCGATTTTCCTAGTTTTGACAATCACTGTTCTAGAGCTGATTCTACTCTTTTGCGTTCAATTCTCTCAAACCCTTGTCACGTCCTTCACGGCCTCCTCCTTCCCCGTATGGTCACTACGTACAATACGCGACCCAGGCCACATGATCTCACCCTACCTAGAATTGATGCTTTTGCAAAAAAGTTTTATTCTGAGAATGTCATACGACTTTGCATAAATGTTTGTATTATTTATTTCTTCTGTAAGCTACTGTGCGTTTGCTGGTAGTCAAATAAAGAATATGCTTACTTACTTACTTACTTACTTACTTATTACTATTTCGTTGAGTTTAGTTTATCTGCAGTTTAGTTAAGCCAGTTCCGTCGATCGCTAAGTCTGTCGTTCGGTCTAGTCAATAAGGCCGTGTAGTTATTGTCGAGGTAATAAAGGACTTCAGCGTGACTGTGGTGTTGATTCTTCGAGCCTTCTCGTAGTCCTCGGGTGTCGGTCCACACGGACGTTATTTCGTCTGGGCCTTGGTTTAGTGCATCCATGCAGAAGTTAGTTAGACCAATCGGCGTCCTCGGAGGTCAAAGTCGCCTTACGGGACAATAGTTAAGTGTAATTTCCAGTAATATGAGGAGTCCAGGAGAGAAATTGGCAAATTATCAGTTAGTTAGACATTGTCAGACCTTTTTTTCTGGCCTTATGGCCCTCATGATTTCTTGCGTTGGACTTCGAGGTCCGCCCCTTGGATTTGCAGCTTTTCTGGAGAGTTCAGGCCTACATGTATCATGCTAATTACAGTTACAATTACAATTATTTGTATCCGTCGACATAGCCTACATGCGAAACCTTTGCGCTGCGTTGCGTGTGTTGAGACGAATAACATTCAGTGTCTCTCTTCATTCGCCAGCACAATACCCAGCTTACACCAGGTCGCTCTGTTTTCCAAACTTCAGTTAACCGTATGCACAATAATTGTGCTCCATTTCTCGTGGAGATAATGAAGGACATCGACTCCCGTTCATCGTGCCTTCTCCTGTGTTTAACTCTCCTTATATCGCGTTTATATGACTTAATTCGCCTCAAAAACATTTTCAAAAAGACCTCAAACACTTGTTTAAATTAATTGTATTGTCGTGTGAGCAAGCGCTCTTTTAACGCAATTAGAGTTAAATAAACGCTAGAGTAGGTATAGCGAAGAGTCGAAGACCATGAAGTGCAGCACAAACTTTTGAACTTCAAAAGCCAACACGTGAAACTTTCTAATCATAATTATTTCGTTAATCATCGTTAGATTTCATTTTCGCCATATTGAGCGAATTAGTTTTTTAAATAATATTATATGACAATATTGAAAACGTCCAATAGGATTATTGATCATTGTATCTATTGTAGGCTTAAATATATCATTCACATTCTCTTATTATGTTGTTAGCGTCGTCATGAATTATAGAGGAGCAAAATCGATTCTTGGAAGTAGCCGTCAGATTTAGAAGAGTTCATTTTCAAGCCTGCCAAGGATCACTCCTATTTTTGTTGTTACACAAATTCTCATCACATGGAAAGAGACATGTTTTTGTGATATTCCCGGAGGACTCGCTGTACGTCACTGTGCAAAGATCTTGATATTTGAGCAAGGTATCGCTAGTAAAACAACCTCTGGCTATGCTGTCCAATCTCTGAAGCTGACCTGAAAGCATGCAATAAAAATCACTTTTGCCAATTTTCAAATTACTTGTTGACACACGGTAAAACATGAAAATCTCTAGTTTATAAAGTCATCAATCATAGATTGTAATATGCAAGTTTGATTTCGGCGAAAATGAACATCAACAGAAGCAACTACTGGACGGAAGCCAACGTAAAAGGAAAGTTTAGAATGACATGGCGAGCTCTAGTATAAGGTTTCAGGTTCTATAGTAAAATATCCGCCGATGACCTTTATACTGAACCTGGACCACGTCAAACGTCTGCTCCGTTCGACATTGATTTGATCGAGGAACATTGTCTTCACCACGTTAACAAATTTATTCATGGATCTTCCGTGGGACCGGATAGTTTTCTTTCTAGTTTTTCAGCAGTATAGATCACCTTTTGACTGCTCCCATCACAGCCCTTTTAGAAAGTCTTTATTGCATTCCTATCTTCCCATACAGTGGAAGTCAGGCTGGTATTACACCGATCTCCAAATTGGCCTGCGCACAGGTTTAATCGGATTACCAGCCCATTTTCCACTGCTTCCATCCTTTGTAGACTTCTAGTAAACTCGTGACCCGTATATAATTATGATTATATAATGTACCTACTACCCAGTAATCACCAACTCTTATACTAATAGCAGGTTTAACGATCAGTATGCCTTCAGGCCTACGGGCTCAACGGCTGCTGTTTTGATGACTATAATCTAAACACATCCTTGGATTTTTCCAAAGCTTTTTACTCAGTCAGACATTCATATCTGGCAGAACAACTTGGTTCTCTCTCAATTCTTGATCCCATGTTTAATTGGATTTTGATTATCCTGCATAATCGAGGTCATTCCACTAGGTTTTGTGGTGTAACATCTTCTCTTGCACAAATTAATGCAAGTATTATTCAAAGTTCTGGTTTTGGTCCGATGGATTTTGTACTTGCAATCTCAGGCTTTAAGCCAATCAACAAATGCAATCGCACTTTTAAATATGCAGTTGATTGCTATCTCGCTGTTCCCGCATCAGGCATCACTATAACTGAGATGGAGCTTGACGTCAGCGCCGCATTTGACACCATAGACCATGGGATCTTATTAGAGCGATTGTGTGTTTCATTTGGTCTGACTGGGAACATTCTTGAATGGATGGCCTCTTTCTTTCATGACCGTTCCATTTGTGTGGTCCATGGTTCCACTAGGTCCCCTTGGGTCCCTGCTCAATATGGCCTGCCTCAGGGCTCTGTCCTCGGGTCCATTCTCTATATACTTTACACTTCTGGTCTTGCCTCACTCCTTACGACACATGCGGTCTTGGGTCAGCTATATGCTGACGACGTACAGGCGTACAAGCACTGCCTGTCATCAAATGCCATCTCAGCAGTCCGGGACATGTGTGGGACCTTAGCGGCCCTTGATGCATGGATGTCGTCTAATCGACTGCGCCTAAACCCAGCTAAGACTAAATTTATCTGGCTAGGCAACCGGAAGCGACTTGCTAATCTTGACCTCTCTGCACTTGCAACTGAATTCCCCAGTTATGCTTTCTCTACTACGGTCCGCGACCTTGGTGTCCTGCTGGATCAGGAGCTAACTCTTGCTCCACACATTCACCGCCTTGACCGGGACTGCTACTATCAGCTGCGCCAGCTCCGCACCATTGCCCGTTCACTTACCCCTAGTGCCACTACCACCCTAGTGCATTCTTTCATTACATCCCGCCTTGACTACTGCTCGTCACTCTACTTTGGCCTTCCTTTAAATCGACTTGTGTGTCTGGACCGAGTCTTGCGCTCTGCAGCGCGTCTTATTGGGCAAATCCCCAAATTTGGTCGTGTCTCCAGCTATATGCTGGAGACTTTACACTGGCTCCCTACCCGGCAGCGCATTGAGTACAGGATTGCTACCTTGGTACGGCGATGTCATCTGGGTCTAGCCCAGTCTACCTGTGGGAACTTTGCTGCTCCTCGGGTATTCAAGGTCGCCGCCCCCTCCGCTCTGCAGAGAAGGGGGTGCTCTTAGTGCCATTTGCTAGAACTGCAACTATGCAGAATCGAGCCTTTTCCGTGGTGGGCCCAGTGGTCTGGAACGGGCTCCCCCAGGAGATACGCCTGCTCCCTGGGACTTTTACTGAAGCTTTCTATTCTAAGCTCAAAACTGTACTTTTTGACCGTGCTGGAGTCGGGAGCGCCTCTGAGTAGTCTTCTGGAAGGGGCGCTATATAAATTTATGAATGAATGAGCACATTTAGTGTCTAGGCACTTAGTTGCAACCACAGCCTTAACTCGACCAAGTCCAGTGAGATAATATTCACGCACTCCCTAGGTACCATCGATATGCTACTCTCTTCTAAAAGGAATCGCACGAGTGCAGACTCTAAATATCTTGGGTGTTCAGCTAACAGAGAATTTTGGGTTCTCCAGTCATTTTAAACATCTGACAATTAAAGCAAGGCAGTCCTTTTACTCTTTTCAGATTCCGTGTCGCATGGGCCCTCGGGGGACAGCAGCTTATTGATGTGGTTCGTGCGACTACGGTTGGTATGATGCTATGTTGCTCGTCTGTATAGTGGCGCTTCGCGAGAGGGCAGAAACGGGTAGCCTTTGAGGGAATTATCCGGAGGCTAGTACGCCAGAGGTACTTACCTCTATTTTCTCCCTCATTTGAAACTCTTTGCAACAATTCGGATACCAGACTCTTTGCCTGTATTCTGCACAATCTTTGTCATGTATTGAATAAATTGTTACCACCGATCAAACAAACTCGCAACTCCCTTCGGCCCTGTTCAGTGTGTTCACATAACCCTAATCTTCCCAGGTTTGACAACCTGACTCAGAAATGCTTCTCTGACAGGATGCTATACAAATAAACAAGGTTTTAACCTAGATACGGCTATTTAAGCTCTTGATTCCCCATAAATAACCCTAACTCTTCTTCCACTATTTTCCTCTTGATAAGCAATAACTTCTGTCATTCATTTCTTGGCTTGTATATATAAATTTTTGCTTTGTTTGAATGTTTTCAGGCCTGTCAAAAGGCTGTCATGTACAGTGCTGTGCTTTTGCTTGTGCTTCTTATTTAAAGAATACACTTACTTACACGGAACTGCGCTATGGCAGTCAAACTCGTATCGTAGCATGCAGGAATTCCGTCACAGGCAATTCCCCATTATTACTAAAAAATCATACAATTTATATCTTACATTTTGGTATGTAGAAGAAAAGGAGCGAACCGCAGTGATTGTGCCCCGCAGGACAGTCCGTAGGCGTCATATCAGTTCCTCTGAAGCAACTGGTGTCGTCTGGACCGGCACCGGTACAAAAGTTGCACCGAATGGCTGCGCCGCCGATTTATTATTTTAAAGCAGAAACAAGTAAAATCTGTTATCGTCTTCTAAGTACAGTGATTCAGCATTTAATTCAAATCAAAGATAGAGTTTGTGCGCGCATTTGCATGGATGCTAAATGTAAGCTTTCAGAATTGACAATTTTCACAGCGCAGTAACTAAAACGCATAACGTCAGCTAAGATAATAATGAGCAAACCTAGTAGGCCTAGACATCAGATGACTGACAGACAGTGTATAAGTACATATTATATTCCACCTCAAATATTTCCACTGTCAAACGAGAGCTAGAAAGCTTCACGCCTAACACAGTTGAACACCCCTTTCTTCTTGTAAATTCTGGGTGCTAACGATTCGTTTAAAAACCGGGGTTTATTACGAGGATAAAATGCATCCAATTTGCGATAGTAGGAGTCTGAAATTCAGGGATGGCATCGAGTGACTGGACCAGAGAAGTATCTTTGCTTTCTACTAACTTAGTAAAGATAGCTGTTGGAACTGCAAGAACAATCACGTCATTTCCTTGTGGTCAGTGCTCTTGAAAATCCACACTTTCTTATCGTGAAACACACATCATTACTGTGACCTTGGTATCGGCCATTCAACCTGGAATTCCACTTTCCAATGCTGATCAATTCTACTATGCTGATCTATTCGTGAAATTGATATCCAAACATCAATTTCACTCCGAGCTTGAATTGCCTAAAAATAGCATCCTCTTTGCTTTGACATCTTCACTTCCTGATAAACGGAAATGCTGAATCATGTCATCGAACAAGTCGGTCGTTGATCGACTTCTTCCTCATTTCGACATATTATTTAATCTAGGCAGAGAATTTCCTCAGTAACCTCGAATATGTCAAGGATTTTAGACGTATGAGGGTATTTTATTCGCATGTCGCCATGCCTTTCGTGACTGCATTTGATGTACGGCCAAGTCTGAGCCATACGGTGCTTTTCTTCTCGGCGGAGGACGGCCGACGTGGGACATCGGAGTGACATCGACCGTCAGTCACTGGGCGCTTCAATCTACCAACCGACACACGACGAATAATTTCCTCTAAATACCTCTTGTGCCTCGACGAAGAACCGAACGTGAGTCATCTTCTACCAGTGAGGGACTGCTCGTCTGCATCGTCATTGGGTGTGAGAACACTATCGTCTGTGGCCGCTCTACTCTATCGACGCAACTTGGTTCGGAGACTCTGAGCATCCAAGTAATCGGTCAGCTTTGACGGGAATCCATTGGTTGGTTCCACGTGCGTGCGTGGGCCCGCTACTTGTTACGCTTCCAGCTTACTGTGCATTGTTTTGCTAATTGATGTATTTTCGTTCGTAATGACACTAATTATCAAATAGGCTAGCTATTGGAGGCCGTGCTCGTGTATTTTGTTTCAGTCATTTATAGCTGATGTAAAGTCTCGCCATTTATGGTAATGGTCTATAGATCAATTTTGGTCCGAGTCGCTTTTGTCATTTCGTTCTCGGCTGAAAACTTACTTCTTTCAAATTGCATATCCACCGTAGGCTGTCTCTGTCTCTTACGGACTGATCTCCTGGATGTTGAACTGATTACGACTTGGTTTTGGTCTGCCATCGGTTGATGCCTTGTAATCGTAATCATAAATTTATATAGCGCCACTTGAAGATAAACTCCTCAGAGGCGCATTAGACACCGGCGCAATAGAAGTTGCTAATTACAATTTTTTCACTAAGCTCTCGCTACGTCTACGTCTCTATAATTAAAAGCCTGCTGTCTACATTCTAATGAGGCTTTAGAGGATCCATTTATATGACAATAGCCGTCCTAAAAGTCTATAATTATTGATTTTGACCTTGCTGCTCATACTGTATGTTACTTCAATCATACCGTTCCATTTCTCTGCCGGTTTTCACTATGTAGGTAACTATATCTGACTAAATTTAAAAGCTAACAACATTTCAGCATATCTTGTCAGATCTCCAATTGGTTTGTGTTCTGCATTTCAAATCATTGGCTCTCACAAGTCTCACGTGCCCCAGTAACTTTTTGTGCATACAGGTATAATTTGGATGCTTGCTCATCTAGTTTGCTTACCTGCTGGTGAAGACACCAACATCAGGAGACACAGACTCTGTATGAGGAAGCCGGCGAGTGCCATTCTCGACAATGTAGTTTGAAGCCGTTCGATGATTTCAGCGAAGAACGGATAACGCTGTTTGTGCGCTGTAACTTTATACTCTCCAAAGACATCAATAAATGTCCGCTGTTTCGGCCGAGCGAACAGATTTGGATCAAAAACGAGTTAACTTTTGCATAGTATCTTATCTGTAGTAGATAACCTTTTGGGAAACGAATAGTATGAAATTCTTCATGGAAAGATAAGTTCATAATCTGATAAAGACTGTTGTTTAATAATAACAACATACGCAACAACACACGCAGACCATGTTGTTTTCGTGGCTTTGATGAAGAGAAACGTCTTGCTATAGCGTATCAGTACTGAACTTGAAAGCCCGTAAAGTTTAATACATCATTGCTGAGCGATTGTGATTACTAAATAGTTTTTTATTCAGAATGTTTTATGGCAGTGCATTTGGATCAAATGAGAATACAAGTTCAAGCGAATCATCTTGAATCGCTTGATCTTCTTCAATTATTATACAGTTAACTGCGGTTAAACTTATAAATGGGCATTTTACTTAACAGTTTGGTCAATTCATTTTAGACCGAGCTATCAGACGTCGAATATAATTTCATGGTAATTATTGTCTTACGCCATGGCTACCTGAACGCTTTCCTTTATAGCGCCTTCTACATGGTTCAGTTCAACAGGTCAGAGAAGAAAGGTCTGCCGCCAAAATTGTGCCACGAAAATCAGATGACTGTTATTTGTAAGCATAGGCCTACTGACTGAAGAAAGTTGAAGGATTCGCAAAGGCCTATCCCCATGTCTTCCATTTTCATCTTTGAAAATTTATATTTTATTCTCCGACATTTCTCAGTTCCACACCAAAGGCACGACATGTAGACCAGCTTATTCTTCGGTCACGCATGAGCTCAAGTCTGCTGCCAGGTCAGAATCCGGGCGGTCAAGACAGAACAACAGCATGATTCAACGGTGATGTGCTGAGGGGTGCCATAGGGAGGCCATATTGGTGTTGAGTGCTGCTGCACTCTCGTGTCCTTGATGACCATTACTTCGGACGATGTGTAGGCCTAACTCTTTTCAAAGTCGAAGTCCTCTCACTGGAAAGTATTCGTCGTCAGTGCGTTAAGGCGATTTCAGCATTGATTGTATCTGCTTCTTTGCCCCATCCACTTGTAGCAGTTGCATGTTTAGCGCCTGATAATAATTTACTTCTGTCTTGTGGAGGAATTGTTTAGAAGTATACCAACTGCAATGTGATTCTCGTTAGCGATAACGATAACGAAAATGTTCGTTAACGAAAATAAAATGATTTCGTAAACGATAACTATAACTAAAACTAAAAACTATCATTAACTATAACTATTAGCGAAAATAACAATAACGAAAATTCATCTTTATTTTCGCTAGTACAAAAAATAAAAATAGGGAGTGCAATGTGGACGATTTGACATAAATGAGAATGAAAAGTGCAATATTTTTATTATGCAATTTGTCAATTACTTTGGAAACCTGTGTATTCATGAAGCTGAATGCATCCATGCTGCAAAGGCTTTCAATGCTCTGAGAAAATTGTGAAACAGCGTGATAATACGCAGAATTTTGCTTATAGCCTTAATTATTGTAACTAAGTAGTAACTAAAATGAACTAAAATAAAAATCCATTATCGATAACTATAACTATGACTAAAAAATAATACTAACTATAACTATAACTATAATAAAAAAAGCATTAACTATAACTGTAACTATAACTAAAATAAAATCTGTAAGGAGAATCACACTGATCAACTGTAGCCATAATAATTTATGTCAAAGTTTCTTTCACTTAAAAATTCTCATAAACGCCGTCTATGACATTCATTATTGTTTTTCGTTTAAATGAATTTATTCGACAGATATTATCTGATAAAAGTTGCTTACTATGGCAGGTGTGCCTTTAAATTTACTCGATGTTACTAAAAGACAATAAATAAATTGAAGATTGGGGAAAAGCTATTGGTGAAGTATCCTCATAACATATTTCATCTTAGGAAGATTTCGTCTTACTAATACGCAGATTAACCACAACATTTTAGACAAGAACAGTTTAAACTGAACTTCTATGGGTTGAGATTATCCAACGAATGGCGTATTATAATGAAGTGCATCGCGCAACCCATGAGCAGTTCGATAAGTGTAGGCCAGCCGATAGCGCCTACTGTAGGCATACGCTAGAGGTGAGCTGAGTCGAAGCTGAAAGTCGAGCGGATGTATCAGATGCCCAGTCGCATTGTGAAACACTTAGAACTGCCATTGATCATCTATCACACTGCCAGCACTAGAGCATCTTTACACTTTTAAGGTCCTCCGTCGGTGTCACTAATCGCTTTCTTCTGAAGCCTATTTGACCTGATCTGCGGTCACATGGAAACCTCAAACCTGCCTTGATAAGCCACGCCCAACAATGTCGTTTGTAATCATTTTCTACGTTGAACCAACAGAAGCTCATCCCCCGTATTCCGCCTGTTATTAGTAGTTTTGTGAGGCGACCTTTAAACGGAATTTCCGTGTTACGGCGCCATATAAATCGTCGTAATTATTATTATTTATTATTAATACCGGTAATAATAGTAGATAATAATTATTGAAAAATAATAATTATTAAACGCTAATTTTTCGTCAATAATACATTAGACTGCACTTTGATATTCATAGTCCGCAACTGATAAGGAAACCACCAGATGTTTCTTTCAATTTGAAACTGCAGAAAAATTAACGTCTTCTTGTGTTTTATGTATCTTGATGGAATACATTGCTTTCAAACTACGAAGTAATCTCTCCGTAACGAATTTCAAACCACTCGTTTTCCAAAAGTTATCTGCTACAGCAAAGATAATAACTATGCGAAGTAAAATCGTTTTTGATGTGAATCCGTTCGAGCGGCTGAAAAAACACACTCTAATTTATGTATCTTGAGAGTATTATAATAAACATCAGTTGGACACACGACGGTGCTACTGATTCTTCTCTGAAATCACTGAAAGTTCAACTATGTTGTTGAGAATGGCAATCGGAAGCTTCTTCTTACAGAGTCTGTGTGTTCTTCTGTTGGTTTAATCAACAGGTTGTCAAACCATTAACTGAACTTACAAAATGTTTTAAAGCAGTTTGTTCCAGGAGGATGGAGCGACCACAGCAAAACTCCTCTGCTGGACCGTGGAAGTCCGAGCCGGTGAAACAACCAAGTCGCCATGAGGCCACGCGGCCCACGTCCAAAAAATTTAGTTGTAATAATTTTCTCCGTTGAACAGAGAGAATAGCGTTAAAAATAGTATAACAATTATTTTTTAAATAATTATAAATGTTACTGTTTCAGCAATGATAATATCAGACTGATAATCCAGTGCATTACGTTTATAGAGCTCATAGTGACCAACTGATAAGGAAACCACCAGATGTTTCTTTCAATTTGAAACCACAGAAAAGTTAGCGTCTTGTTGTAATTTGTGTATCTTGATGGAATGCCTTGTTGTCAGACTACGACGTTATCTTTCCGTTACGAATTTCAAACTACTCGCCTTCCATGCAAAGGTTTCCTGCTACAGCCAAGATAGCGCGCGAAGTAAAAACGTTTCTGATGAAAATCTCTAAGAGCGGCTGGAAATAACACACTTTAATTTATGTCTTTTGAGTACATAAAATGTCCGTTGGGAACACGATGGCGCTATCGATTCTTTGCTGAAGTCATTAAACGTTCAACTGCATTGTCGATGATGTCACTCGGAAGCTTCTCATAACAACATCTGTGTCTTCCTCTGTTGGTTTCATCAGCAACATGTAAATAAAACAATAAAATTACTAAACTCACGAAATATGGAGGCCAATTATATATATGAGCCTGCAATGACTCTCACTAATTCTTCTACTTAACCTACGCTAGCAGATTCTATTCAATATCTGCTTTGATCTGTTAGAACGGCTGGAAATAACACACTTTCATTTAGGCCTATGTCTTTTGAGTACATGAAAAAATAACCATCGCAAGTTCACTGAGCAAGCACTAGTAAAATAAAGCTCCCAACTGCCATTGTCGTAAGAGTAAGGCGTATAATTATTTCTCACTATTCAGTAGGCAATTGACAAATACAACGGTCCTGAGGCGATTCACCAAATCGCAGTAATGTTTATTCCCGGCTGAAACTAATGAGTGCATATATGCTGTATATTCTGTTTACATAGGCTACTATATGGGGCCCATATGTAGCCCTATAATTATAGCTTCAGAGTAAATGTGCAATGTCTATAAATATATAATAAAGTTATCAAATAGATGCAATGCTGATCGCTGTGATTAGAAGATGATTGCTGATTGTTTTTCTGCCTGCAGTAAATTTGCGACATAGCATTACGTACTACGTTTGTGATTCATTCTAACAAAGGGAGAAGTAACCTACAACTGTGTTCATGCAAACAACGATGATTAAAAAACCTGTCAAGGAAGGAATTACACTAACTGCGTCACGTTCGTAATCTACTCTCAAGAATCACATATAAAGATAAAATTTCTTATGATTTAATTTTAATATCTAAGCCAGTCAAAGTTGCTTTTAATCACTGTTGCTATAGTATACAACAAGCGTGTCTGCGGTTTCGAAATGTCGTCTAACAGGGACACCCTTAATACTGAAAAAGCGATCAGTACCAAACCAAAGGCGGAGACTTAGGGGGACAGGGGGGACGGCCCCCCCAAACTTGAGGTGGGGGGACGGAGCTGCTTATATCCCCCCAATATTTCTGAAATATTTCATGAATATAATAATAATAGCTACGAGTGACAGCTGATTCTTATCAGCACTCAAATTATAAAGCAATTTTGTTCAGATGACAGCTTAAAATGCTACCATTACAGTGTGGAAATTCAAAAATTTTTAGCTGGAGAGGGGTCACATCCCAAACCCCTCCCCAAACTCAAACACAACTCAAACTAGATGTATAAGCTACGAGTGACAGCTGGTTCCTATCAGCACCCAAATTATAGAATAATTCTGTTCAGATGACATCATGACAGCTTAAAATGCTACCATTACAGTGTGGAAATTCAAAAAATTTCAGATGGGGAGGGGTCACATCCCCTCCCCAAACCCTCCCCAAACTCAAACACAACTTAGACTATAATTATGTAAGCTACGAGTGATAGCTGGTTCCTATCAGCACTCAAATTATAGAGCAATTTTTTCAGATGACAGCTTAAAATGCTACCATACAGTGTGGAAATTCAAAAAAAATTTGATGGGGTGGGGGCAAATCCTACCCCCAAACCCCTCCCCCTGCTCGGCGCTGCGCGCCTCGCCGATCGTCCTTCGGCTGCTCCTACACTCGTCCCCCCAAACCCAAGACCAAGTCTTCGCCTATGTACCAAACCATGTCCTAGTGGGTACGATTTATAGAATGTAAAGTGCCCTTGTCACAGACATCAGATGCTGTAGCACTAAAGCTAATGAAGGCTATTTATTACACTACGCTACTGAACCTTAACCAGTCTTGGCAACTAAAGGAAAACGAGCACAATAGAAAAAATGAAATAACAGTGTGATAAAGCATTGCAGAGCATATGCATTATGCAATGCTAATATTATTCTTTTGCTAGCCCTATTGTTCGGTTTCTCACAGAATCATAATGTTCTCTGCTGCACCGGTACACATACAACATACGATATCGCTAATCACAGCGCATATAGAATCAAATTAATGAGAAATCGGAGCTAGAAATCAGAGGTCGATTCATCTGCTAGTCTTTTCACAAAATGTTCTCTGAATTAACAATTTTCTTACATTATTATTCTAAACATATTAATACTAATATTATTAGGTTTGCTACTCTTTCAAATTTTACTCTGAATTAAAAACTTTTTTCATAATGGTTCTAACAAATACTAATACTAATATTACTAGGTTTGCTGAAATTTCTTAGGTATAATTATGATACACGAAAACCTTGGAAAAACCCAAGGGCGTAGGCCTGAAATACAAAATATGCGTGAAGCCCTGGAAAATAATCATTTTAATAAAACACATGATATCGAACGGTCGAAACACACCAAAGACAGGGCGAAGCACCGAAAAATCCGGACAATTCGGCAGATGGCTCCACTTGTCAACGCCCGATAGCGCATTGCATAACACACTGGCATAGAAAGCGAGAGGTAGCCTATCGAGATCGAATTCCGTAGGCGGACATGCTTTGTAGGCTGCTATTAGCGCCGTGTATTGCAGGCTGTCTGTTCTGTTAGTAGTTAAGATTTATGTCTTCTGTCATTTGTGTTCTTGTGAATTGTTTCAATTGCATAACTGTACAGTGTACACTGTAACCGGTTGCGGTTTGTCAACCGGATTGTTTCCATGAAGAATATTATTATTATTATTATCAATGCCTACACTCCTAACGCAACTCTTTAACTATATTTAATCAGTGACCTCGAAATATCTCCTTTGTTGTTTCTGCTAAAGGTCGTATGTCCCAGACGGGGAGCAGGACATTACCTCCCGGACATTACCCCTGCCATTACCCCCTGCCATTACCCCCGCCAATTACCCCCCGTAGGATATTATCCCCCTGCCATTACCCCGGTATTTAGTATACATAGTCTATACATACATGTATTTTACATGTATTATATTTATTATTTATATATAATATATATAAATTATATTAATATATTTGTTAGCTTGTATCTTGTGTGCCTGCACTGCTGTTTATATCACTCTAAGTAGCTGACCCCGGCATTTAATATATATATATATAGGCACACAAGATACAAGCTAACAAAAATATTAATTTAATATATTATAAATTATAAATAAATAATAAATATAAGACATGTAATATATATGTATGTATATACTAGTATTCTAAATACCGGGGGTAATGGCAGGGTAATATCCTACGGGGGGTAATAGGCGGGGGTAAAGCAGGGTAATGGCAGGGGAGTAATGCCCAGGGGAAATGTCCTAGACCCCCAGACGGATATGCGACCTTCCTCTCTTTTAGTCTTTAAGCATGTATATGTATTACACGCATACATGTATGTGTACAGTTGTATACAGTATACACGTATGTGTGCATGCATAAAAAGTCTATCTGCATAAAAAGTCTATCTGAATATGTAAATAGCGCCTGTTAAGAGCCTTTTAAAACGCGTATAAATCAAGAAAAGGAGCACTCACACTGTTCGAAAAGCGACACTCGGAAAATGTGACCAAATGCCTCTGCATTACCTGAGTATGGAGTTCATAAATGTAGGACTAGTCTATTCTTGACGTCCATGAAAAAAGGAGCGAAAAGAATTACTTTCTCAAGGACTGAATTTGGATAAACACTTTTGAGTAAGACTCTTCTAAGACAACATTAGTTCAAAAATGAATAATATTGCTTGCATTGTGCCTACGTTCCTCGCTGAGGTCATGGATATATTGCGCATTTTAGACTACGTTACTTGCTTACTGACTTAATATCTTATTACTTGTTTTCTTGTATAATTCGTCCAGATGTTCTTTTATCGAATTCATCAATAATTTCCTGATCGTCTTGTTGTGACTTTTTTGCTGGCTTTCTCAATAAATGGCCGAAGTATATCATATTTCTGATAATAACGCCTCGCTATGTTTATATGTTTAGGCTTGCTCACAAAATATTAAATTAGTCATTTGATCAGGAAACATCCTCCTCAATGCGAGACGAAGAGAAACAACGCTTTATTATCGGCTAAAATGATCAAACTGCAGAAATGAATAAGTGTTTGTTAGTACTCGTGACAATAATATGAAATCTGTTTGTGCCGCTCCTTTTCTAATTTTCTTATTGTTTGTTTACTTTTGACAATTTCTGCAGATGTTCTTTTATCGAATTCATCAATAGTTCTGAACGTCTTGTTGTGACATTGCTGGCATTTCCAATAAGTCGCTAACTTAATAGAATTCTGACAGTCACCCCTCCCTTACATAGACCTACTACTCCTTGAGGTCTTTTAAATTAGACAGTCATCAAAAATATTAAATTAATCACTTACTTCATGAGAGTTGAACCTGCTGCGAGACGACGAATAACAATACTGAAAAATAGAAATGAATAAGTATTTGTTTTTACTTTTGGCAATATAAAAATCGTGAAATTGTTCTTGAGTTGCAACTGAGGACGTTCGGCTGTAGACAAGATGGCACGACAATTTCTCATTTTGGCTCTGATGATCTTCATGCTAGATGGAGGCAGTTCAGGTATGAGAGATTACACGTATATCCTATAATCCTATATGATGCATTTTATGCAAATTTAATTAATTCTTAAGCTTTATACATTGATCGATAATATGCATATGGATTAGAATTAAGGAGAAGTTGTTATCAACAGAGTTATCGTGATCATAAACTCCAAATTACAATATCAACACTGTAATGCCAAGCACGAGACATCGCTTACTCTCGACGCTGCGTTGTGTCTCAGGATTTTGTAGATACCAAATGAAGCCACGAGTTCGGTTGCCAGAGAGATAAGAAAGAGAAGGCAGGGCAGCTGCTAAGGTTGGTTTCGTTGAGGACGAGAAAGGTTCGAATTTGTTGTAGGTGCGATTTGTAGAAGAAAGTGGTATGGTACAAGTCCTTCACTGGTTCAAACCATATGCCTATGGAATTCAGTTCGACAATCCCATATCTTGCCGCTGAAAATAATTTACTGGGAGGCACAAAGTGGAAAGAAAAAAGTGTGAAGACGAAAGTCCATAAAATGTCTTCAAATGAGAGAGCTTGAGGAACATTTAATAGGAAAGTATAATAGGTAACGATATATGGCCCTTGAAATAGGATGCATTAACCGCCTTCATTTAGATCTAGTGAATTTGGACTTCATATAGAGCAGGTGCTTTGGTGCTTTGGCTGGTGTTATTTTAGTTCCTGAGAATAGAATAGGAATAGATAGGTAGTTAATGAAATTATTTGAATTAGTTCCATGGAACGAAAACTGGAATATCCTACATTTTGGCTCACCATTGTTACAATATAGCCTACAGTGACGTTGACGGGTAAATTGGTAATGGCATATCGAGTTACTATGTGGGCGTACCGGACTGGCAAAATTAAAAGTGTTGACAGTCCTATAGGGAATAGATTGAAAATTTAGAAGGTCCGATTTTAAGCGCGGTTCTTAAAGTATACAATGGCATAGACTATGCATAGTCCGAAAGATCCACGTCTACATTCTCTTCAAATTAATGGTTATTCAGTCACTTAAAAACTAAACAACTGTTTTGTGTCTATCAGTCTGAACTATCGGCCATTTTAATGTTAAACCATCGCTTTCAATGTTAAACATACCGGAGTGCAGCTTTGCAACAGGTATAGTAAAGAATATACGTGAGAACTTAGGCTAACTACAATTAATATCCTTGGCTAGCTTGCATTTCTGTATATCGGATATAATTATACGCACTCGACGACGTACGTAAGAGTTCGACTCGTTGCTCGTTTTACACAAATACACAGAATCCTGCTTTTTCTGAGCACTTTATTTTGGAGGAAACCAACGCAGCCCTTCTACTATAATATACAATTATACATGCTGCTTCAAATGAAACTGCAGGAAGTTATGTAATCAGTATACATTCCAAAACTTAAACAGGTACTTAATCTTCGAATCCTCTGCATCTATGAAGCCTATCACCGACATAATATATTATAGGTTGTAAAGCGGCAGCTGAACTTTGTAAGTTTCTTAAGCGTGCTTTTAAGTTCAATGATATAGAATTTTTCCACATCTAAAATTAAGTTTTGAAAATTAAACAGTGCTGAAGAATATTTGCACCTAATTCCGGTGCTGTGGCTAGGCCTATGGTTCTGTAGCATCCATCTTGTTTGTGACACGTTAGCAATGCTGAGAGCGTTTTTTATGTAATGGAGCGTCTTTGTGCGGTACCAAAATGCGCTAAGCTAAGTGTCTAGATAAACGCTGTTCAATCGCTAGTGTTGGAGCTGTTCCGGAAAGCGCATGTTAAAACCATCTGTCTCAAGAGGCCTATATCCTTTTTGGCTGGCTCTAACGCGACCGGTCGTCTGTAAATAGTTCAACTATGTTTGGCGGAAATTATAGATAACCATTTCTCGTTAATGTAACTGCGTTACATAAGTTGTCTGACTTGATATCCTACTGCATAAACGTGAAAATAATCGATTATTCCAGCAACATTTAGGCCTTTGGTTTGCTTATTCTAGCCGAGTCTGCGTAGGCCTACTACTATTTTTCGTTTTCACCACGGGTTTGTGGCGTAGCCGACGGTTTTATTGCATGTCATGATAACCTTCCATGAATGGAGTGGTCCACTTAGCCAGCGCGTTCCAAGGTTTCTAACTGGACAGCCAGGGATCAGACATAAAAGCTTAACTACTCTTTCTACCTTCGAAATCTTGGATTTGGATTAGAAGGGTGAAGACTTCTGGATGGTTAAACGGTGCCATCGATTAGGTCCTAGCGGTCGTTAACTTTGTCTATCGTTGTTCATCATTATCGATTCAATGTGTTTCGAGAAGTGAACATGCTGTAATTCCACTTAGTAATCACTAATCCGTTTGTTTGACTACGCGAAAGCACGTGTACGCAAAAGCAGACAATTGAATAGATTGTTTACAATTCTAACTGCATAAAAAAGTGATTACTCTATTCATCTGTGCATTGTCTGCCTACTTATTGAATGTTCTGCCTACTTTAAATAACATTTAACACCGTGTAGGCTGAATATTTTCTCTTGAAACGGCGTTTTAAAAAAATTAGTAAGCTAAACAAATTATATTAACTTTTTTACAATTAGCCTACACTCGAAGTACATTGGCAGTGTTTTTAAAATGCTCTTCAAATATGTAAAATGCCTATCACCGATTTTATCTGGTTAACTATCGTTTCGTGTTACTTGAAACAGACTCGGGATTTTGCCTCAAGTGTCATTCAGGAAAAGGTAACAAGGAAAGATGCTACGATGGAACTGTTCCTGTAAGCAAAACGAAGTGTAAATCAACGACCGAGTGCGCCGTAGAAATTCAATATAGCCAGCATCCGAGTAAGATGACGTGAATTTTCTGATTTTTTCATCATTTTAGTTTCTAGCACGCTCTAGTTAAAATGTTAGTGTAAGTCAATTGTTGCTTGGTGAGTCTGTTATCCATGAAGAAATATAAACGATTAGCAGCACTTCCCTTTCAACCAATATACATGTAACTTAATAGGCTATTATAAATGTAGTGTAGTAGTTTGATTACCGTCAGGGAGGTTTTCCATCTGGAAACTACAGAACGTTTTCTAAAAAATGTAAATTGCGTGAAGTAAATGAATCTTTATCTAATCTCAATTTACCAAATAGGGCTTATACCGTATACAATAGGGTCTAATATGATCCAATGAAGAATACATTAATCCATTGATCGAAAATGATCTCATCTTATGTAATTTAATCAGGAATCTCATACAAATTCGTGTTCATGTGACCGTTCCTGAGACAATCTTCACAAAGTTTGAAAGAATCAAAACTGAAATTGATATTGCACTATATAAATTGTTTAGATTCCGAACAGCGTTTTAAGGCTCAGATCTCCTCGGGAGCCTTCCTGCGCTGCATTGTAATTGCTTTTCACAGCACTTAAATTAACATCAAGCAAGACATCAACTAAGACTGTCCATTCCAGAAAATGCTATCCATAAGTTTATGTCTTGTAATCCTTAGGGATCAAATGTTTTAAGGGTATAAAACTATGAAAAAATCTAATAAAAATAATAATGACGTCACCAGCGGACATAATAGGTGGGAAATTTTATGTGTCCCGCTGTTTTAAGAAAATTCGGCGGATTGCGAAGTGTTGTATTTTTACACCTTCTCAATTCTCATAGACCACGGACTCGTGACTTGGAGGAACTGATTGGTTGACGCTGATTTACCCAGAAGACGACACCATTGGTTCGATAAATTTTCCATCATCAACGATAGTCGGGCCTTTGAAAATATTTGTCAATAGTCGTCTGTCATGCTTAAAGGCCTACAACGCCACAATTATAGTCAATGGCAACGTACCGGTACTGTCTTTGCAAATGGCAGCGTAACTGAAAGCAAACTGAATTGACTCGATAAATATCATCTTTCCCAAATGGGTCAAAAACCTTGCACGGTGTGTTGTGCGTCATTTAGGACTCATGCCTCGGACGGAACTATTCACAGGCACAGATCTCGATCCACCCTGTGTCCGGGCTCTGAACAGCCACCGGAGGCTGGCCCTACAAAACATACGACTGCAACGCTTTTGTCTTCCACCGCGAGCGGACGGATCGCTTCCTCACGGGGACTGTCAGCGGACGAAGCACACCCATCAAACCGTTTCGCGCATCTCACACCCTGGTTCACATGGTCTCCTCATTAAGAGATTCTCATAAGCTGCAGGACCATCTTTCGCTGCTCTCCAGGGTAACCTAATTCAAGATATCGTACAAGAACCAAATTGTATTGTTAACTGGTCTGCTCTGCTGGCTTTCTACCTTTAACGCCGTTAACACTCTGCGCAGGGATTCGCTTCTAGAGGCAGTGGGTAGAGACATCCCAGAGCTCGACCGATTTGCTCACGCCGCCCATTCAAGCCGTCCATGACTCAATGGCCGGAACATCATACGATCTGAAGAGGGGACCCAGCAAGGCGATCCGTTGGGACCTTTGAAATTTTGCCTTGTGTTACAACCGGTTCTGATAAAGTTGAGATGGGATCTGCGCATTGGCTACTTGGATGACCTGACACTGGGTGGTAGCAAGTGGCCGCCGATGTTCACCTGATTGGGCAGGAATCAAAGAATCTGGGTTTGCTATTAAGACGCAGCAAATGCGAAATCGCTTGCCATAACACCCAGATGCCGATTGATGACCTGGCGTTTCAAGAGTTTACGAACAGGGCCTTCGAGGATTTGACTTTATTGGGTGCACATCAGATTCTGATACCACGTCCAGCTGTGGATAAGGTCATAGAAACGAAAGCTAACGATGTTGAGATACATGTAGCAATCACAAGATTATAATTACTTTTCACACAAGGCGCTTTGGTTCTGCTGAGAAACAGTTTAAGTGTTCCGAAGCTGCTACAGAGTATGCACAGCTGCACACTGCCCTATGTGTTGATTGTCGGGGCTTGGCTTGGGTCGACCACTTGCTGAGAGAAGGGCTATCAGCCATCTTGAACGTGAACTTGACGATGACTTCAGGCTTCTCTGGCGATGAAAGATGGTGGTCTGGGAGTTCGTTTGCATCTATGCTTACACTTTCTGCCTTTCTGGCTTCAGCTGCTAGCACAAGAACCACCAACAAGAACATTAACTCATCGCCATGTACAGAAAATGCATGGGCTAGCCTCAATTCATCTACATATAAGAAGCGTGATAGTCAACTCCATCAGGGTACTAGAAGTGACCATCAGCTCTGACCTCCGCATGAATCCACAATTCCACATCTTACCGAAGTACTGTCGTCCTGCACCTGGTCCATGTACGCTCTCCGAGTCCTGCGATCTCACAGTCTTTCGCCTCCCTCCATCCAAGTGGTCGCAAGAATGACCACAGTCTCATCCTTGATGGATGCATCGCTGGCATGGTGGGGGTTTACCCAGACACGTAAGATTGAGAAACTTCTGGAGAGGCTAAAGCGCTATGGGTGTCTCTATTAAAAACGCCTCTGGTGCGGAGTAATTGGCCGCCGCGACCAGAATCTCTGACCAGAATCATGTGCTCAAAAGATTTCTACCCGAGTCTCGCAGCCACAGCTACGACCTTCGAACTCGGGCTCATGAGTACAAACTGCCACCGAAGGTTAATATAAACTTTATATCCCGACTCATTTACAAGAACATGAACTAACATTATTGAGTAAATTTTGGGCGGGATTTAAAATTTGGCCCCGTTGTCTGGTCGCTCAGAACTAACCAAATTTACCAATCTGATTAAGTTGCGATTGTGTCAACCTGAATTTCTTTCTAATAAACGTATATTTGATGATGATGATGTTTGGAAAGGTGAAAGCTGCACGTGTCTTTTGACGATTCCGACAGTAACCAAGTCAAATCAATGGGATATTCTTTGAGGATGAAGCCGTGAATATCGAAACTCTGCTTTAATTATTCCGATCATGGTCCAACTTAGCTACTCGACCATGTTTTATCAACTTTCATGTGGTTATATTTTGAATAGAGACTAATTGATATTTTAAGAGCGTTTCGTTGTCAAAAGAACTATTAAACTATGAATGGTAATTTCTGATTATGTGTTTGTAGCTGGTCCTCAGTACCACGTTAAGATTCAGAGAAGTTGTTACAACTCAAGAAGAAAGCACAAACCAAAATACATGCAAACCTTGGTACCATGCGTCTAGCAAAAACATGGTGAAAACTTGTCTCTTTGTGTGTACTAAGAACGGGTGCAACAACTGGGATATGAGTGATCCATTCCTTTATTGAAAAAGAACTCCATTCAAGCTTGCAAAGCTGGTTCACGAATTCAGATGTAGAAAGTGTCCCTCGAATCCTGCAAATTAGGCTACCCTGCAGATGCTTGGTTGCAGGAAGGAGGCCCACATGAACTGTGCATACATGCCTTAGGAGATGAAGATCCCTATGACGGAACTTGCTAAATGACAGATGATGAATTTAATCAAAAGACAAAGTACAACATATTTGCATAATGCTGCTATGCAGAGCACCAAAATTGACATTTGTCTGATTTAAGAACTGTCAGTGCAAATCAAATTTGTAGCGTCCCAGGAAAAATTTAGAAAAACTATATAGATACGAGGCGGCGTGGTACAAAGCACGATTTACGAGGCGTCTGGATGGAAGTAGTACGCTTGAATTTTGACCGTAATTCTCCGGGCAAATGCATTAAAAAAAAAGTCATCAGAAATTCATTGGCGGAAGCTGTAAAAGATAATTTTCCGCCGTGTGACTGCTCTCCACGGGCGGCGACAATGTCTATAACACTTAGTTCTTTGCGTTACGCGACACGTAACTAATGGGACCGTTAAAAAATATTGACCGCTACGCCCCGGTCGTCAACTTTTCCAGACATGGGCCTGGTGTGCGGAGGGGTACAACAAAGGACGAAGACTACTTACGCCACCCGCTGCTGGTCCCAGTAGTCCGGTCCGTTAAAATATGCACTGTGCCAACAACAGAAACTTTAGTGAAGCGTCCTAGAAGTGAATTGCTACCAACCGCGCTATATAAGTCGTAGTAATTACAATTACAATAATTATAATTGCATCAACTGAATTTTGTCCTAAATAAAACAACAAATTGACATACATGTAGTTTCATGCACATCTTCATGAGTGACGCATTTATTAATAATATAAACGCACAGAAATGTTTGTACCACGCGCGCGCGTGTGTGAAGGCTAATGTGTATGCGCGTGTGAGCCGTGTGACGCTATGCGGCTCACACGCGCATACACATTACGCATAGCGTCACACGGTGAACACTGCCGCGCTGCGGCTAGACAATAATAATCATAGTCTAGCCAAGTTCTTGGCGTGACGTCACAATATTATTGCGACTGTCACACAAAGAACTTCGTTTCCAATTATTGCCACACGCAGCGGATAAAGAGCCGCGACAACCAGACACATCGGTAGGGTCGCTGAGGAGGGGAGGGGAGGGAAGGAAACGGGAGCAGAAGGGAGGCGAATACCGCGTGTGTCGGTCGAGACTAGCGCAGCCAACGAGTAGTATTCGTTAGAGGTCGCTCGAGTAAGAACAACATCGCTAAGGGTCGGTCGAGACTGGCGCAGCCAGCGAGTAGTCACCGTCAGAGTCGCAAGATTTCTTTTGTTCCTCAGTATATTAAATCTGCTCCGTTTCTAACAGAGCACAGTTAGAAGAAATGGGCAGGAGTAGGGGAGGGAAGCTGGAGATTGACATTACATTTCTCGAGTTAGATGCGCGCTGTTGTCGTTATATGGCAACGCTGAGTTGCGGCCGATTGCCTATCCATGATTTCACTGTGGACATTGTCAAATCTAGAATTCCGTATAGGTTTAGGCCCTAGGCTATGCGTGTAATTTTGTGCCTTCAGTTTTAATACCATTTTTTCACTTTCCAATTTTGTTTGATTTTTATACATTAAAAAAATCACATTTCAAAAACTTTTAATTAAATGACGCGTTGTCCATCTTGTAACATATCATAGCAATGATGCAGAGAAATGTGTGTCCGTTTCACGTATTAAGAAGTTTGTCTTTCTACCAACATCGAGAATGATTCATTTCGCCAGCTTCAATCAAATTCCGCAGGCGGTTGGCTTCCCCATTCAGGTGAATATGGCGATGCAGGGACTGGCCAGTCGTTGCACTTGTCACCGTCGCAACTTCTCGAACAGCTAGCGGTCAAGAAGACATGATCATGCTTCTTAAATACATTACACCCGTTCTTTAGAGAATGAAAGTCGCAAGCTCTCTCTGAACCATCTGGTTTCCATTCATCACCTGCAGAACCAACAAGAATTACAAAGAATCCACCGGCTGCTTAATGCTAAACTGAAAGTAAGGGCAGAAAACATAATTATCTCCCCGCCGATTAGTCGGAATCGGTCCTTGCGTTCACGCACGCAACTGTCTGTCTTGGTATGTCTGCTGTTTCTGTGCGTCTGTCCGGTTGAGTGCCCTTTGAAACACGCTTGGACAAACCTGAGTTTAACCGTGTCGACGCCTATTTTCATTACATCCAGCAGTATCAAAGTATAATCATCATCATAATAATAATAATAATAATAATATTAATAATAATCATCATCATCATCATCATCATCATCATCATCATCGTCATCGTCATCGTCATCGTCATCGTCATCACCATCATCATCATCATCATCATCATCATCATCATCATCATCATCATCATCATCATCATCATCATCATCATCATCATCATCATCATCATATTCGTTTATTTCAAGAAAAATCAAGTTGACACAGCCGCAACTTCAACAATCGGCTTCCTTGCATTGCATATGCCTCGTTAATAATACTTTCAAATAGAGGCTGCTATGTCAAAAGTCAGCAACTTTGTATGTCACGAAAGACTCAAGAGTGTCAGAATCTAATAGGAGTCGCCTTCATCGGATATCCTATATAATTCAATAACGGAGCCTTAGCTAATATCCTATTAAAAGAGACACGGTATCGTCAGACGAAAACATAAACTTAACCTAAAGGCTTTATAATAGATTTCGTTTCTCGCCAGGTGACCGAATAACTAACACTCCTTCTAAACACTTAGTCTAGCCAAACATAACATGCTTAACGTTACTTATGGTAGCTTAACGCAGTAGATATGTAGCAGTAGTCTTTAGCCTACAGTAACTATGCACAGTGTGAGCAGGATATGAGTTCTTCTGCCCGTCGATATGTTTCAGCGTGACACGTACATGTACCTACTATAATAATTTAAAAGAGAAACACTTTGATTTACCTTTTAATTTTACATAGCTTGCGAATAGTCCGCAAGTATAATCTTTAGACGAACCACAACTGTAGCTACTCCATTTCTTGCTGTAGCTCTTGTTGTAGCAATCTCTTGCATTCAACTTGTCTTGGCACATCCAACACAGGAGATCTTCAATTATAGCAAACAATCAGTTCAACAATTATAATGCAAATTTAAACCTGCTCGAAAACAGCAATTCACCCGGATATACTGTAAGAAGATGAACATGTACATATAATAGCAACGTCGACCGAGAGATGGGACCACTTGTCGGGAATGGACTTATTCACAGTTTCCATAAGCTTATACCGTCAGAAAATCAGGGTAAACATTTCGGAACGTTTGACCCAAAATTTATGCTCTTTTAAAAGAAAATATAAAACATTATTTGGCCGGAAATCACCTACATATATTGAAACTGCCTCTACCCGATGCGTTAATAATAGTTTCTTGGCTTTAATGCATCATGTGGAGTAACATCTGTCGCTGTACACTAGTAGCCTATAAGCAAACTCAATAATCATGATATTAAGAAAAAAACTATTTTCGGCTGATCTAGAAGCCAACAATTGGTCCTTCTCTCGGCCGACGTCAAAATTATAAGCCTGCATTGACCTGTATTTAAGATATAAACGTCTATGGCACAAACACGCAACACATCCAATGCTATTCCACTGAGACGAAAAATAATTACAAACCCAAATATTATTAATACTTAAGGCTTCGTCGATGATTGCTGCAAAGAACAAACTGAGAGGGAAAAGAAAAATGGAAAATGAAGAATGGTCATTTAATTTTTGGTCATCACTGAATGCTCGCTACGCTTCACAATCGCATTTCGATATCAAAACCATATTTCCGTAACTTATGAGGACTCCAGGAGCCATGAGGCCACACCAGAAGGCGAAGGCCGAGCAGTATACCCTGTGATCGATCCAGTCGAGTGCTACGAACGACTTAGCTCGGCCGACGATCGACTTCGTCTCTTGGCCAAAATTGCTGACGACTGTTGCATTCTTATATAATATTCCAGTACCGAAATTACTCGTGAATTTCAATTGAACACTCTTCCATCAAGCTGCCAAACTGTAATTGAACTGGTAAGTAACATATTCAGGTAATGAAATCGTGTAGCGGCTGTGGTTGACTTGTAAGGATTAAGCTTCGCCTAATCTGTTGACTTGATCAGCTATGCAGCTATGCTACAAAGATTCTCCTACAGTACGGTACAGCAATTATACCAGCTCAACAAATAAGACGGCAGTAGACGACGTGTGATGTCCATATTACATACATCCTGCGGCCTGAAATTGAGCTACGATGCTCTTAGAGTGGCGTTGGGACTACGCTTGGGAGCCAGCATATGCGAACCACACACCTGCGCTTGTGGCGCACTGGTCACTGCCACAGGAGACCATGGCTTGTCCTGCTTGCTTGGTTTTGGTCGAGTGACCCACCACGGTGTCCTCAACGACCTGATCTACCGGGCCCTAAATGAAGCAGGATTTCCACCAGTCAAGGAATCACATGGCCTGCTCCTGCTCAGATCAGACGGCAAGAGACCAGATGGCGTCACCCTCATTCCTTGGAGAGCCGGTAGAGATCTGGTGTGGGATGCCACAGTGGTGGACACGTTCGCACCATCTTACATTCCTGCATCCGCCACCCGGGCCGGAGCAGCGGCTGGCTTGGCTGAGGAGAGAAAAAGCCAGAAATATAGCGCGCTATCGAGCACACACTTTTTCATCCCACTGGCCATGGAAACGATGGGATCGATTAACATCAAAGGTCTCGCTTTTATCTCAGACTTCTTGGACCGCCACCTCACACAAGTCACCCAGCTACTTGTTTCAGCGTCTGGCTTTTAGTGGAACCTTTAACAATCCCTTAAGCGACATGGATGAGTAGCCGTTCCAGGTGCACCACTTTATATAATATCTAAGTTCCTGTGGGAATGAAGTACCTCATGGCAAAATAATAATAATAATAATAATAATAATAATAATAATAATAATAATAATAATAATAATAATAATAATAATAATAATAATAATAATAATAATAATAATAATAATAATAATAATAATAATAATAATAATAATAATAATAATAATAATAATAATAATAATAATAATAATAATAATAATAATAATAATAATAATAATGTTAACACAAAAATACTAACTGTAATACTAGCAATAACGGCGATGATGATAACAATAACAACATTAAAGAATTATAATAACGTTTATTGGCGCAATATGTAACAATAATCTTATTTATTAATTCAAACTGACAAGTTAGGCCTTAATCTTGAGAGAAGTTAACATTTCCCAATCATTCTCTGAAATAAAATTCTGATGCTAATTGCTGTCGTCGTTGTGATCATCATCATAATCATCATCATCATCAACATCATCGTCGTCGACGTTGCCATTATTACCATAATCGACAAAATCAACATTACGAGCAGCAGGAACAACATTCGGCGTCGTATTATTTAAATTCATATCTGCCGAAGAGTTATGCGATTAGCAAGAACACGTATCAGATACTAAGTACCTTTAGACAACCCGAATGCTATGCACATACAAAGCAGAAGCCCGAGAAAGCAGCGCATCGTTCCTACTAAGTGATTACAACAAGGAGCCGAGTAGCAACTGATTTTCTGGAAAGTAAGAACCGCGAATAACTCGAACTGTGGAGCATTGTGACGTACAAGTCGGTTTTTATGGCTTTTGTAAGGCTGGTTTGTGGCGACGCGGAAATTACCAAGACGTCTGATTCATTAAACTCCCATTATGCCGTATCTGGCACGTGCAGGCCTTAAGCTGTTTAGTGCACTCAAACCGTAACTACGTTAATTTCTATGCAAATATTATTTTTACTGCATAAAATTAATAAGAAAGAATGGCCTACGAATGGACTTGCACGAGGCATAGGTCTAATACCTTTTTGTACCAATTAACTCTCCAGCATTTTACAGGTTACCATCGAAATGCATGAATCGATTATTTCGATCAGCTGATAGTTTTAATTATTTCGGGTTTTCAAAGTATGCGACTTAATTGTGAAGGATCTGATATTTATCTGTCACCGGTGAACGAGTGCAACGTTTCAATGATGCCTGCATAGTTCAATGATAGTTGTAAAGGCCTCCTGTAGTTATCAAACTTCAAGTGCATTAATGTGATTTATTTCAGTTGCCAAATTCAATCGTTTAAAATTCAGTTGCCAAACACAATCATTTAAAATTCGAAAACTTTATTAATATTGCAATTGGATAAAGTCTACCTTAGGGTGGTCCATAGTCATATGGTAAAAATTAAGCTTAAGCTAGAGTACAGGACACCCTCTCACTTTTTACACCTGTTAATGGTATCATTCTGGCAAAATTTTATCTTCCTACTCCAACTGGAAGACGGTGCTCACAGACCCTTCCCCTTTACCAGGTAGAACGAAAAGAGTGATTGGTTTGAAAATATGCTTAACGTTTTGTAATCGTAATATATAATAAGATTATGAAGTTACCATTATAAAACAGTAGCCTACTTATGTCGTGTCAGCAACATATTTGCTGCTAGGAAACAGTATAAATGATCAGCCATGGCACAGTCAAATGGTGTCCCAAGAAGTATGTGTCACAGAAATTCATTTCTTCAGCACTGCATCTATATCGGAATTCTTCTAGTCCCCGAAAGTTGTCATCTGATACATGTTTCCAGTCTTAAATCTCGTGAAGATTGAAATGTAGGGGGAAACTTGAGGGACCGCAGCACAAAGTGAAAACCTAGGCTAAGATCAGTTTTATACTGACTGCAAGACAACCACATGAGCTCTCGACCAATCATTTTTCCAGAAGAACTTATGCCTATTAAAGCAAACAGTGTTCACAGAAGCAGTGTCAGAGCTCATGGCTTGATTTCTTTAGTCAACTTCCATGCTTCTAGCAGATCATAAATAGCCTTGGCTTCGTTACATCCTGTTCCAGAGGTAAAACTTCAAAATTCCAAGTAGCTTATCTTTGCAACCTCCAGAAACCAACACTGGTAGGCGGTCCATGTCTTCGATTCCAGAAAATAATATCAGGAAGGATTTGACCATCAAAGTCAATCGTCAAGTCGCAGTTTGGTATAAAATCAGCTATCACTGACGCAAACTTTACCTTTTTAGCTTTCTGTGTAGGCATGCATAGGCCTATATATATAATTATGTATGCATGTCTTATGCACGTTTGTATTCATGTATGTATGTATGTATGAATGTAAGTATTATGTATGTATGCTTGTATGTATGTATGTATAGTTATATACATTCATGTATTTATATATGTTTGTTCGAATGTATGTATGAATGTATGAATTGCTGCATAATGCTGATGAAATGCAATCAAAGATATGAATTCTGGAAATATTTGTTGCATAAACAGTAGCATAGGGTTACGTTTTGTACAAATATCAATGAAAGTACATTTAAGCAAAATGTCTGTGTATAAACAGGAGATAGATAGCAATATCTGTAATAAGAATTTGTACTAAGTTCAAAATATAAACAAGTATGTAGAAGAACTAAACTGTATAACTGCATAAGAAGGTTGCCAATGTAATCACAATTTGTAACACATTAGACCTTTGCTTCTACATAGCGGCGACTATGTTGTAAATTGACGTAACTGAGCACCATCTTCCAGTTGGAGTAGGAAGCTTAAATTTTCTTAGGATAATACAAATGACAAATGTAAAAAATGTAGAGGGTGTCTTGGTTTCTTGCTTGACTTTTATTTGTTTCGACCACCCTAGTCTACCTATTCAAAACTAAATTTCATAGATTCATTGGTTTATGTAACTGTAAACAGTATGACCATTGGATTTAAAAGTAAGTGATATACGTTAAGTCGTCAGCTGAACGCTAGGCAATAAAGCCTACGGTTTGACACCAAAAACACTGATCTAGGTCGAATAGTGCTTGGGTATATAGATAATTTTAGCTGCAGACAGCCATCTTGGACGCCATCTTGGAAATGACCCTTTTCCGATGGTCAGAATAGAGCAATCGTTTACTATGCTAATAAGCATGCGAAATGGTAACAAAATCAACTGAAAAACCTTTCGTTTCAGTTTGTTGAGGGTTACCATTGACTGTCTTTCTTTCCCTATCTGTATTTTTTACATATTTAGGTGTCCCTATTTAGCGGGATCCATGATGCCTTCTGGGCCTCCTTGTAGCCAGTATATGCCTTACTGTTTCATTGTTCGTTTTTATCTTCTGATGATTACACAAATAAATGATTGATTGAATGAAACGATAAATTGCCACGCCTATAAATACTCATCAAGATTAAAAAGATTATATGTCCTGTAAAACATAGCTCTCCGTATTATTGTCAGCCAAGCTCAACACTTTTCTACCCTTCTTCCTACGGACTTAGCATTTCAAGATACACACATCTTAAACCTTCAGCAGAAAACCATTCAACAAACTAGTTAATTTATGCATAAATATACATATAATCAACTACCTTCAACATTTAACAATTATCTCTAAACTACGTCTGAATCTAACTCCTATACTGTAAGTTCTTCAGCCAATTATTGACCCATATAGGCTACTCCCGCCCTAAATCCCGTAGGTTCTCAATAGCAAATCTCTGAGCACTGAACTTGTAAAAGCGGAACTGTTGACCATAATAAATTTGTATCATGACGCATGCTGAGTTCTACGACTTTCTATGCAGTGAAACTGCTTAAAACTGCATCAACTTAGCAGAAGTATAAGTTTAAGCGAAATTCTGCTCTCCCGTCGCAGACTCAATAGACCTAAATGATATAGGACTATCTGTAATCTGCATGCATTGAGGCCCATAACTGTATAATATATGAACTTCATGTTTGGCCCTGAAGCAGGTTACCCTGGTATAGGTTAGACCTACTGGAATTTAGCTGAGGTGAGTATAGTCTAATGATCGCTTAAAAAACCCAGATAAAATGCACTTAACACGTAACATCGAGCATTAACATTTGCGATGGCAGTAGACAGTTTTGTGAAGCGTCCTTGAATAGCGTGCTACCTACCGCGCTATATAAATCGTCGTAATTACAATTACAATTACAATTACAATTGCATCAACTGAATTTTTTCCTAAATAAAAAACCAAAGTGACAAACATGGAGTGTCATGCAGATCTTCATGTGTGGCCCATTTATTGTAAATAAGGTTAGTCGATTAAGTATGATGTAAGAAGGCGTTACCAACAGTTGAGTAAGACACCTCAACGGAAGTAAATTAGTGTAAAGTAAATTAATGTCCATTCAACACCTCTAGAACCGGTAAGACGCCAAAATAAGCTAAACTAAATAAATTAAAATACTTCAAGAAGCTACTTAACGACAGAGTAAGATTAAAAGGTTTAAACATTATTACATGTAGTTGCTAATGTTCATAATTAAATAATGCCACGTTCATCTAGTAAGGGCATAGCAATAATGCAGAGAAATGTCAGTTTAACGTATTAAGAAGTTTGTCTTTCTGCCAACATTGAGAACGATTCATTCCGCCAGCTTCAATTAAATTCCACAGGTTGGTTTCCCCATTCAGGTGAATATGGCGAAGCAGGGATTGGCCAGTCGTTGCATTTGTCACTTGCGCAACTTCTCTCACAGTTAGCGGACAAGAAGATATGTTCATACTTCGTAAATATATTATCACCCGTTCCACGCAGAATGACTGAAACACGTTCTTACAGCACTTTGTTCATTTAGTTTCCATTCCCTACCTGCAGAACCAAAACGGATGACAAAGAATCCACCGGCTGCTCAATGTTAAAGTCAACGGCAGATTACAATAATCGTAATCGTATTCGTAATCTCCAAATTCTAAGGCGCTAATCTAAAGCTAAGCGCAGGACACCGGCGGTGGTGTAACGGAGGAAATGAGATGACACCGAATTCAGAGATAATCTATACATTTGCAGATGCAGTGGAATAGGCGGAAAGAAAGGCAGCCATTCGCATTATTGATCAAATACACACAAAGTAGAAGCCCGGAAAAGTAGCGCATCGTTTACAACCAGGTGTTATGAACCAATTGATATTCTGGATTGAAACAACAGCGAAAAGCAAATAGCTTTATAGCGCACCATTCGGTTATATATCTTTTGAAGATAGTAGCATCTTAAGGGCAATAATGAGAAAAAGTGAAACAACTTTTTTAGAGTTACTGTGTTTTGGCTTTTCAGGGCAGAGTAAATGCACGTTCGTAATAAGGCCTTTTATTAAAGAAGATGTATGGCTTAATAAGGTTAATAATTCAAAGGCCAGTTAAGCACAACATTAGCTCATAATATGTATTTCTTATCAAAACTGGTCTTCGGAATTTTGTAACTACTGCGCGGCATTTCTAATGAGCTGCGCGGCCGCGCACCTTAGAGGGAACACTCTACAGTCTACATGTAGGCTATCTCGAGAGTTTATATTGAAACGAACATTCAGGCAAAATCAATATTTTCTGCTGCAATCCCGACTTCTTAGACTTAAAAGTTTTTTGACAGACTGGACTGTTTTTAAAACCGTTCAATTTCAGGGCGTTATTGGCAAGCTTGGTAGAATTCATATTTTCAAAATGGGTGATGGCGGCTTCTAACAGACTGATGGAAGCATAACTGCAGTTTGTTGTAATAAAGTTAAGTAATGCTGAGGTATGTTTGTACAGTACTTGGTTGGTGAAAAATGACGACTGCTAAGGCACACGTTCTAAGGTTCAAAGGCGAATTAGAAAGTCGTTAAATGCATCATGTCGTTGGATGTTTAGTTGCCGACTTTGCGTTTTATCTGTATTAAAACATACTGGGTTTTTTGTAATGAGTCGCTGATTCATGCAAATTACTTGTAATGTAATGTAATGTAACAAGACATTTATATAGCGCCACTTAGAAGTCTCACAGAAGCGCTCAATTCTTGACTCAATTCTATTTGGACTCTATCAGAATTAAATGGCTAAACACCACGGAAAGATTTATAATCTAACGCTTATTTACGTGTCAATCACTGATGAAGATTTAAGTAGTAGGGTATCTGTTGTTTTCGTTGCAGTTAGCAAATGAAAAATCAGTTAAGAATCGATGAGAACAAAAACCATTATCATGAACCAGTGAAGCACTGAATGACCTCCAACCCTTTATTTTATTTGTATCTCATAGAACGTGATAGGTCTAAGTTTTAAATGTCAATATTCAGTCCCTCAATTTGTTCAATTTTTAACTGAAGGAGCTAATGCACTTTATGGGTGTATATTACTTCTGGGCCGTTTTAATATAAACGATCGTGCATTTAATAGACTGCAGAATCGCTTATTTCTGACTTCTATACGGGCCTACTTGAGGCTGCTGCCAAACTTAGCTCTGCATAATGAAATAGACCAAATTGCTTTTGTAATACTGTACCATTGTCAGTATTTAATTAAGATACAAATGAAAAAACGAAGGAAAATGATGTGTAAAATTGTACCGTCCAACGTATCATGAATAATTTTCAACGTCTAACATTTTATTACCTTAAAGTACGTTTGTCGTAACTTAGGCAGCTGAGTCTATTATAAGAACAGCTGCTAAAGTCGATCACTTTTCATTCTCTGAACGTGATGAAATGGTTCATGTACGCCCGATCACTTGCACACAACTTTTTCCATCTGGAAGGTGACCAAAAGGGAGTCAACACTTGGACCAACCTAAGTTTAACCGTGACGATGCCTATTTTCATTAATCCAGCAGTATCAAAGTAGGTCTATAATCGACTTCCCTGCATTACATATACCTAATTATAATACTTTTATTGTTTCTCTGGTAACAATAAAGGGATTGATTGATTGATAATATATTTTCAACTAGAAGCGGCTATATCAAAAGTCAGCAACTGTATCGGTCACGAAAGACTCAAGAGAGCCAGAAT
This sequence comes from Aporrectodea caliginosa, assembly GCA_020284085.1. Lineage (NCBI taxonomy): Eukaryota > Metazoa > Annelida > Clitellata > Crassiclitellata > Lumbricidae > Aporrectodea > Aporrectodea caliginosa. The sequence goes on from JACEVL010000090.1 coordinate 862,513, forward strand.
CTAATATGAGCCACCTTTACCGGATATCCTATATAATTCAATAACGGAGCCTTGGCTGCTTTCCTATAGAAATACGGTATCGTCAGACGAAAACCTAAGCTTAGCCTAAAAGCTTTATATAGAGTTCGTTTCTTGCCATGTGGCCGAATACCTAACAGTCCTTCTATACACTAGCCAAACATAACATGCCTAACGCTACTTATAGTAGCTAAATGCAGTAGGCTATATATGTTATTCAATAACGGATTTGTAATTATTGAAACAGTATTCTTTACAGTAGCTATGCACACTTGCACAGTGTGAGCAGTATACGAGTTCTTTAGCACATGGATATGTTTCAGCGTGACAATTAACTACTACAATAATTTCAAAAACACTTTGGTTTACCTTTTACTTTTTTATAGCCTACGAATAGTCCGCATGTATCATTACTGTTAATCGAACCACAACTGTGGCTACTCCATTTTCTGTTGTAGCAATCTTTTGCATTGATTTGGTCTTCGCACATCCAACACTGGAGACCTTCAATTATATCAAACAATCCTGTTTAACAATTATAATGCAAATCTAAACCTGCTCGAAAATATCAATTCACCCGATATACTGTAAAAAGGTGAATATGCACAGATAATAATTATAAGCATACATTGTACTGTATTTAAGATTTTAACATCTATGGCACCGATAAGCAACACATCCAATGCTATTCCGCTGAGAAAAACAATAATTAGAAATCCAAATACTTAAGGTTTCGTCGATGATTGCTGCAAAGAACAAATTGAGAGAAATATGTAAAATGGAAAATGAAGAATGGTCATTTAATTTTTGGTCATAACTGAATGCTCGCTTAGCTTTACAATCGCATTTCGATATCAAAACGATATTTCCATAACCTATGAGGAACCATGAGGCCACACCAGAATGCGAAGGCCGAGCAGCAGTGTTACCACTCAACATTTTTGGAAAAACATAGACAACCGCTAAAAAACATAGAAAAACATAGACACGTTTTTTGAGGAGTTGCGTGTAAAATTAGGTAAAATCAGAGCTTTTCTTGAGCGTGGAGTTAAAAAAGTCAAGATCTTATAATTTTTTTCCCAAATCTCCCCAAAAAATAGTTGACAAGCAAAAAAAAAGTCATCACATCCCAAAAAAATAACTCGTATCGCGATAAGAATTGCTGAAAAAGTGAAAAAGCACCTTTTTATAGAAATTGCTCAAAAAACTAACTTTTAGCTTCCTCTGAAAAAGCATAGATTTCTGAGAAAAAAACATAGAAACATAGACAAGGCCAAAAAAACATAGATCTTGGAGGAAAAACATAGGAGTGGTAACACTGCCGAGCAGTATACCCTGTGATAGATCCAGTCGAGTGCTACGAACGACTTAGCTCGGCCGAACATCGACTTCGTCGACTTGGACTTCGTCTCTTGGCCAAAATTGCTGACGACTGTTGCATTCTTATATTCCCAAACCTAAATTACTCATGAATTATTATTGCACACTCTTCCTCAAACTGTAAAATTATAATCGAACTGGTAAGTAATAATTCAGGCATCAAATGATATCGTGTGCGCCTGTGGTCGACTTGTAAGGTTTACCCTCGCTTAAACCGTCGACTTGCTCAGCTAGGCAGCTATAGGCTACAAGGGAATCTCCTACAGTACGGCACAGAAATTAGTACCAGCTCAACAAATAAGATGGCAGCAGATGACGTGTGATGTCCATATTACATACTTCCTGCGGCCTGAAATTGTGCTACGAGGCTCTTAGAGTGGCGGTGGTACTACGCTTGGGAGCCAACGGCCCAACATATGCGAACCATCTTACCTCCCCGCATCCGCCGCCCCAGCCGGAGCAGCCGTTGGCTTTGCTGATGAGAGAAAACGCCAGAAAATATATTCCTCAAGCTTTCAAACTGTAACTGAACTGGTAAGTAACAATTCAGGCATCAAATGATATCGTGTGCGCCTGTGGTCGACTTGTAAGGGTTAGGCCTCGCTTAATCCGTCGACTTGCTCAGCTAGGCAGCTATAGGCTACAAGGGAATCTCATACAGTACGGTACAGAAATTAGTACCAGCTCAACAAATAAGACGGCAGTAGAGGACATGCAATGTCTATATTACATACTTCCTGCGGCCTGAAATTGTGCTACGAGGCTCTTAGAGTGACGTTGGGTCTACGCTTGGGAGCCAACATATGCGAACCACACACCTGCACTTGTGGCGCACTCGTCACCGCCACAGGAGACCATGGTTTGTCCTGCTTGGTTTTGGTCAAGTGACCCGCCACGATGTCCTCAACGATCTGATCTACCTGGAACTAAATGAAGCAGGATTTCCACTGATTTCCAGCAATCAGGGAAACACAGGTCCTGCTCAGATCAGACGGCATGAGACCAGATGGCCTCACCCTCATTCCGTGGAGAGCCGGTAGAACCCTGGAATGGAATGCCACGGTGATGGACACGTTCTTACCATCTTACCTACCCGCATCAACCACCTGGGCCGGAGCAGCGGCTGGCTTGGCTGAGGAGAGAAAAAGCCAGAAATATAACGCTCTACTGAGCACACACTTTTTCGTCCTACTGGCTATGGAAACCATGGGATCGATTAATACCAAAGGTCTTGTTTTAATCTCAGACTTGGACCGCCACCTCACATAAGTCACGAGCGAACCCGCGAGTCCAGCTTCTTGTTTCAGCGCCTTTTCAGTGACGATCCAGCGCTTCAACGCCGTGGCTCTTAGTGGAACGTTTATTAAGCCCTAAAGTGACAACATTGATGAGTAGTCGTTGCAGTTGCTACACTTTACATAATATCTAAGTCCCTGGGGGAATGAGGTACCTCAGGGCAAAAATAAAATGAAATAATAGTAGTAGTAGTAGTAATAATAATAATAATAATAATAATAATAATAATAATAATAATAATAATAATAATAATAATAATAATAATAATAATAATAATAATAATAATAATAATAATCGGTGCTCCACTTTCTGAATCAGACGCTCTTGAGCAGATTCTTCAGTCCCAGTTCCAGGGTCTGTCATTGGCAATCACAAGGTTGGAGGGTATTGGTAAACATGATGCACTCATCCTCTTAAGGAGCTCCCTCAGTCATCCGAAACTGTTGCACACGTTGCGGTGCTTTCCTTGCGTGGATCACCCCTTGCTGAAGAATTTTGATTCGTTGCTTCGCCATGGGCTGGAATCAATCCTCAATTTGTCCCTCTCTGACAGTCAATGGATGCAAGCTTCCCTGACAGTCAAGGCAGGTGGGTTGGGCATTCGCCGAGTGACCTCGCTGGCACTACCCGCCTTTTTGGCTTCGGCTGCAGGTACTCGGTGTCTCCAAACCTCCATGCTCAGCAGGTTACAAGTACTTGACGATGTACAGGTTGGGACTCTGCAGGACCGATGGTGTGCTGATACTGCAGTCCCCTGCCCAGATAACACCATTGCCCACAAACAGTCACACTGGGACAAACCCCTAATAGACAGGGATGCCAACATACTCAGCAGCTCAGTCACTGACGAATACCACCGAGCAAGACTTAAGGCTGTCGCAGCCCCACATGCGAGCGATTGGCTCTTTGCTCTGCCAATTACGTCGTGTGGTCTGAGACTCGACGATGAAGCCGTGAGAGTTGCAGTAGGCCTCAGACTAGGAGTCAACATCTGCGAGCCTCACGAGTGCCGTTGCGGGGTCCTGGTCAAGGCCAATGGCTCTCATGGGCTACCTTGCTTCCGAGGACCAGGTAGAACCGCCTGACATGCGAGCCTCAATGAGTTGATCTGTCGGGGTCTTGTGCGCGTGGGTTACCCAGCAGTGAAGGAGCCACCGGGCCTTAGCAGAGCGGACGGAAAGAGACCTGACGGCCTAACTCTTAATCCATGGCGGATGGGCCGTGCTTTGATATGGGATGCCACAGTAACAGACACTCTAGCCGCATCCTACCTACCAGTCACATCGGCCACAGCAGCCGGTGCAGCCGAATTGGCAGCAGACCGGAAATGCACCAAATACAACACACTCGCTCAAACCTACCACTTTGTCCCGTTGGCATTTGAGACTCTTGGCCCAATTAACAGCAGTGGCCTACTTTTCATCAGAGAGTTGGGGCGCTGTCTCTCTCGTATAACCGGGGATCCGAGAGAAACCTGCTATCTTTTCCAGCGCATTGCCATCATAATCCAACATTTTAACGCCATCGCTTTCCTAGGCACCTTTTTGCCGCCTGATCTTGACGAGGTCTAGCCTTCCCAGAATGCATTTTTGTATCTCCGGATCATTTTTATAATTCCTGAAAGATCTGAGATACCTCGGGTAAAAAATAATAATAATAATAATAATAATAATAATAATAATAATAATAATAATAATAATAATAATAATAATAATAATAACAATAACGATAACAATAATGATAATAATAATAATAATAATAATAATAATAATAATAATAATAATAATAATAATAATAAACAAACACCCCGAACTGGAAACCTACGACGTGACACTACGCCAGGGTTTGGAAAAGATTTTGAACATTTCTTTCAACGATCTCCAATGGACACAGGCGTCACTACCAATCAAAATGGGTGGTCTCGGCATACGGAGAGCGACTTCGCTGGCACTTCCGGCCTTTTTGGCTTCAGCTGCGAGCACTCTCCCTCTCCAGACCCTCATTCTAAACTCTCTCAATCTCACACAGGACACACACTTTGAGACCATGACGTCCGAGTGGCGATCCAAGACGGATTTCGACGATTCAGAAAACATGCCAACAAACAAGCAGGCTTTATGGGACAAACCACTTTTGGAACAGACACTCAAGACACTGTTTCATGACACAATAGACCCATACAACACCGCGCGATTGAAAGCTGTCTCGTCACCACACGCCAGCGACTGGCTACATGCCTTACCAATAACAGCATGTGGGCTGCGACTGGACAACGAGGACGTTCGGGTGGCGGTCGGCTTGCGCCTTGGGGCCACAATATGCGAACCACACACATGCGCTTGTGGAGCCCGAATCGACGCCAGAGGTAGCCACGGCCTTTCATGTTCTCTAGGCTTCGGCCGAATAGCCAGACATAACACTATCAATGACATTATACATCGCTCCCTTTCGAAGGCTGGAATTCCATCAATAAAGGAACCACCAGGTCTACTTCGCACGGACGGCAGAAGACCAGACGGCCTAACAATGATCCCATGGCGCGCGGGTCGCCATCTGGTGTGGGACGCGACGGTTGTAGATACCCTTGCACCATCATACATCCAGGCCACGGCAGCGACGGCGGGCGCGGCAGCCGAGATCGCCACGGACAGGAAAATGACCAAGTACAATGCACTTTTGAACACGCACTTTTTCGTGCCTCTTGCTCTCGAGACCTTAGGTCCAATTAATACCACTGGCCAAAACTTTATATCAGATCTAGGTCGTAGTCTGACGCTGTCCACAGGAGACACCAGAGAAACCTGCTTCTTGCTGCAGCGTCTCTCTATAACTGTCCAGAGGTTCAACTCGGTGGCTTTCCGCGGCACTTTAGCGGAGCCAGACCTAAGGGAGATGTGACACAAACGGCATTTATGACGTTAATTTCAGACGACAGGTTGTCTATTGATGTATTGATGTTGATTGATTGAGAGAATAAATATTTTTGATAATATAATAATAATAATAATAATAAGAATAAGAATAAGAATAAGAATAATAATAAAACAATAATAATGATGCAAACACAAAAATAATAATAATGATGCAAACATAATACTAGCAATAACGGTGATGATGATGACAATAACAACAGTAAAGAATAATAATGAACACTTTATTACGCCACAGAGGCAGAACAACAACTAAACGATACAAAAATGAGAAAAATAAAAGACACATAGAGCATTAATTATAGTCCATAAAGCATCAATTATAGACCACAAAAGCTCAGCTCTGTGTACACAAGTCATCAAACTTATTATACAATTGTGTAATGGCATCATGTTTCTTCATGAATACCAAGGCAAGGCAATCATCATTATGGAAATTGTCTAATAGGAATGTCCAAAACAGATTATAAAGGGCAACATTTTCAGAATAGATTATAATACCGATTATTGGCGCCATATATAACAACATTCTTCTTTATTAATTCAAACTGACAAGTACGCTGTAAGGTCCCATGAAATCTTGCACTGGCTTCCTATCACTGCGCGCATCCACTATAAGATCCTCTTTGTAGTCGTCTCCAAAGCGCAGCTGAGCAGAACCCCGAAATACGTTTCTGACTATATGCGAAAGCCGTTATCTGCCACCTCATTCTTTTCTTGCGCTCTGTTGATTGGCTTGATCTTTTTGTTCGTAGCACTAGGGCTGCCTTGGCTGAACGACAGGCATTAGCTGTGGTTGGTCCCTCTACTTGGAATGACCTTCCCCTCACTAAGGGCTAAGCTAATGACTGGTTTTTCCTCATAGGTCTCTCGTTCTTTAAAGCCGTTTTCTTTCCCATAGGTTTTCATGCACAGAGCGCCTCTTAATAGTTATTCTTCGAGATGTTCTATATAAATCTGTAGATACGATACGATACGATACATTCTAGTAACAGACGATCACCTTGTCACCTTGTGCCGTCGATTCGCTGAATCCTAGCGACCGTCATAGTCAGCCTTCTCCATGTGTTCCGATCTCTCGTCGCCTCTCTCAGCTCCGGAATGTTCATCATCATCGTCTCGTGTATCTCCTCCATCCATCTCTTTCTTGGTCGTCCTCTTCCTCGTCTTCCCTCCCCACACGCCAGCATCATCTCCTTTTCCATGCCGTCCGCCCGCATCACATGGCCAAAATACATCACTTTTTGTCTCGCCGCTCTTTGTCTCAATGTCATCTCTCCTCTTAAGTGTCCTATCTCTTCCAGTATATGTTCATTTGTTTTCTTCTCAGTCCAGGGGACCCTCAGCATTTTCCTCCAAATCCACATTTCGCATGCTTCGATTTTCTTCTCTAGTGCTTTGGTTTTTGTCCATGCCTCGCACCCGTACAGCACCACTGGTATTATCATTGCTTTAACAATTCTTGTTTTCGTTTCCAGGCTCACCGCTTTATCCTTCCATATCTTTTCCAATCCCTGCATTGCTCCTTTTCCCAGAGTAATTCTTCGGCGTATCTCTCTCTCGCATCCCCCCTCCCTATCTATTGTAGCTCCCAGGAAACAGAAGCTCGATACCACCTCAATCTCTTCTCCATCTACTTCGAAGCTTCTCCAGCTCTCTGTGGTCATAATTTTAGTCTTTTTTATGTTGAAGTACAATCCTGCTTTCTCACTTTCAAGCCTTAGTTTCCTGATGTTGTTTTTCAGTACTTCCTTTTTCCCCGCCAACAGTGTTGTATCATCCGCATACCTTGTTGACAACCTTTCCAGCTATCCTCACTCCTTCCGCTTCGTCATCAAATCCTGCCTCTCTCATGATCCTTTCTGCATATAGAATGAACAGGTACGGTGATAGTATACATCCCTGTCTTACTCCCTTCTTTATTTGGAAACTTGTTGTTTCTCCATGTTCCGTCCTCACCACTGCTAACTGGTCGGAATATAAGTTCCTGAGGAGAGTTATCAGGTGCACAGGTATTCCCATTTCTCTCAAAGTCTTCCACATGAGATCGTGGTTTACACAATCAAATGCCTTGCTGTAGTCTATAAAACATAGGTGGACCTCTTGTCCAAATTCCCTCTGTCTTTCCATTATCCATCTCAGGTTTGCAATATGATCTCTTGTGCCTCTCCCTTTCCTGAAGCCGGCTTGGGTTTTCGGCAGTTCTCGCTCTATCCTGCTCTCCATTCTTTTGTGTATTATCTTGAGGAGTATCTTGCTTGTATGTGATATCAGCGCTATAGTTCTGTAGTTCTCGCAGTCTCTCGCGTCTCCTTTTTTGAAGATGGGTATGAATATCGATTTACCCCAGTCTTTCGGCCATTCTTCTGTTTCCCATATTAAGTTGCACAAAGTTGTTATCTCCTTTGTTATTCCATCACCAGCCGCTTTAATCAATTCAATAGGGATTTCGTCTGCGCCTGGTGTCTTGTTATCACTTATTTGCGTGATTGCCCATTCTACCTCCGCCTCCATAATCCCCGGTTCTTTTTCGTAGTCCTCTGTGGTCGTCTTCTCTCCTCTGATCTCCTCATCGTCTGTGTTATAGAGAGCTTCCGTATATTCTCTCCATCTGTTCTTTATCTCCTCCCCGTCACCTATTATTCCTCCGTTTCCATTTTTTAGTGAGCCATTTCGTGGTGTAAACTTGCCAGTTATTTTCCTCATCATCGCGAACATCTCTCTGGTTCTTCCCTTTTTTCCCTCTATTTCCATTTCCTTGCATAGGTCATTTAGATATTTGTCCTTGTCTTTCCTTGCCTGTTTCTGGAATTTACCATTCAACACCCTCACCTGATTTCTGTTCCCCGCTGCTCTCGCCCCTCTCCTTTCTTCCGCTATTTTGATTGCCTCCACAGTTAGCCATGGTGATATATTCTTTCTCTCCCTCCTGGGGATGTGAGTGATTGCCTCCTCGTGTACCACCTTCTTCATCTCTTCCCACATGTCGTCAGCATTTATCGCTTCATCCAGATGTAATGCCTCAAATCTGTTCTTGATCACTTCTCTGTACTCTGGTATGATCCCTTTACATTCGTATCTGATCGGTAGACGATAACATGTCAAAATTTAGCTGTATGGCAACCCATTTGTCCTACTGCTAATTTTACCAACGCCACCAAGCGAACGCAAGGCCACCTTCCGCCTAATATAGGTCTACAATTTTCTTAATTATCCTTCATAAACTCAGTCTGGTCATCAACAAAACGAAATACCACATATCGTTGATAATATAAAATTGAATACAGTAAGAATAGGCAACTTGGTTGTTTTTGGAGTTAGGCCTTAATCTTGAGAGAAGTTTCCAATAATTATCTGAAATAAAATTCTTATGCTAATTGCTGTCGTCGTTGTTATCATCATCATAATCATCACCATCGTCGTCGACGACGTTGCCATTATCATCATAATCGACAAAATCAACATTACGAAACACAGGAACAAAATTCGCCGTCGTATTATTTAAATTCAGGTAAAGTCGTAGTTTACCTTGCTAAATTATTTGATATTGTCACTTTAAAATGGAAGCTGGATTGATGAAAGAAATTGTTTCCCTAAATGGAAGTGGGATTGATGAAAACATTCCTGTGTTCAAAATTGAAGTTGGATTGAGTTCGAAATAATTTTTACCGTAAGTAGAAGCTGGATGGATGAAATTAAGTTTTCGATTCAATAAAAGCTAGATTGATGAAAATAACTGTTTCCGTAATTAGAAGCTGGATCCTTGAGAATATATATTTGCTTAAATTAAAGTTCCATTGATGAAAAATATTTCTTTCATCAAATAGAAGTTGGATTGATAAAAGTAATTTTTTCCAATTAAATGGAAGTTGGATTGATGAAAAAATTTCTTGATGAAATGGAAGCTGGATTGATGATAGTTAACATGCATATAGGCAGACTGCTTACTTACCAACGTCAAGTACGGCATTGAAGACATTAGAATAATTTAGCAACGTAAACTACGCTTTACCTAAATTCATATCTCCCGAAGAGTTGTGCGATTATCAAGAAAACTTATGAAGTGCTGTTTACCTGCAGACAACCCGAACGCCATGCACATACAAAACATTAGCCCAATAAAGTAGCGCATCGTTCCTACTAAGTGATTACAACAAGGAGCTGAGTACCAACTGATATTCTCGACAGAAAGAACAGCGAATGACTCGCACTGTGGAGCATTGTGACGTACAAGAAGGTTTTTATGGCTTTTGAATGGAGGGCTTAAGGCGACGTATAAATAACCACGACATCTGATTAATTAAACTCCCATTGTGCCTATGCGGAATCTGGTACGTGTGAGCTGCTTAGTGCACTCAAACCGTAACTACTTTAATTTCCATGCAAATATTATTTTTACTACATAAATAAGAATGAATAAACAATGACCTACTGATGGACTTGCAAGAGACAATAATATCTCTTTGCACATTATTCACTTTCCAGCATTTTACAGGTAACCATCGAAATGCATGAAGTGATTATTTCGATCAGCTGGTAGTCTTCATTATCTCGGGTTCAAAGTATGCGATTAAATTGTGAAGGATCGGATATTTATCTGTAACCGGTGAACGAGTGCAACATTTCAATGATGCATGCATAGTTATAAGGCCTCTTGTAGTTATCCAAGTTCAAATGCGTTAATGTGATTTATTTCGGCTGCCAAATGCAATCGTTTAAAATTCAGTTGCCAAATGCAATCATTTAAAATTCGAAAACTTTATTAATATTGCAATTGGATAAAGTCTACCTTAGGGTGGTCCATAGTCATGTGGTAAAAATTAAGCTTAAGCTAGAGTACAAGACACCCTCTCACTTTTTACACCTGTTAATGGTATCATTCTGGCAAAATTTTATCTTCCTACTCCAACTGGAGGACGGTGTTCATGGACCCTTCCCCTTTACCAGGTAGAACTAAAAGAGTGATTGGTATAAAAATATGCTTAACGTCTTGTAATTAATAATAAAAACGCTCAGAAATCTCTGTGCCTGCGTGCGTGCATCTGTGTATCTGAGGCCTGTAACGCTGTTTTCCACAATATGGCTTACGTCAATCACGTCATCGCAATATCCAAATAAGACGTTGTCATAGCAACGCGAGATAATGCAACGCGACATGTGGGAGGGAGAAGAGACTCACGATCGCCGCGAGAGACGTGGGGGAGGGACGGACGGATGTTGAACGAGAGGAAGGAGATACGGACGGCCGGGACAGACGGCAGAGGGTGAGAGGGAGGGAAGGAGGGAGGGAGGGAGGGAGGGACTGACGGACGGACGATGGGAGGGACGGACGGACGGAGGGACTTACCATTGGACGGACGGAAGGAAGGAGAGAGGGAGGAAGGAAGGGAGCAGACACGCACGATCGCCGCGAGAGACGTGGGGAGGGACGGACGGACGTTGAAGGGAGAGAAGGAGGGACGGACGGCCGGGACGGACGGCAGAGAAGTACGGGGATGGAAAGAGGGAGGGTTTCAAATTGTTTTTATCCGTCTTAGGACGGGCAAACATCTAGTCGTAATATATAATAAGATTATGAATTCACCATTATAAAAACAGTAGCCTACTTATGTCGTGTCAGCAACATATTTGCTGCTAGGAAACAGTATGATCAGCCATGGCACAGTCAAATGGTGTCCCAAGAAGTACATGTATGTGTCACAGAAATTCATTTCTTCAGCACTGCATCTATATCGGAATTCTTCTAGTCCTCGGAAGTTGTCATCTGAGACATGTTTCCAGTCTTAAATCTCGTGAAGATTGAAATGTAGGGGGGAAACTTGAGGGACCGCAGCACAAAATGAAAACCTTGGCTAAGATCAGTTTTATACTGACTGCAAGACAACCACAGGAGCTCTCGACCAATCAGTTTTCCAGAAGAACTTATACCCATTGAAGCGAACAGTGTTCACAGAAGCTGTGTCATGGCTTGATTTCTTTAGTGAACTTCCATGCTTCTAGCAGATCATAAATAGCCTTGGCTTCGTTACATCTTGTTCCAGAGGTAAAATTTAAAATTCCAAGTAGCTTGTCTTTGCAACCTCCAGAAACTAGCACTGGGAGGCTGTCCATGTCTTCGATTCAAGAAATATCAGGAAAGATTTTGCAATCCAAGTCAATCGTCAAGTCGCAGTCTGTTATAAAATCGGTTGGGCGACATATGAACGGGCGTCAAAAGAACGGGCGACATTTGAACGGCGACTGTAGAACGGTGTATACATGACCGGTGCGACTATTGAACGGCCGGACAGTTGAACGGGTAACAGATGACCGGTGAACAATTTATCGGTTATGTGATTAAAAAGCAATTGAACATGTGCTGTCTTGGACATGTACCACACTCACTGTTTAGCTGTGGGACAAATAGACAATTGAACTTGGCGTTGACGTGAAATTGCTGATAATTAATATAGGCCCTATTCCTTCATTTATCCTATGGTTTTTCGTAGGGGAACGGACATTATCCCCTGGACATAATCCCCGGACATAATCCCCGGACAAAATCCCCAGACCAAAATCCCCACCAAGCTAGGACATATTCCCCCCACGGCAGGCTACGATATAATCGTATAATATTTTAAAAGTTTATTATACTAGTCTGTCCAAAATTGTTACCAGCAGTAGCAAATGTTGAAAATAATATTTGGCCTAACTGGAATTTTGATTGTTTCATGAAACTATTTCTAACTAATATAAAATTGTTTCAGTAAATATAACTGAACGACATTAACACGTCTTAACTTTAAACCTAAATGACACTAACAAGTCTTAACTTTATAACTGAATAACCGATTGACAATAACAAGTCTTAAATATCGAACTGAATGACAATAACAAGTCTTAAGTTTAGGCCTACACAAAAACAGGGCAATTAAGGTTTACAATGACATGCAGAAATAGGCTAATTGCACAGAGGGGGAATTTTGTCCGGGGAGATTATGTCCGGGGAGATGTTGTCCGGGGAAATTATGTCCAGGGGATAATGTCCTACACTCCTTTTAGTACCAGCGATGTTGCGTCATTTCCAGAATGTGTGTGTTCAGCTAGTGGTTCACACACGACCTCGTCGTCTGATGTCACAATTCGTGACTTGCATTTGAATCGTTTGTACAGTCGACATCGTCAAAATATCCCTCTAATCATGTATTGTTTTTCTTTCAAGTACTCAGAAGTATGATGTATCAGCGTTGGTTTACCGTTTATGCTAAATCCAACACTAGTAAATGCTTTGAACATCATAGGCCTACGGCTACGTGAGATGAAGTTCTTAACGTCTTTATTTGGCAGGACGAAAGGACGTGGTCTAGCGCGCAAGTTTTATTGAGCTATTCGATGTGTTGGGTCTAGTCCAGCCCACAGCTAAAATTCCGCCTCACTAAAAGAATTCCCGCACAACATTCAGAATGCGCCTAGTAGGCTATACACAGAGTACACAATGCAGCACCTTTAGAATTGTTCATTAGCCGTTCCGGTAATATAACGTTCCGGTAAAGTGTCGCCTGTTCTACTGTCGTCCGTTCAGTAGACCGTCGTTCAAATGTCCGTATATCATAAAATCAGCTATCACTGACGCAAAATTTACCTTTTGAGCTTTCTGTGTAGGCATGTATGTATGCATAGGCCTATAATATTATGTATGCATGTCTTTATGCACGTTTGAATTCATGTATGTATGTATGCTTGTATGTATGTATCTATGTATAGTTATATACATTCATGTATTTGTATATGTTTGTTCGAATGTATGTATGAATGTATGAATTGCTGCATAATGCTGATGAAATGCAATCAAAGATATGAATTCTGGAAATATTTGTTGCATAAACAGTAGCCTAGGGTTACGTTTTGTACAAATATCAATGAAAGTACATTTAAGCAAAATGTCTGTGTATAAACAGGAAATAGATAGCAATATCTGTAATAAGAATTTCTACTAAGTTCAAAATAGAAACAAGTATGTAGAAGAACTACACTGTATGACTGCATAAGAAGGTTGCCAATGTAATCACAATTTGTAACACATTAGACCTTTGCTTCTACATAGCGGCGACTATGTTGTAAATTGACGTAACTGAGCACCATCTTCCAGTTGGAGTAGAAAGCTTAGATTTTCTTAGGATAATACAAATGACAAGTGTAAAAAATGTAGAGGGTGTCTTGGTTTCTGGCCTGACTTTTATTTGTTTGGACCACCATAGTCTACCTATTCAAAACAAAAATTTCATAGATTCATTGGTTTATGTAACTGTAAACTGTATGACCATTGGATTTATCAGTAAGTGATATACGTTAAGTCATTAGCTGAACGCTAGGCAATAAGGCCTACGGTTTGACACCAAAACACTGATCTAGGTCGAATAGTGCTTGGGTATATAGATAATTTTAGCTGCAGGCAGCCATCTTGGATGCCATCTTGGAAATGACCCTTTTCCGATGGTCAGAATAGAGCAATCTTTTACTATGCTAATAAGCATGCGAAATGGTAACAAAATCAACTGAAAAACCTTTCGTTTCAATTTGTTGAGGGTTACTCCACTCTAAGTATCATCGACTGTCTTTCTTTCCCTATCTGTATTGTTTTACATGTTTAGGTGTCCCTATTTAGCGGGATCCATGATCCCTTCTGGACCTCGTTGTAGCCAGTATATATGAAACCGTTGTTTCATTGTTCGTTTCTCTCTTCTGATGGTTACAGAAATAAATGATTGATTGAAACGATAAATTGCCCCGCCTATAACTACTCATCAAGATTAAAAATATTAAATGTCCTGTAAAACATAGCTCTCCGTATTATTGTCAGCCGAGCTCAACACTTTTCTACCGTTCTTCCTACGGACTTAGCGTTTCAAGATACACGCATCTTAAAACTTCAGCAAATCACCATTCAACAAACTAGTTAATTTATGCATAAATAATTATACAAATAATCAACTACCTTCAACATTTAATAATTATTTCTAAACGACGTCTGAATCTAACCCCTATTCTGTACGTTCTTCAGCCAATTATTGACCCATATAGGCTACTCCCGCCCTAAATCCCGTAGGTTCTCAATTAACAGTTCTGGCCCTAAAATCTGGAATAGTATCTCCAACGACATACGGTGCCTAATTAATTTTCAACGTAGATTGTGTGCCTATTTGATTGCCATTGGTATGTTGTAATAATATTGTGTGTGATAGTTAAATAGTTGAGAATTGTTAAGAATTAAAAAATAGTGGAATTTAAAAATTACTCGGTCTGCCACTCCAGTAGACTACAACAATCATGTAAGCGTGACCATACTATTTATTAATTTATTTATTAAGGTCACTTATTATCATTAATAATCTTCCACCTGCATTTAGCTTGTTACGCATTATTATTATCAATATTATTACTTCGATGTTTTACAATTATCATTGCATAACTGTTGTCCCATTGTGCGTTTGCAAATGGCGTAATAAAGACCATACTTACTTACTTACTTACTTACTTGTTATAGCGCCCCTTCAAGATTTCTACTCAGAGGCGCTCCCGACTACAGCGCGGACACTGAATCGGAGTTTCACGCCGAAGCGCATGATTGAGCAATTGCGAGTGAAGGACTTGCCCAGGGTCCCTACTAGTGGGGACTTGTTTCCTTTAGGGTTCCCTATCTCAGTTGTTTCCCAACTATTACACGACTGCACTCATAATGCTTGTATTCTCTGTTTCTGCTGGAAAACAATAACATTTATGATTATGGTTTAGCGCTGCCAACCGTCCCGGATTCGCCAGGACAGTCCCGGAATCGGCCTTGTGCGTCCCGTGTCCCGGATTGATCCCAAATTGTCCCGGAATTTAGTGTAGATAACCACTTCACCAAATTCTGTTCTTGTTTTCGCACACTAAACTCGAGAAGTTGTACGCAATGTGTGTTCTGTTCTCTATCACACCTAACGTTGTTGGCTGAATATCGGATATTGGGTTGAAGGCTTCAAAACGTATCAAACCACTGACACTCAGATGTTTAGCTTTGTTTCCAACGAACTGTCAGTTCCCGTTTCGAACGTGTTGGCGACAGACTGAGAGTGTTCAGCATCATGACTGACCTGTTGTCTAACAATAGCAATTCTCTGAGCACTGAACTTGTAAAAGCGGAACTGTTGACCAAACTAAATTTTATCATGACGCATGCTGAGTTCTACGACTTTCTATGCAGTGAAACTGCTTAAAACTGCATCAACTCAGCAAAAGTATAAGTTTAAGCGAAATTCTGCTCTCCCGTCGCAGATTCAATAGGCCTAAATGATATGCCTAACTGTAATCTGCATGCATTTAGGCCCATAACTGTATAATATATGAACTTCATGCTGGTCCCTGAAGCAGGTTACCCTGGTATTAGGTTAGGCCTACTGGAATTTAATTAGCGTTTTCCACTTGAAGTTGATTCTGCTTTTAAATATAGGGCAGTTATCTTCTGATGATTTGACTGCAATTATTAAAGACTATTTTCAGTAGACTTTATATCTTACATGTACATTAGGTTTACCCAACATTCGTTACATACAGTGACGTGGACAGTGTAAGTTGCTAATGCTATATCTAGTGACTTTGGGCAAAATCAAAAGTTGGCAGCCCTATTATGGTTAACTGTTCAAATAAACAAACAAGACAATTCATTCTACATTAAACAAAATAACAACGTGACAAACATGTAGTTTCATGCACATCTTCATTAGTGACGCATTTATTGTAAATAAGGTTAGTGGATTAAGTATGATGTAAGAAGGCGTTACCAACAGTTGAGTAACACACCTCAACGGAAGTAGATTAGTGTAAAGTAAATTAATGTTCATTCAACACCTCTAGAACCAGTAAGACGCCTACACTTAACTAAACTAAATAGACAAAAGTAATCCTAGAAGGTACTTATAGACAGAGGAAGATTAGAAAGTTTAAGCATATGACATGTAAGTAGTTACGAATGTTTATAATAATTAAATATAGCCATGTTAATCTTGTAACAGCAATAATGCAGAGAAATGTGTGTCCGTTTCACGAATTAAGAAGTTTGTCATTCTGCCAACATCGAGAACGATTCATTTGACCAGCTTCAACCATATACCACAGGTTGGTTTACCCATTCAGGTGAATATGGCGAAGCAGGGATTGGCCAGTCGTTGCAGTTGTCGCTTGCGCATATCCTTGCACAGTCAGCGGACAAGTAGATATTTTCAAACTGCTTATCTATTATACACCCGTTCCGCGAAGGATAATGGTTGCAACCTCTGCCAGAACCATCTTTTTTCCATTCACTACCTGCAGAACCAACAAGAATGACAAAGAATCCACCGGGTGCTTAACCCATTTACCGCCGCTATGAGAAATTGCCATGATAAATAGCCACTGCATTAAGCTGTAACTGATAGTAGATCATCAATATGATGCCAATAGACTTCTGCCAGTGCATTTTTATTGGAACTATAAGTGGTGTCCTAGTTACAGTACGTTGCGTTTTCGCAACTTCGGCAGGAAAGATTAAATTTTTTATTACACTAATGCTCTATTAGTTTATCGATTGTATTCGTGTTCATTTCAATAAAAATGTTTGTGCTTGCTGTCAACTGAATTAAGTTCAATGTAACTTGGTTTCATGGTATTCAGTAAAACACTTGTATCGTATTGTATTGTATTTGTTAATTTACATAGCGCCGCTCACAGCAGTGGCCATTCAGTAGCGCTCCCAGTGCGAGAACCCCTAGAGAAGAAGAAGGTTTTGAGGAGGAAGAAGGCTGTAGGAAGAGACCCAGAAATAATGGTTACACGTAGATGGGAGGGAAGGCTGGAAGGTATACCCCAAGCCGCCGCCATAGCCGCCGAATTTTGTTTCAAGCCGATTAGCCGCCGGAAATTTTATGGCTTAGCCGAAAAACCGCCGAGAATGTTTTTACGGCTATCCGCCAGAAACATATTCAGCTAATTCGGCTAGAACACGCACAAAGTTGTGATTGTAAAGTTTTTCCGCTGGTTTCAAAGAGTTACGACTGTAGATTACCGTACAAGTTCGGACTTGTTGAAACTGTACTGTTTCGAATGACTTCTTGTGTACCACTATTAATTGTTCATTTTTATGACATTGTAGCAGATGTCCTAATGGCTAATTAATTGGCTTTTTGGAACTCTATAGTCGATATACACGTTTTAACGAACTATGTTTCAAGCCGTATTTTTTACGGCTAGCCGAAAAATGTAGTTTACGTCATTTTACGGCTAGCCGAAAAGCCGCTGTAAATTTTCTCTAGCCAGCCGTTAGCCAAAAAAATTGCGGCTTGGAAGGCCATTCCATAACGAGGGCCCAATAGTTGCAACAGATCTAGTTCGGGCCAAAGTGGTCCTATCTCGTGGAACAAAAAGAGTATGCCTGACCAAGGAGCGGAGAGGTCGATGAGAAACTGTAGAGAGAGGGTAGCGAATGCGATCCCTAAGATATTTAGGAGCAATGCCCAATTTGGATTTAAGGACTAGGACAAGAACTTTTAACTGAATTCGGGCTGTGAGAGGAAGCCAGTGCAGTTGATTGATCATAAACGAGGAGATATGCATGCCGACTTTGCATGCGATACACGTGTAGTACGATGTGCTATGGCACGACCGACAACGCAGTCAATGGCCATCCTCGCCCTTGGTTATGATTTGGTCAGCATCAGAGGAGCGGCGTGGATCGGACAGCTGTTTCAGCTTGGATGGGATTCCGTGATGAAGTCTTGGGCTTTGTTCTTCAGTACCATCTGCCGAATCATCATTTGGTCCTGATGACTTTACAGCAAGCAGCGAAATGACTACCCGGAGACGGAATAATGCAAGTTCATCAACCCATTGCCGGGTACTCTTCGATACAGACACCATGCATTGTAGACAACCTTGCCAATGTAGCTTATGAAGAAGGGCCACCATTTCTTTCCTTTCACTGCAATTCGGTATTTGGCGACGTAATTGTCCAGCTGGTCAACCCCTCCATGTGTGCATTGTATGATGAAATGCGATTAGACTGAAATCGTAACAACTTTCTTCTCAGTGCAAAGTAAATTCTTGCAGTGAGTAGTGGTTCATGTGATTGAAAGTTACTGGCCAGGGTCACAACAGCATTGGCATGCCACTTGACTGCAAACACTTGATGGGCCCTGTCAAATCGGAAGTCATATGACCCGCATTCCTTCTTGGCGAGACTCGGTGCGTTCCAGGTTGGAGCTGATAAGGTGAAGCTCACGAACTGTACCGGTGGCGCATAATTGCTTTGAAGACTTTGAAGATATTGATATTAGGGGCTATGCCCTGGTAAAAAAAACCTTTGCCCTGGTCGTTGCCCTGCCGCAAAGCTGCCAGAAAGTTTGCCCTGCTCGCCATAAATCGTCCTCTGCACGGGTTACTTGTATAATTGCGCCACTTTACAAAATATGTATGGCGCCGCCTCTGCCTCCTTCAAGCTATGGAACTTCATCTTCCCCATCCTCTAAAGAATTCTATGCGCATCTTTCAAAAGTATGCCCAGTGAAGAGTGGCAGCACTGAGTACGCCATCGTTAATGAAGCACTAGACTGAAACTGTTGTAAGTAATCGTAAACTGACATAAGTTTATCTGAGTTACTATGTGTCGCAATGTGTAAGCTACTTAAAGCGCATTCCGCCGAAGTTGCGAAAACGCAACATCAAAATTTCGATTGGGACATCAGCATACAATGAGGCATACTATTATTAAACAAGTAATATTAAACAATCACATAAGTACTCCAATGAGACAGAATAGCTTCTTAGAAATATAACGTCTTATGACAGAAAAAAATCATTGAAGAAAACCACTAATTAGACGTGAAAAACAACAAATGTTGCGCTACTAAAAAAATAGCAGACACCCACACAAAAAATATATATATATTGGTACCAG
Organism: Aporrectodea caliginosa; assembly: GCA_020284085.1. Classification (NCBI taxonomy): domain Eukaryota; kingdom Metazoa; phylum Annelida; class Clitellata; order Crassiclitellata; family Lumbricidae; genus Aporrectodea; species Aporrectodea caliginosa. Next base: position 882,082 of record JACEVL010000090.1, read on the forward strand.
CAGACGTAATAGACACCTAGTAAGTAAGACAAAATGAATTTATGTGGGTTTTTCGTGTCTTAAATGTTTCCCAATTTTCAAACAGTGCGTTTCGCAACGGTGGCGGTAAATGGGTTAATGTTAAGCTCAAGGTAAGGGCAGATAACGATTATCGCAATCATAATCGTCAACTCCAAATTTCTAAAGCGCTAATCTAAAGCTAAGCGCAGGACACCAGCGGTGGTGTTGATGAAGGAATGAGATGACGCCGAATTCAGCGAGAATCTATACATTATTTTGTAGGTGTAGTGTATTAGGCTACAAAGGCAGCCGGCCATTCGCATATTGATCAATGACACACAAAGTAGATGCCCGGAAAAGTAGCGCATCGTACAGCAAGGAGCTATGCGCCAATTGATATAATTCTGGATCGAAAGAACAGCGAAGAGCAAAAAGCTTTATAGCGCACCATTCGGTTTTTATGGTGACGTGGAAATTAACCAAGACATCTGCGGCGGATAAATTATGCTATCCAAAATACAGGATCCGCCAGGTTTATTGTTCTCAGACTGTACCAAGGCTTAGGCCTATGTGCATGTAAATATTATTTGTACTGTATAAATAAGAATGGTTTAATATTGGGCTTGCGCGAAGCCTTACCTAGTTTGTATCAATTCATTCATTAGAATTTTACAAGTATCCATCGAAATCCATGAAACGATTATTTCGGTCCGCTTATTGTTTCATTTTGTCAACCTTTCAAAGTACCGTAGGCAATTGAATTGTGTTTATTTGGCACAGTCACTCTGCGTAGTGTGGGTGATCAGAAATTTACGGTCAAGGGTGAGCGTGTGAAACATGTAGAGTTATATCGGTCTCCTATAAATTAAGAAAGTTCAAATCCGTCAATGTAAAACAGCTAGATTTTTGCCTGTTGTTTGTTGTCAAATACATCATTCGTTTAAAATTAGGAAACTTAATTTACATTACAATTGAAAATACCCAGTAAAATTTAAATTCTTAGGTTTATTGGTGCGTCGACATCACGTAAGCCTACTACGCAAATAGGACGTTTCATTTAAATTATTAACCATTTGTATTAGATTTTAATAATTCTATGATGTCTCAATTGCAAAATGTAATCATTAGAAAATTTAATCGATATTGCTATTATATATTACACGCAGTAAAAGCTGAATTTGCTATACAGGTGTAATGGCGTGTCGCCTTCGGCTTAACGTGTGACACAAACAGGCGGCGTAATGTGAAATTTGCAATTGGTTGAGGAAAATAATTAGCCGTTATGATTATTAATTTAAATGATGATCGTTATCTCAAAATATCTAATGCGCTAATTAAAAGGTAAGCACAAAGCACAGGCTTATTCATCAGCGCTGTGTCTGATGATTTATCCAGAGACACCAAGTAGAGATCCAAGTCCGGTCGCCAGAAGACGAGAGAGAGAAAAGGAGGAAAAGAGGCTGCTAAGGTGGGTTTCGTTTGGAAGGCGGAGGATAGGATTTCTTGATGAAGAGATACTTAGTTTGGACTGAAAACCCTGAAGGGTGATGGATAGAGTAGCAACAAGAAAATGATGATGGGTGAGCGGCGATATTGGAGTCTGGGAATTTTTGGATGAACATGTAGAGCGTTGTGACTGGATGGTGAAAAGGTATAAAAGGTACTTTGGCTGTGATTAACTCGTAAAGAACGACTGATACCGTAAAAGTTTAAATGAGCTTCTGCAGAAGATTTTCTGAAACCTGGAGGACTTTGCATGTATCGCGAGACTAATATTGAAACGAACATTCAGGCGAAATAAATATTCTCCTGCAATCCTGACTTTTTAGATTTAAAAGTAATTTGAGACGCTGGAGTGTTTTGAAAACCGTTATATTTCGGGGCGTAATTGGTAATTGCTAATCTTGGAAGAATTCAGTATTATCAAAGAGGGCGACGGCGGCTTCTAATAGACTGACGGAAGCATTATGCAGTTGAAACGTCACAGGTAGGTGTAACAATGTTAGGCAATGCTGAGGTCGGTTGGTACAAGGTTGGTAAGTGGAATTCTATGCCAATGATGACTACTAAGCCTTACGTTATAAGGTTCAAAGACGACTTAGAAAGTAGTGAAATGCATCATGATCCTGTTGTTTAGTTGCCGACTTTGCGTTTTTGGCGAAAGGAGTCTTCTGCCTTGTGGCGAGTTTTGACAGAGACTTGTCAAAAGTGTGTTCCTAAAAAAATGAGTTTGTGCGTTTGGTGTTACCTATATAGTCTGTATGGTCATTGAATAGTGCAGTAATGGTTACAGTTAACTGAAATCAGATTTTTCAGTTTCAGTTATTTTTTTTATTTTTCAGTTACAGTTTCAGTTATTTCTCTTTATTTTTCAGTTATAGCATCAGTTATTTTTTCACAAGTCATGACTATGACACAATGACGACCACAAGTATTCTGAACAGTTACCACAAATATATACACAGCAAATCAATGCGATTTAACGTATTGTCGGTTCACTTTAAGAAAAACACAACGTTCCAGATTAACACTTGCTATGTTCCGACAATTAGCGTGCCACACTCGTGGTTTTCAACGTCCTTGCCAGCGACAGTGTGAACACAACATCGACTTTTGTCGTCTGCGGCTTCGTAAACAAAATGTTCCCACACGCCACTTTCTACTTTTCGACCACTATACTTGGCTTAAACATTATTCTCGTAGTCGTGGATTGTTTTACGAATTTAGGGTTTAGCGCCAACGACAACACAACAAAAGGAACAGGAACCGGAAGTGAAACAAACATAGAAAACTGAAAAGGAACCAGAAGTGAAACTAGCATAGAAAACTGCAAAGAAACCAGAAATGAGTATAGAAAACTGACCGTAGACTAGAGTAGGATTACCATATAAGAAGTAAGTAAGAAAAACTCTCATGTTTTATTTTTCAGTTAACTTTTGTTATTTTTCAGTTATACAGTTTTTGTTTTTCAGTTACTATTACAGTTTCAGTTATTCAGTATTTTTCAGTTTCAGTTACAGTTACAGTTAACTGCAAGACATTTTTCAGTTATTTTGCTATTTCAGTTACAGTTACAGTTAACAGAAATAACACTGCTTAACACTCTTTCTATACACTGTTTTGCCAAACATTACGTCCTTAGCGTCACTTATAGTAGCTTAACGCAGTAGATATGTAGCAGTATTCTCTACAGTAGTTATGCAGAATGTGAGCAGGATACGAGTTCTTTTGCCCGTGGATATGTTTTAGCGTGACAAGTACCTACATAATAATATAAGAGAGAAATGCTTTGGTTTACCTTTAAGTTTTTTATAGCCTGCTAATAGTGTGCATGTACTATTATCGTCAGTCCAAGCACAACTGTGGCTACTCCATTTCCTGTTGTAGCAGTCTTTTGCATTGTATTGGTCTTCGCACATCCAACACTGGAGATCTTTAATTATATCAAACAATCAGTGCAACAATTATAATGCAAATCTAAACCTGCTAGAAAATAGCAATTCTCCCAATATACTGTAATGAAGTGAACATGCACAGTTGCACACACAATTACAAGCCTGCATTGAACTGTAGGCCTATTTAAGATCTTAACTTTTAGGGCACCGATACGAAACACATCCAATGCTATTCCGCTGAGACGAACAATTATTAGAAATCCAAATATTATTCATACTTAAGGCTTCGTCGATGATTGCTGCAAAGAACAAATTGAGAGGGAAATGAAAATGGGAAATGAAGAATGGTCATTTAATTGTTCGGTCATAACTGAATGCTCGCTACGCTTCACAATCGAATTTCGATATCAAAAACCATATGCCCGTAACTTATGAGGAGCCATGAGTCCACACCAGATTGAGGCGAAGGCCGAGCAGTATACCTTGTGACCGATCCAGTCGAGTGCTACGAACGACTTAGCTCAGCCGACGATCGACTTCGTCTCTTGGCCAAAATTGCCGACGACTTTTGCATTCTTATATAATATTCCAGTACCTAAATTACTCATGAATTTCAATTGTACACTCTCCATCAAGCTGCCAAACTGTAATTGAACTGGCAAGTAACAATTGTAATGATATTGTGTGCTCCTGTGGTTGACTTGTAAGGATTAAGCTTTGCTTAATCTGTCGACTTGATCAGCTAGGCAGCTAGGCTACAATGAATCTCCTACAGTACGGTACAGAAATTAGTACCAGCTCAACAAATAAAATGGCAGTAGAGAACGTGTAGTTATACTAGGCTACATACTTCCTGCGGCCTGAAATTGAGCTACGATGCTCTTGGAGTGGCGTTGGGACTACGCTTGGGAGCCAGCATATGCGAACCACACCACACCTGCACTTGTGGCGCACTGGTCACCGCCACAGGAGTCCATGGCTTGTCCTGCTCGTTGGTTTTGGTCGAGTGACCCACCACGGTGTCCTCAACAACCTGATCTACCGGACATTAAATGAAGCAGGATCTCCAGCAGTCAAGGAACCACAGAGCCTGCTCAGATCAGACGACAAGAGACCAGATGGCGTCACCCTCAATCCTTGGAGAACCGGTAGAAATCTGGTGTGCGAGCCGGATCCTGCCGAGGGATAAACCGTTCCAGAAAACCATCTCTCTTTCTCCGGATATTAGTTTTTATAGCCTGAGGGGTCAGTACTTCCTCGGGTAAAAAATAATAAGAATAATAATAATAAAAGAATAATAATGATGTAAGCACAAAAATACTAATTGTAATACTAGCAATAACGGTGATGTTGATGACAATAACAGTAAAAAACAATAATACCGATTATTGGCGCCAGATGTAACAATATTCTTCTTTATTAATTCAAACTGACAAGTATGCCGTAAGGTCCCATGAAGTCTTGCACTGGCTTCCTATCACTGCGCGCATCATCTATAAGATAGTCTTTGTAATCTCCAAAGCGCAGCTGAGCAGTGCCCCGAAATATCTCTCTGACTATATGCGAAAGCCGTTATCTGCCATCTCATTCTTCCCTTGCGCTCTGCTCTAGACAATTAAGCCAAGCTTATCTACCCGACCCAGAATGACTCTTTAAGCATAAATACGTTTCACTCTTGCCGACTATCGATGAAGAATCTTGTAACTAGCTGCGTTATGACAGCTAGAGTTGCTCAATAAACGAAAATACAATACAATGATTGGCTTGCTCTTTTTGTTCCTCGGACTAGACTGCTTTGTTTGAACGACAGGCGTTAGCTGTGGTTGGTCCGTCTACTTGGAATGACCTTCCCTCTCACTAAGGGCTAAACTAATGACTGATTTTCCTCAAAGGTCTCTCGTTCTTTAAAGAAGTTTTCTTCCTTCGGGGTTTTCGTGCACAGAGCGCCTCTTAATAGTTATTCTTCGAGAGGTGCTAAATAAATCTGTCAATACGATACGATACATTCTAGTAACAGACGATAACATGTCAAAATTTAACTGTGGAAGCCCATCTGTCGTAATTTTACCAACGCCACCAAGCGAATGCAAAGCCACCTCCCGTCCAATATTATGTCTACAATGTTGTTAATTATCTTTCATAAACTCAGTCTGGTCATCCTGATATAACTTTTTCCCTAACGGTTCGTGACCTGGGCCTCGCTCTTGACCAAGAATAATTATAGTATTGTATTTGTATTGTATTGTATTTGAACACTTGTTATAGCGCCCCTACCAGATTGCCCATTCATTCTTTCTCAACATGTGATCTTGATCTCTCGATGCTGTTATTATCAGCTTCGCCAGCTCTGAGTGGTTTCTCGCTCTCTTTCTCATGACGCACTAGTGGTTCTTGTGCATGCCTTCGCTACTAGTCGAATTTACCACTGTTGCTCGATCCTCGTTGGCCTCCCTCTTGGGGTTCTGGGGCGACTAGATCGAGTTCTGCGCTCAGCTGCTCGGCTTATTGGGCGAATTCCCAAATTCGGCTCTGTCTCTGCCTACATGCGCGATGTGTTACACTGGCTGTCTGTGGCTCAACGGATCTCGTGGTAGTTTTTGGAGTTAGGCCTTAATCTTGAGAGAAGTAAGTTCCCAATCATTTTCTGAAATACAATTCTGATGCTAATTGCTGTCGTCGTTGTGGTCATCATTATCATCATCGACATCGTCATCACCATCGTCGTCGTCGACGTTGTCATTATCATCATAATCAACAAAATCAACATTACAAGTAGCAGGAGCAAAATTCGCTGTCGTAATATTTAAATTAATGTCCATCGAAGGGTTATGCGATTAATTATCAAGAAAACATTATGAAGTGCTGTTTACTTGCAGACAACCCGAACGCTATGCACATACAAAGCAGAAGCCCGAGAAAGCAGCGCATCGTTCCTACTAAGTGATTACAACAAGGAGCCGAGTAGCAACTGATTTTCTGAAAAGTAAGAACCGTGAATAACTCGAACTGTGGAGCATTGTGACGTACAAGTCCGTTTTATGGTTTTTTGAAAGACGGGCTTAAGGCGACGTGGAAATTACCAAGACGTCTGATTAATTAAACTCTCATTATGCGGTATCTGGCGTGTGTGAGCTGTTTAGTGCACTCAAGCCGTAACTTATTTTAATTTCCATGCAAATGTTATTTTTGTATCTATAAATTTATACAGCGCCTCTCGCAGTGCACTCCAATAAGTGCGATAGACCCAAATAGAAGAAAGTGGTCTTGAGAAAACGGAAAGAGGCACTTGGCACAATTTGGATGCTCCATGTGAAATTGTCAATTTCTTGTAGAATTTATCAATGGTAAACATTATCATCGTGAACTCGAAATTTCTAGAGTGCTAACAAAAAGCTATGCGCGCGACGCCTCTTTACTCACGAACGCTGCGTCGTGTGAGATGGGTTATGAAGTGAACATACATATTGGTTAAGAGAAGACCAGTGACAGACTGATTTCATGATAGTTGTAATTATGAGCTCAGTGAAACAAACATATAAATATTATATGTATATCAATCTTTGTTTTGCCAAACACTGATAGCTCAAAACAGTACATTTTAGAATTATATTACTTTACTGAACAACGGCTCCGCAGAAAGGTCATACTAAGCTGAAGGTGCTATGTAATTATGTAATGTATGTACTACTACTGTTTCACTTCAATGCGTTACAGTCATGTCGCAGGTGACAATAACCAAAATAGCGTCCGACTCATTCGGATGCCGTCATTGCTCGTCCTTGACGCAGCACACATTACCAGACCACTGGATATATGTGTTTACGTATAATTAGTGTTACATAGATACATGTACATACATACATACATACATATAAATTACACATGCATACACGCATTACTTACGACGTACATTACATTATTATTATTATTATTACCCGAGGTATCAAGGATCCCTCAGGTGGCCTAAAAAGTCCGGAGACTGCTGAAAAGACTATTATTCTGGATTGGTGTTGTTGTCAATTGCTTTGTCCGAAAAGGTTCCCGGGAACGCAATAATAATAATAATAATATTATTATTATTATTGCTATTAATAATAATTGTTAATAATAATAATAATAATAATAATAATATTATTATTATTATTATTATTATTATTATTATTATTATTATTATTATTCCCTTATTATTATTATTATTATTATTATTATTATTATTCTATTATTATTATTATTATTATTATTATTATTATTATTATTATTATTATTATTATTATTATTATTATTATTATTAAATATTATTATTATTATTATTATTATTATTATTATTATTATTATTATTATTATTATTATTATTATTATTATTATTATTATTATTATTATTATTATTATTATTATTATTATTATTATTATTATTAAATTAATATGATTATTATTATAATACAGTATTTCATTATTTATTATTTAGCATAATCGCATTGCATAAGTCGAACACGAATTAGGCTGGATTAGTTTCATGACAAAATAATGACCGAGGATAATCATGAATATCAGTTTCGTTACCAGTAACCGCCAAACGGTTGACCTTAAGAACTGATGATGATGACGATGACTTCGTCTTGAGTTACTTCATATTCGGATCATAAATGCATTAAAGCGATTGATATAAAAAACGAATAACTCTGAATTAAATTTGATCTTAGTGAACTGGTGCATTATCTTCGCTTTGTTATTTCTTTCTAAGCGTTTTCAGTTTATTTGACAATTGTTTTCTTTGCCTTTTGTCTTGATCAGTTTAATTAAATGCACTTATTTGCTGTGGGTTCACGATTCTCCTATTGATTTGTATTCCAATTAATTATGCATTTATGATCGTATCATTGTGACATGCGTAAGCTTCTGTTTTCTGTATGTAATGCTTTGTTTTGTTTTTTCGTATAAAAAAAATTCTTTAGGACGGTCTATGCTTGCTAGAAGCCAAAGACCATGCTGCAGTCACAGTCGGTCGAGTCTAGGGGTCTGCTGGTATACCTGTACCCGCTGGTTTACCCGTACCCGAGGGTCGGGTACGGATCGAGTAGGCATTTCACAGGCAGGATCGGGTACGGGTAAAAGCATTAAGGGTACGGTATACCCGGTTTCACTCATCTTCACTTCTTCAGACATGGTCAAAAGTCGAATATTCTTTATTCTGAGTTTTTCAGACATCGTATTTTGGCAGATGACATAACTGCGTCAGCTGTTAGCATACTTACACTACACCAATATTGGTTTGATTGTGAGTCTAAAATCTAAAGGCGAGATGCGCCGAAAAGATACAAATTGAGTTGGTCGATAAAGCAAGTTCACTGTCATCATCATTATTATTGCTATTACCTCTACTACTACTACTACTACTACTACTATAATTATTATTATATTTTCTATCACTATTTTCATTATTATTATTATTGTCATCATCATCGTATTATCATCATCATCACATCAGCCTGATACGTTATTACTTGTTTGCTTTGACAATTTCTGCAGGTGTTCTTTTATCGAATTCATCAATAGTTATGAACGTCTTGTATTGGCGTTGCTGGCATTCCCAATAAATCACTGACTTCGGAGAATTCTGAGAATCACGATTCCCGTACCTACTTTTGACAACTTTTAAATAAGTCACTTGACTCAGAAAAGATTAACCAGACTTAAAGACGAACAAAAACAACAGTTAACTAATTAGAGGCTGAAATTTTAATCAAGGTTCAATCAAACGTCGAATCGGTCTGGCGTCGGCGATGTTCGACAAACTGAATAGGATATGGCTATCAGACGGCATATCGATAAGAACCAAGATGAAACTGTATAGAACTTTCGTCATCCCAGTGCAGCTGCTGTACGGATCTGAGGGATGCCGTCGATAAAACCAGAGATAGAGCGATTTGGAGTGGTCGTGTTGAGGCCACATCGTCGGCGCACGCCTGGCGGAAGAGAGGGAAGAAGAAGATTTAATCAACCTGTAGAAATTAGAGTTTGTTTGTACTCTTGGCAATATAAAAATCGTGTCCTCTCCATGTCTGTTAAACTGTTCTTGACTTGAAACCGGGGACGCTGCTGCGGTCAGAGACATGAAGTCAGTGCAATTGAGTGACCATGAACCATGATATATGAGAGCATGTAGGTAGGCGAGCAATTAATCAAGCAGCAGCATTGAGAACAGATTGAATAGGACATAGGCGGACTTTGGGAAGAACAATGAGAACGGAATTGGAATAATTAGATGAAAGAGTCTCCGACTTCGACCTAGAGGTCCTTCTTATGGCGTAGCTTCAGACGTGTTATCGGACGTGGAACCGTCAGTGTTCTGCCTGTATCATTGTTCAGTAACATAACCCACTTTCTCAGTTGAATCAATTTTAGTTCACTAAACATATCTACAGTGATCTTAAGTCACAGTTAGGCCTATATGAATCATACTCAGCAGTTGTTCTCTTTCTGCCATATGATGGCCCATTCCCTTGTAGGCGTTAAATGTCTTTCAACTTAGAGATCCAGCTAATAGCGCGCTCCGATTTATACGTGTTTTCAGGCGTGGTATCGACTGACCGTCAGTGTTTTACCTGTATCGTTCTTCAGAAATATAACCCATTTTCTCAGCACAATCATTTTTAGTTTACTAAACGTATCCACAGTGACATATATAGTTACATCAAATATTCTCGGCAGGTGTTCTTTTCATGCTACTTCCAATATTTGATAATCCACTCACTATCTTATAGGCATAAATTGTGTTTCCCGGATCACATATCGCTGATGCACGCTGTTCGTGTGTCTGTCTATCTGTCTCAAAACGTTAAATGCTGTTCCTATTCGTCTGTCTGTGTTTATTTCAGTTCCGTCCGTCTGGTGTCCGATGTACAAACGCATTGAGTATAAGATCTTAATGCTTATGCGTAATTGCCATGTGAACTGTGCTTCATCTTATCTTAGGAAGTTGTTTGTCTCCGTCTCATCCATTCCTGGCTGTAGATTTGTTAACTTTGCTACACAGAGTGACAGGTTGTTCCAAGGACGTAGTCAGGAAACAATTTCGGGTTCCCATTGGACGTGGTCGCAGTTAGAAAAAACAGAAAAGATTTATGAAATTATTTATTTGGGATTTAAACCGGTTAAATCTGCCCTTTTGAATGCGCCTAAGGGTTGGTCCCCATCCACAGCGCAACACAGAAGCTATATGTCTTAAAAGTCGGTTTTATGACGTGAAATTTTTAGGTAAGACATCTGCGACTGCGTATGATTTATCAAACTCTCCAACATACGGTATTTGGCACGTGTGAGCTGTTCATTGTACTAAAACTTCTGTCAGCCTATAATATGCAGTCATGCAAATATTATTTATGCTGCATAAATAAGAATTAAGGAATGGTCTACTATAATTGGGCTTACACGAATAATTACATTAATTGTAACAATTCACTCTATAGCATTTTACAAATGACCATCGAAATGCATGAAACAATTATTTCGGTCAGTTTTTAGTTTTCATTATCTCAGGTTTCAAAACGGGCGATTAAATTGTGGTCATTTGTATCATCAAATAGTCTACCCTGCGTAATTGCAATGATCAGAGATTTGCAGATTTGCAGTCAACAGTGAGCGAGTGAAGCATTTAATGATGCATGCATAGTTAGAATGGCCTCCTATGATAGTCGCCAAAGTTCAAAACCGTCAATGTAAAAGAGCTTGATTTTTAAAACTGTATCTTGTTATTTGTCTCACTTGTGGAATAGGCCTATATTCATTCATCTAACTTAGAAAATTTCATCGATTATGCAATTGGATATGACGCAAGCCGAAATCAATTATCCTCGGTTTAAGGATTTCATTTAAGAAATTTATATAGCGTCCCTTGAAGTCATATGGTGCTTCAAATGTTCAACTGCCAAATATGGACATTGGACAGGTTGCTACTACTTGAACCACTCACAATGGCACTTGCATATACATGACTGACGAATGTCAATTATTGCGTCACAAAAGTCGTTGGAGTGAAACAGGTTAACAAACTTTATTATTATTATTTTAGGTAATTGCATCAAAAGCGTATGCGTCATTTACTCGAAAGTAGTAACGTTCGAGATACAATAACGACAACGACAATAATGAAAGTAGCAGCAAAAGCAACAATTTTAGTGATGCAATACAGCAGTATTTTTTATTGCCATCATTACACATTCCAGAATTACTCATCGAAGACAAGCAAGAAGAAACAATAAGAACCGTTGACAGAGATAAGTTTTCAGTTTAGAGCGAAATACAATCTTGGTAGGAGACTTTCAAACATGAGGAAGTTGAGAGCTCCAGATGGTCTAGCCAGCAACAGTGAATGAACGCCGGCTAAAGACAAGACGTGTACTAGAAGAAGAAACTTTCCAACAGATGCTGATCGAAGTAGGATCAGCCGTTTACGACACTAATGAATCTAGATCTAGCCATGGATAATTAGAAGGATAGAAGTTGATTTGCCTGTGCTTCGTACATGAGGAGCGATAGGTTGAAGAGGATACGCTCAGATACAGGACGACGGTGAGGAGAACAAAAAGTAGGCGTGTCATGAAAGCGCTATGAGAATTCAACACAAATAAACAAAGCAATCTAACGAGCTACTTGTAAAATAAAGACAGAGGAAGAATGAAAGGATTATGCATTTGACATAAGTCGTGAATGTTAATAATTAAAACAGGATGTCCATTATGCAAAAGCCTAGTAGGCTAATAATGCGAAGAAATGTGTGTCTGTTTCACGTATCAAACAGTTTGCCTTTCTGCAACATCGAGAACGATTCATCTTGCCAGCTTCAATTAACAATCGATTTTGTTTCCCCATACAGGTGAAAATGGTGTGGCAGGAGATTGCCACTTGTTGCAGTCGTCACTGTCGCAAAATCTCAAACAGCTGCATTCCTTCTTATCACTATTACTGCGATCAAATTTAACGCATTTGGTCTCTGAAGGTGTATGACATCCTCTTGCGATATTCTGAAACTTCCATTCCTCACCTGCAGAACCAACAAGGATGACATAGCTGTGTAAAGATAAAGTAGGAGCAGAGGTATGATAATCGGAATCGTACTAGCTAACTCTGAAGTTCTATAGCGCTGCTCTGAAGCTAAGCTAAGGACACCACCTTATTCACGAGCGCTGCGTCCTTTCAGAAGGTCGTCCAGAGAGCGATGTCGAGTTGAGTTCCGATTGCGGTTGTCAGAGCGATCAGAAAGAAGACGCAGAGCAGCTGCTAAGGCGGGTTTCACTGAAGAGGAGAAAGCTTGGAAGAAAATAATGGAAGGCCGAGTATCTGATGGACCAAGGTTGGATTTATTGAAGAGGTGTGACTTCGTTTGAAGTGGTAAGCCTGTATGGTGATAAGTGTAGGAGCCTGAGGCAGATGACAGTGTGAGCGTGGCGGTATAGGAGTATGAAATGATAGGAAGCGGATTTTAGAGGGAATTTCGAGAGAGAAATGGAGCATTTTTCATATTTTGTAATAGTAATAATTGATCTATAATAAATTATATTCCATTTTAAATCGAGTTATATTAAGGATTGCGATAATTGTCTGATCATTGACTACGAGTGATTAAGAATATGGAACGAGTCAATTTGCCTACATTATTTTGGTTATTAGTACACTTATATATTTCTGTTATCATGGGCATCAGCAGGAGTCTAAAGGTGTTTCAAGGCCACTCCGTAGAGTTTGCCTAAGATGTTTCTTTAACAGATGAAAGATTTTGACACTTATAAAAGTACTCAGTTCTCAGTCTTCGTTCTCTTTGTTGGGAATACGCTTACGAAGAGCACTAGCATAACATTACCTTAAAGTGGAGCTGAGTCTATTATAAAAACCACCCACGTCGATCACTTTTTGATCTCTGAACGTGATAATATGGTTCGTGTATCCCTGATCACATGCACACAACTTTTTCTATCGGGAGGGTGAGCAAAAGGGGAGCCAAAGCTTCTCGGTCATTTGAAACGTGGATGGACACACTTGGGTTTATCCGTGACGACGCCCATGTTTTGTAGACCTACACCCTATTTAAATTTTAAATTGCTACGATAGCATCGCCCGGAACACATAACTTACGATTTCATAATGTAACAGAAGAGATTAGCATTACTGCAAAAATAACACCCTGGGAAAATACCTGGGAATGAATTTACTGCAAATGAGTGAAGTATTCTAGAATAATAAGTATCAGCGACTATCTTGCACTACATTATAACTTATTATAATACCTGTAACTACAGGGTGGCCCAATATAAAATGTCCCACCGGATAAAATGCAATTTCTCCGCAACCAATTGAGAGTTTTCTACCAAACTTTTAGCATTTACAGAGGAATGATTTTGCAACAATTCCAGAAAATTTCACTGTACAATTTGCATAGATTCCAAAGTTACAGCTGTTTAAACTTTTATTTCCATTTTTTCAAATTTCCGCAGATGAGCGGTCCAATAATAGTTATTTCTTTAAGATTTTTTCACAAAGAAATTGTTTTGTAACACCCAAATAATGATGCCGTCATATGACCTCATTACAAGTTGTAAAGAAAGTGTTTATGAAGCAAGCTATATAATTGCAGATATTTTAAAATATATTAAGTGCGTTTGCGTTTGGTCCGCCGGCAAAAAGCGCGATTTTCACGAAAAGTCGCCTGGTGGTCGAGAGATCCAAGTTTGCGAAGCACATCATGGTTTCTGCTGGCGTGTGTTACGGCGATAAGGGAAGACTGCACTTCATCCCAGACAAGGCTAAAGTAAACGCTCAACTTTATGTTGAAACTCTGTTACCCAGACTCATTGAAAACTGCAAGTCTGGTTTCATTTTCCAGCAGCACGGTGCGCCTGCTCACACGACACGGTTGGCTGAAGGCTTTATTGCCACCAACTGCAGTGAATTCATTGGCAATGATGAATGGCCACCAAGCTCTCCAGACCTTAACCCTCTTGATTATCACGTCTGGGTAGCTATGCATGAACGCTACAAGACATTTCATCCCATGCCGAAGAACATTGACGAGCTGAAAAAGCCTTGCAGCGAATATGAGACCAGATGCCGCAGGACTCAATCAACAAGGCCATACTGAGCTTCACAAAGACTTCGAGCTTGCGTGAAAGCTAGGGGTGGACACTTCGAACATGCCTTGAGAAAAACTGCTCAACAGATTTCTGATTTCGTAATGAAAGATGATTTTATTTGACATTGAAAATTGCAAATGACTGTCCATTTTTCTTCGGAAATTTGAAAAAATAGAATTCAAAATTTAAACAGCTGTAACTTTTGAAGCTATGCAAATTGTTTCGTGAAATTTTCTGGGATTGCTGCAAAATCATTCCTCTGTAAATTCTGAAATTTTGATAGAAACATCTCAATTGGTTGCCGAGAAATTGCATTTTATCCGGTGGGACATTTTATATTGGGCCACCCTGTAGAAGCGGCTATATCAACAGTCTGCAACTGTGTCGGTCACGAAAGACTCAATAATTTATAGCCAGCATCTAATAGGAGTCACCTTCATCGGATACCCTATATAATTTAATAACGAAGCCTTGGCTGCTATCCTATTATAGAAACACGATATCGACAGATGAAAACATAAACTTAACCTAAAGGTCTTATATCATAGATTTCTTTTCTCGCCAGGTGACCGAATACCTAACATTCCTTCTACACTCTAGGCAAGCATAAGATGCCTAACACTACTTATACTGACTTATACTGGGGGCCCGATAGCGCATTGGATAACATCTGGCACAGAGAGCGAGAGGTACCGAGTTCGAGCCCCCGTTGGGCGGATATGCTTTGTAGGCTGCTATTAGCGCCGTTGTATTGCAGGCTGTCTGTTCTGTTAGTAGTTAAGATATAAATTGCATAACATGTAAATGTACAGCGCAGTGCGTTTGTCAGGCGCTTCAATAAAGAAAAGATTATTATTATTATTATTATTAAACTCAGTAGCTAAGTAAGTAAGTAAATAAGTATGGTCTATGTAGCAGTAGCCTTTACAGTTACTGTAGCTATGCACACTGTGAGAAAGCAGTTTAAGTTTACAGGTTCTTTTGCACTTTGCAATGTTGCAGCGTGACAAGTACCTACTATAATAATATCTATGCAAAACTGTTTAGTCTACCTTTTACTTGTGAATAGACCACGTTTATTCCGCATGAGTATCCGGTAACCCAAGCACATTGCATGCTAATCGTTCCCCTGTTGTAGCAATCTGGTCCACCATACTTGTTTGAGCACTTCAAACACTGGAGACCTTCAATTATATAAAACAATCAGTGCAACAATTATGATGCAAATCTCAACCTGCAAGCAAATAGTAATTTACCCGATACACTGGTAGAAGAATGAATATAATGAACATGTGCACATAATATTATAAGCGTGCATTGGCCTGTCTTTAAGCTCGTAACTTCTATGGCAACGGAACCCAACTCATCCAATGACGAGACGGAAAATAATGACAAATCCAAATGCAACTTAATCCTTCGCTGATGAACGCTGAAAAGCAACGTCTTTGTACAACCCATGTCCCTGCACAAGACCCGTCAAGAACATATTGAGATTGAAATGTAAAATGGTAAATGCAGAATGCTCATTTTTGGTCATTATTGAGTGCTAGCTACGCTTGGTCGCATTCGGTATCAAAATCATTTGCACATAACTTAACAAGAACCATGATGCCCTATCACAAGACGTGAGTGACCGCATTGAAGTTGCAATGCGAGCGAAAAATATACAGCGAAATCCGGAAATTCTGACCAACAATCAAAAAATCCCGTTAACCCAGATTTGGTAGGTCATGACCAAATCAAATGAAATCAAATTTATTGTAATTGATTCAGTGATTGATGTTCACAATGTAAGTGTATATAATAGCACGTTAAGTTTACAATTTATGGATACCGTCTATAATTAAGCCTATAAGGGATAATTCAGTATGCATTGTCATGATAATGGAAATTAATAATTAATAGGAGAGTGAATCGATTCGCGAGGAGATGAAGCCCGTCAAGCTAATCTAGTCTTCCTCACTATAATGAAGACAGAGTGATCATGCGTAAGTGAACACGAATCGGTGCAAATTGCACGAGGTAAGTTAAGATCATAGCTGGAGCCTGGAGTACAGACATCAGCCTTAAAATACCGGTATGTGTTTTCATAGCGCAACTTCAAGGTGCTAAATGAGTTTCGATTGCTGATGCCAGGTTGCAGTGATTGCAATGACATCAGAGACTCACTCGAACTATTTGTTTTACAAGATAAGACGAAAGAATATTAATTTTGTTTAAAAAACTAGAAACCTGAGAATTTCCCTATGAGCATCTGGAATAGAATTCTGAAGCTTATTCCCGTCTTTGCGGTCATCATCAACGCCATCTTTATCGTCGTCGCCATCATCAACATCATCGTCATCATCATCATCATCATCATTGTCATCATCATCATCATCGTCATCATCAACATCACCATCATCACTGAGTGACTAATAAAACCCATCCGCGTCCTTTTTTCTTTAGTTGTGGCTGGGATGGGAGCGCTCCTGCGTAGGTTTCTTGAAGGGAGGTTATATAAATTCTCATAATGAATGAATGAATGAATGAAAGAATCATTATTGTCGTCGACTTTGCCATTGTCATCAGCATCAACGACAAATGCAACACTACGAGCAGCAGGAACAAAATTCGCTGTCGTATTATTTAAATTCATGTCTACCCAGAATGATGCAATAACCTTCTCAAGAAAACTTATCAAAGTGTTCTTTACCTTCAGACAACCCGAACACCATGCACACACAAAGCAGAAGCCCAAGAAAGCAGCGCATCGTTCCTACTACGCGATTACAACAAAGGAGCTGATCAGCAGCAACTGATATTCTCGACAGAAGGAACAGCGCACAGTCACCAGCATAGAAGAGCTTTGCGCCTTTTCAGTTGCTTCTTGGGCTTTTAAGAAGATTGGTCAAGGACGACGTGGAAATTAACCAAGACAGCTGTGTATGATTTATTAGACTGTAGCCTACCAAAAACAGGATCTGGCACGTATGTGAGCTGTTTATAATTGTAGCAAATGCACCTAAGTTTATATGCATGCAATTATAATTCTAACTGTAGCCTATATAGAAGGATATGCCCTGCTATACCCTTTTCGCACGAGGAATTAACTCTGACGTTCTCTTTTACGGTTCCGGGCCGCTATTCCGGGGTCCGCTATTCCGGGGTCCGCTATTCCGGGACCCACTATTTCGGGGTCCGCTATTCCGGGACCCACTATTCCGGGGTCCGCTATTCCGGGACCCACTATTCCGGGGTCCGCTATTCCGGGACCAACTATTCCGGACTATAGGCCTAATGCCTAGTGAACAAACAACGATGATCAGATGACGGTAAAACAGTAGTTGCTAAATTATGATATATCGTCAATTGAAAATGGAAGCTGGATTGATGAAAATAATTGTTGGCCTAAGTGGAAGTTAGATTGGTGAAACTAATTCTTTGTTTAACTAGAAGCTGGATTGATGAAAATAATGTTTCCGTAAATAGAAGCTGGATTGATGAAAGAAATTTCCTGCTTCAATAGAATCTGGATCGATGACCTTTTTTGTTTATGTAGAAGTGGGATTGACGGGAAAAATTCCTGCATGAATAGAAATTGGATTGATGAAAAATTCTTGGTTAAATAGAAATTGGAATTACGACAATAATTGTTTACAGAAGTTCGATTGATGAATAATTTTGTCTCTTAACTTGAAGCTGGATGGATGACAGTTATGATGGACATTATAACTTACTTACAAACGTCAAGTACGGCAGTGAAGACATTGAAATAATTTAGCAACGTAAACTACGGGATAACCCAGATGACCTAGTTCAATAATGATAGGCTGGGCAATAGGAACTGATTGTCATCATTGTGGCTGGCATGGGCGGAGTTTATCAGGGCTAGGGGTAAGCCCCTCCCCCCCCCATGAACCCACAGACATGACCGTGCGTCATTAAGGTATAGTGATAAGTATAGTTTAAACCACGGAATATCCTAACACTTTACTATAGAGTTCGGTAGTCATTGCATTCACCCTGGTATAATCAGCTGTATCTGCCTGTTTGTGATTCATTAATTGGCCAGTTGAAGTTCCGTTTCGACAAGGACAGTTTGATCATGGCCAGATCCGTTGAAAGCCGCACTGCACTGCAATAAGGATGGAATCAAGGCGCTCGTTGATAAATAAACCGACATCCTTTACATCAATCCGCAAGTGCTGGCATCCGAAATGGAACTGTTTTCAAGAACGGAAAAGGAAATTGCCTTGGATGTGATTCAGAAAGAAATAACCGAAGATACTTATCCTCATTATTACAGAATGGTGCGGGTAGCACTAACGTCGCCCGTGGGTTCAGTAACCTCTGAGAGAAGTTTTTCAGCGATGCGACGCATAAGAAATTCGATCAACCATGGAACAGGAACGCTTTTCTTCGCTGGCTCTTCTGAACATTGAATGTGATCTGAAGACTGGTGTATAGTCCTCGAAGACCTGATTCTCATATATGTAAACAGTGGAACTCGACGCTTACAGCTGCATTAGCTTAGTCGACTAGTGGCAGTCTTAGATGTAAGGCCATTATGTATATTTTAAGCAGTAAAATCCTTCCAAGTCTTCTCACCAGAAGGCCGAAATTAGTACCGAGTATGCACAAAATACATTTGGCGGCCCCAGACCCCGACAGGGGGGCCCATACATACATACATAGATGCATACAAACATACAGACATCAAAACAGACATACATACATGCGTACACTACACGCACGCGTATACATACATACATAGATACATGCACACATGCATACATGTACATACATACATGAATACATACAGACATTCATACATGCACATTAACCACATACATACACACATACCATACATAAATACATACATACATACATAAATGCAATCATACAATCATACATACATAACATTACATACATACAAACATGTATACATACATAAACACATAGAAGGTCGAGTTAATTAGCAGAATGATGACTTGCAGTAAACGTCAGCGCTCATAAAACTTGACAAATCCATCGAATTAATTAACCAAAAAGGTTTAATAAGGATGTAATTTAAGTTCTGCAACACATCACACACAGGCTACAATTATTCTTTGAAAGCATCGTGACTGGTACACAGCTGCCGCTTATGATGTGCCCTGATTCTGGTTTTTGGTCTTTCCGAACATTAACACACAAACATAAAATACCTAATTATACCGAATGAAGTGGCATGCTTAATTGCTTATCCGGGATGCAGTGTAAGTTCTGCAAATCATCAAACATTCAGGTGTTGACAACATCCTATTAAGTGGTATAAACTGCCGCTTAGTAGGCCTAGTAGTTTCATCGTTTTCAAGGCCGTTGACGTTGCTCCCTTTTTTTTATCCAGGCTTGGGCCTGGCACTACCCGAGCGTGACAGTGGCGGAGTTTGCCTTGAACTGTCAATTGCAAGATGTGCATTCGCTAAAGTTTCTTAATTCTTATCTCTAATTTTCACAGTGTGACAGCTTAAGAATTTAATCATAATAATCGTTGTTTTATGTTGATTTCTCACATCTTTTCTGGGTGGGTATTCAAGTGGAATTGAGAAGAAAAGGCGGTATAATTCTGGTAAATAGCTAAAAAAAAAACTCTATTTGATAACGTGAAATTAAATAAAGTAAGAATTGGTGAGTTTTTGAAGTTAAGACTGAAGGTGAAGACATGTTCCCATCATTATGTGTAATAAATTCTAAGAACCGTTGTTTTGGCTATCATCATTGTCGTCGTCGTCGTCATCATCATCGTTAACGACAGCAAGAACAACACCGTGAACATCAGGAACAAATATCTCAGTCGTATACTTAAATTCACGTTTACGGATTCTGTAAGCTAACTTACGCAAGTGTCAAAAAATCTACGAAGTTCTGTTTACCTTCAGACAACCCGAACGCTATGCACACACAAAGCAGAAGCCCAAGAAAGCAGCTCATCGTTCCCAGTACGTGATTACAACAAGGAGCTGTGCACCAACTGATATTCTGGACAGAAAGAACAGCGAATGACCCGCACTGAGGAGAGTTGTGGCTTACAAGTCGGTTTTAGGCTATGACTTTTGAAAGGCGGGCTTATGTCGACGCGGAAATTACCAAGACATCTGCGTCTGATTCATTAAACTCTCCCATATGCGGTATTTGGCACGTGCAGGCGGCTAAGCTGTTTATTGCACTCAAACCGTAACTACGTTAATTTCTATGCAAATATTATTTTTTACTGAATAAATCAGAACGACCTAACTAATGGACTTGCACGAAGCATTTGCCTTTTGTATCTATTCACTCTCCCCACATTTTACAGATAGCCATCGAAATTCATGAAACGATTATTCCGTGTTGCTGATAGTCCTCATTATCTCAGCTCTCAAAGTATGCGATTAAATTGAAGATCTGATATTTATCTGTCACCGGTGAACGAATGCAACGTTTCAATGACGCATGCATAGTTGTAGAGGCATCCTGTAGTTATCAAAGTTCAAATACATCAATGTAGGACAGCTAGATTTTTGAAACCCTATCTTGTGATTTGTGTCAGTTAGGGTGGTGCTCAAAAACATTATTTTGAGTAAATTGATGGGACAGCCCCAGGTTATGTTCCTTTTGATAAAGTAAGTTAGTGTGCAAAATATGATAAAGATATTCCATCATTTAGGTGTGCCACATAAGAGGTCAAGTTTTCCAACTGGCAATTAGGTTTAGAAATGAAGGATCGTAAGCTACTAAAACAATTGTGATAATATTAGAAACTTTTCGTATTTTGTGTAAGATCAAGTAAACCTTAAATTGTTTTGCTTAAAAGTAGAATAATTAAAGAGTACTGGTGAGCATTATTCAGCCTTATAAGTATGATTAAATCATTAACACATTAAAATATTTATCATTAATACATTAAAATATTTATTGGTCCATTTTGTGACCGTTGACTTTTTGGTGTCCGGAAACTTTTTCGATGCTCGGACACCACGTGGAGCAAGGCTTGCTTTTGACCTACATTCTTGGTCCGGATTATATTTTATTTTGGTATCAATGCCACTCCCGTTTCTGTCCTATCATTCACCACACTCAACCTATCTTCAATCTGCTGACACTCCAACTAAATGCTGTTGTTTCCACGCACTACTATTATAGCTGTCCTTTCCTTCATTCGATCAAGAGCTGCTGCTACTTGCAGATTGATAATAATATTCTTTGGCGAGGTCTTTTTTAGTCTTTGGGGTTTTTGCCTCATCTACAGATTCAGAGTTTTCGATGCAGTCTATATAGCAGTTATCACTCTCTGAAGCATCAGATTTAAATAAATCGGCAGCTGTCTTAATACCACTGGACCTGGACATTGGAGTAGTAGTAACAGATTGTCTCAATGTCTCTTGATAAACGCTGGCCTTAATTTCATCTTGTCTCTCTTCCGTTTCTCTCCATCTTGTTTTTCAATTTGTAATCCACTTGTGCCATTGAACTTGACATCCTTCCATCTCTGAGGCGAGCCTGCAGAAGTGCTGTGTCCTCAGGATTTTATTTTTTACTTCCGCATCAGAATGTGAAATATTAAATGATTTCTCTAATGATTCAACAAATCTTTACTCGCGACTTTCTGTGTTTCTCCACCTCCCCATGCTGCCTTTTGTGAATTCCTCCTCTCATTGTAAATTTTCTCAAGCCTCCCGATTGCATGTTGGCATTGTAGTCACAGGCAAGTGAGCTTTATTTCAAAAAGCTCCAACTGTCATGCATGCGTGCACTTCACGAACAGTTGCCATTGACCTTTAACAAATGAAAAACCTGTAATGTCTCTTTTCATTAAAGCAGCCTTGCAATATTGATTGAATCATGTGTGAATCCAACAAAGCAAATTTCAGTTTAAGATCTGGTAGAAGGTTTTGGCCATGCCAACCTTTGAGGACCTCTGAGTAGGCTTCTTGAAGGGCGCTGTATAAAACGTTTGGAATGAATGAATCCTAATCAGTTTCCAGTTAGAAAGTACTGAAAACAAGCAAGTCAATAAAGAGATTGGAAACACTGGATACATTATGCGAGACTAAGTGTTGGGTATTGGGTATTTTAAGATTTTTCTTGCAAAGTATTTTCATAAATAAGCTAAACAATTATTTAAATTTAAACTTGTACAGAGTTGCTAATTATAATCTGATTTTCTACAATATTAATCATACTGTATGTTCTGACCCGAAACCAAATTTTAGCCAGATATTAAATGTTTTGTAAGACATTATTTACTTTTGATATGAAGTGCTTTTTTCTATTACAAAATGCTGGATTATTTGAAATTGGTTATGGATTCTATGGGATATTGTGAGTAAATATAAATAAATAATTAAGCTTAGGAAAGCCTTTTATATACAGAAGTCCAAAAAATTGTTTTAAAAATTAAAATGATTTATTTACTCCTCAGCTCCAGTTTGTCCCAATTTACATATTTATTATTTTATCATTTATTTATAAAACCAATCATCAGAGAATAAGGTATCCAACAATCCATGGTACATAACACTGATCACATATCACAATAAAAATAATAAGCTCTAGAAGTGTCTTAACTTTCATCCAGCTCCTGAAAAAAAGCTGATTTTATGGCTTCGATAACACAATAATTTTGTATACAAAATTTAAGTTGTGATGTGGCACCCCTAAATAATGGAATATTTTAAAAGATTTTGCACATGGGTTTCTACTACCAATACGAACAGAACTGGGGGATGTCCCTGGCATTATAAAAAAATAACCATTTTGGCTGCCACCCTAGTGTCAGTACTGTTGCAAAATGCAATCATTTAAAAAACTTAAACGATGTTGCAATTTGGATATACCCAGTCAAAACTCAATCTTCTCGATTTTGTTTGTATTGCCATTACGTACTGCACAAATGTTATGTGGAACTGGCAATTAGGTTTAGAAATGATTCCTGATTAACTTAATCGCCAACTCGAAATCTCTGAAGTGCTATTCAAACTTAAGAGCGTGACAATATTTTTAATCACAAGCGCTGCGTCGTGGCAGATGGGTTGTCAAGAGACACCGAGTGCACTGTGCAGATACATGTCTGATTAAACAGAAGACCAGTGGGGGAGAGAGGGAGCGATCAGAGAGTCTGCTAAGGTGGGCTTCGTTTGGAAGATGGAAAAGTGAATGGATTTGAGTAGGATTTATTTGGAGCTGGAGGGAAAACATGGAGGTGTGGTGTACATGTACGAAAGACATTTCTGGATAAATTGCAGTCTTCTTGATAACCAACATTCGTTAATATTATTATGCACGAAAGCTGTACAGATTCAACACTACTAGAACAGATTCAGCTATCAAAGTTCCAATCCATAAAATAATGTAAAGCGCTAATTTTGTAAACTTTATTATGTGAGATGTAGGCCTATCAGTTGCTAAATGTGAAAATTCATTTAAAATAAAAAAATATAATCGATATTGCAATTTGATGCATAGCTATAAAAACTAGACTTTCGTGGGTTTTTTTAAAGAGCAAACAGGATATATCACTTGAAATTGACAATTTGTTGCAGAAAGTAATAACCGAATCCAATCACTCCTGTGTTAGTTGATGCCCATTGCGATAGAAACAAGCATGATGCGTCACCTGAAACTGGCAATTTGCCTTAGAAATTAATAACCTTATAATGACATTGTTAGTGTAGGATATGAGAATTTTCAGAATTCCGGAGGGGGATCGTTCCAGAATCCAGTGCGTCGAGATGCAGGGTGGTAGATGGAAGTTACTAATTGTCGTAGTTTCCAATGTCTAACGACGTTTTTATGTTGAGGTCAGCCAGTACATGGATGGGTGGAATTCTCTTCCAAATGGCGTCTGCTAAGCCTTCCATTCCTTCGCAGTGGGTGAAAGTTCAATAGCGAGTTAGAAAGTCGAGATATGTATCCTGTCGTGGGATCTTAGTGGTCGTGTTTGCGTTTTAGGTAAAATAGCCTTCAACTTCGAGATCCTTCTAATGACCAGCTTCGATATTGACGTGTTTCTAGCCGTGAAACCCTCAGTGTTTATATGTAGCCTATCGTTCTTCAGTAACATAACCCACTTTCTCAGTAGAATCAATATCACTTCAATAAACATATCCACAGTGATCGTAATTCACAGCAATATATCAATCTTGCTCAGCAGGTGTCTTTTATACTATTTTCAATATTTGATAGCCCTCTCTTTTAAATGGGTCTCTCGAATCAATCATGGAAATCCCTGAACACACTGCTCACCTCATCTCACGACACCTCCCTGCGCATTTCCCCCGATCATTTCAATCGATTACTTTGAAAATAAAATAGACACTACTCGTAAATCGACGAAAGACGCTCCAAGGCCGGATTTTTCAACACTACCACCTCTTACCCATTCGCTATGCAAGTTTGATAAGTAAGTAAGTATATTCTTTATTTTACCAGTTGCTAACCGCACTCTGGTTTACCCACATATAAAACACGGAAAACAAACAAAGCTGGCAGCCAACAGCGGCGACCATCCCATAACAACTCTAGCCAATGATGTTAAGGCCATCACGACAGACAGTCATCTGCGGCTAACGCCGCCCGAAACAGAACAAGTCACCAGCGGCGAACTGCAACGCGCTCACGAAGAGCTAAACCGACGGTTTCTCGTCCGATGTTGACAGTTGAACCGCATAATGTAAAGAGTCCACCGGGCCGAGTAACATCGATGATCGAGAACACGTGGCATCACTTCGACACGGTCTGCGGTAGTTTGGCAGAAGTTGCAGCGTCCAGACCTGTCTCGTCCCATTCAGGTTTGTGAGGAACGACACTCATTCGCCAGGTGGCAGAAGTGATGATGACTGACGAATCGCTAAAGTTGAAAACTTATAAGTGACTCGACCACAAAGTGACTCGACAACAAAGTGACTCGACAAGAAAGCAGTGTCATGAATTGGATTCAGTACATTTCTGGCTGCGTAGATCTCTGTACATCGTTCGCTCTTCTCATCAACGTTTCCATAACCCAGGCGTCTCTACCCGCAAGGCATAAACGCGCCATCATTGGACCTCGTGTAAAGAAATCGGGACTCGACCTGACAGATCCGGTCAGCGATCGTCCCATATCAAATTTGTCCTTTTTCTCTAAACTCGTCGAACGTGTCATTCACAAGCAACTATCTGACTACGTTGAATCACATCATCTGCTTCCACCAACGCAATCTGAATTTTGTCGCCATCACTATATGGAAACTGCAATCATTAAAATCTACAAGAACATTGTCCTGGCCCACTACTTTGGACTCATTTCAGCTCTACCACTATTGGATTTCTCCGCTGCTTTCGACTGTGTGGATAATACCATTCTTCTTAAAATCCTGAAAGTACAATTCGAGGTCACTGCAGTAGCTATTCAATGGATTGCATCATTGCTTTCCTCGAGGTCTTATAGTATTAAACTTGGTGGGTTCTCTTCAAAAATCTTCTCTGTTCTCGTTGGCGTCCCCAAGTTTCCATTCTTGGTCCACTTCTCTTTATTTTAAATATACATCGTGCTACTTTCACCTTCGCCGTATTCGACAGGTGAAACGTTGCCTTAATGAAACTTGCCTTCGTATTCTCATCCAAGCCTTCGTCATCATTTGCCTCGACTACTGCAACTCTTAGGGAGTGGGCTAGTATAAAGGATAACACTCTTGCCTGAAGTGATCACGGACCCGGTTCGATTCCCGTAAGACCCCCTGGGTTTAGCTCATATTTTTATTCCCTAGGTGGCAGCAAAAGTACAATGCGCTTGTGCCTTGCTTGGCTGCAAATTTATTGATTTATTGTACATGTATGTCTTCTGTAATTTGTGTTCTTGTGAATTGTTTAATCGTCATAACATGTACAATTGTACATGTACAGCGCAGTGCGTTTGTCAGGCGCTTCATTCAAGAATAAATATTACGTAATTATTCTATAACTCTGTCCTATCCGGTCTTCCGTCATCGACAACACACCTACCCTCAGTTCTACACACTGCCGCTCGCCTAATAAAAGCTCTTGGTCTTAGAGATCACATCATACCAACACTGCAACAACTTCACTGGCTTCCTATCCCCGCCCGTATTGCCTTCAAAATCTCCCTCCTCGTACATAATATCCACGCTGGAACCTCCCCCGCATACATGGTAACCATGGTTACGCCAAATTCGTCTAAATTCTAGAAGACTTCGATCGTTCATGCGAGAAGATTAAACTGTACTTCGCACAAACCGGAAGTTTGGTAATTGTGCCTTCAAAGAAAGGAACAGTTTTCCAACTTCATTTCGTCAATGCACATTTGTTGCTCAATTTAAATCAAAATTTAAAACTCATCTATTCTCATTGCACTAAGACTATAAATGCAGCGAAACACGCTCTCGTGCAAGACTTGTGTTTGTTAAAGCACGCTAAAAATCTTTAGTTCTATTGTATTATTGCATTGAATGCTTGCTGTTCGTGTGTCCGCCTATTTGTGTTTATTTCAGTTGCCAATGCACAAACGCATTGAGTAATCTATATATATAATCCAAAGTCTCTTTTTTCTGTCCTTCCGTATGTTTGTCCGTCTCGCTAAAGGCTCCGAAACGGAACGCTTTAGCGATTTGAAAAATTTACAAAACATTATTACGCAACGTCTAGGTCAACGCGACTATTTTCAGCTCGCAATTTTATTTAAACGCCGATATATGGCCATTTTAAATTTCCAACTTTTCGACGAGGCTATATCTCAATACCGGTCTCTTACACCATGGCCATGATGGCCATTTGTTCACGTCACGCATGCTAATTAAATATGCAATCTTACGTCACACGTAGCATATAGGTCAACGCTCTGATTCGCAACCAATCACGTTGACCGTTGATTTAACATCAGAAGTGGGGACCACGGGAGAATTTCTAGGTCATCGGACTTAAAGATTCGCCAATGCAACACTTTAGCGATACGAAATTTTTAACGAACGTTTTCATTTGAATTTCTATAGATCTCAACCCAACTATATTTCAACTCAAAATTTACTTTAAATTCCGATATTTGGACATTTTAAGTTTCGATGTGGTCATAGTTTCAATGCCATCAAATGCATGGGAGTATATATTACATAGAGTTGTAATTAAACAAATTTCAAGCCAGCGCGTAAATTCGCCAGAGGGACACACGAAAGATTTTCACATCGTTAAATTCAAATTCACAGGCGTTGACAAAGATGTAGTTAAATTCAAATACACGGGCGCTGAGGAAAACCCGGGCGAACGCCGGGTAAAAACTGCTAGTTGAGTATAAGATCCTATTGCTTATGAGTAGGCTCTAATTGCCTGCTTGCCGTGCTCCATCTTATCTTAGGGAGTTGTTTGTCCCTGTCTCATCCATTACTGGCCGTAGATTTGTTCGCTTAGATGCACAGAGTGACTGTCTGTTCCAATGGCATAGTCAGGAAACAATTTGGGGGCTGTATTTATTAACTTGTGAAAAACGATTGGAATAATGAACTTCTGCAGAAGAGTTGTTGTATTCTAGGACAATGAATATTTCTCGCGGGACTGATATTAAAACTAGCATTCAGGTCTAATCATTATTTTCCTCCAATCGATAGGAATACTAAAACGTTATTTGGCAGGCTGAACTATCTTGAAAACTTAAATTTCAGGGGGTATTTATTTGGTAAGCTTGGAAGTGTTCGTGTTTTCAAAATCTGAGAGATTGACGGAAGCCTTGCACAGTTGAAACGCCGTTTTAATGAGTTTTATTTATATAATTACTAGCAGTTTTTACCCGGCGTTCGCCCGGGTTTTCCTCAGCGCCCGTGTATTTGAATTTAACTACATCTTTGTCAACGCCTGTGAATTTGAATTTAACCATGTGAATATCTTTCGTGTGTCCCTCTGGCGAATTTACGCGCTGGCTTGAAATTTGTTTAATTGCAACTCTATGTAATATATACTCCCATGCATTTGATGGCATTGAAACTATGACCACATCGAAACTTAAAATGTCCAAATATCGGAATTTAAAGTAAATTTTGAGTTGAAATATAGTTGGGTTGAGATCTATAGAAATTCAAATGAAAACGTTCGTTAAAAATTTCGTATCGCTAAAGTGTTGCATTGGCGAATCTTTAAGTCCGATGACCTAGAAATTCTCCCGTGGTCCCCACTTCTGATGTTAAATCAACAGTCAACGTGATTGGTTGCGAATCAGAGCGTTGACCTATATGCTACGTGTGACGTAGATTGCATATTTAATTAGCATGCGTGACGTGAACAAATGGCCTTACTATCATGGCCATGGGTAAGAGACCGGTATTGAGATATAGCCTCGTCGAAAAGTTGGAAATTTAAAATGGCCATATCGGCGTTTAAATAAAATTGCGAGCTGAAAATAGTCGCGTTGACCTAGACGTTGCGTAATAATGTTTTGTACACTTTTTCAAATCGCTAAAGCGTTCCGTTTCGGAGCCTTTAGCGAGACGGACAAACATACGGAAGGACAGAAAAAAGAGACTTTGGATTATATATATAGATAATAATAATAATAATAATAATAATAATAATAATAATAATAATAATAATAATAATAATAATAATATTGATAATAATAATAATTAATAATAAGACGATTTGCATAGCGCCGTAGCTCAGCCGATGCCGAATGCACTGCGTTCACCATTCTCTGATTAATTTGTTTTTCAATTAAAGATGAATTGTCACATTTGCCTTCTGCATTTATCATCTTATCTTTGTGACATTCAAAAGCTTCTGTTTTCGATGTTTAATGCTTTGCTTTGCTCTTCCGTATCAGAAACATTCTTCAGGATTGCCTATGCCTACTTGAAGCCAAAGTGGACGTCGAGATCATAGAGCTCGAATCCCATTTAGAATTTCATATCTTCTTCACATGTTTGTATTATGTATACGCTCTGCATATAGATCTAATCGTTAGCAATAATTTTATGCTCACTCTCACAATTTCCATGCGACTCGATCTGCTGAAAAAATTGGGTCGGATAGAAACTGTATGGTAGCCTACACGTTGCCAGTTTTTGACTCCACCTCCATTGGACCTCAGGAGGTAAAACTTCTAGTCGCAACGATGCAGTCTCATCAGAACGGATTCCATTAGATCAGTTCGGTTACGATCCCTAGTCCGGAGTTGCAGTCTGTCTTCTTCTGATCCGTATAACGTTCATCCATTCATCTAACCATCGAATTTTCTATCCATCCAATCACTCATCGTATTCGTATTCGTTTATTTGGTAACCCAAGACTACACATAACAATTTACCCTGAGGTGGCTCAACTTAATTAAGGTCACTCAGGAGACCCAGAAGGGGCCGTAGGTTTCGCTAACCAGGGCCACCCATAAATCCATCCATTCAACCATCCATCCATTCGCCCATCTATCCATCTATTTATCCATCCATCCATCCATATTTATTATCCATCCGTACATCCATCCATTCATCGCTCACATTATTTCTTACACAAATTTATGTCTACATGGTCCGACCATAGAAAGTTCCACAGAACAGTAACTGTTGGTGTCAAGCAGTTGTGGCAATTTTTCCAAGAATTATTCGATATTGTACTTTGCAGGAGGAGATAAATTATTGCGTTCGCTGCTTTCCTTTTGTCCTAGAACAATATCAAAATTGTACATTAATCTTCAACGATTACACAATCCCCGTGATGTATTTTAATAATGTTGTCTATTGCTGTTGCAAATAAACAACCTTCCATATTTGCGTAAACCACTGAAGGGTTTCTCCACCATCATTATTATGCGTGCGCTGGCATTTTTGTAGGAAAGCACATACTATGTATTGTATAGGTACGCATATAAGCATGTGTGTATGTGCGTATCTGTGCATGCATGTGTGCTTAGAGTTTAATCTCCCCGCAAATTTATCTCTTCGGACATTTTATTTCCTCCTTTATGGTGTGTATCAAATTGCAACCGTTTGATCTCAGAGGTGTGTGTTATCTGCTCTGTCAGCCTGAATGCGTTTTTCTAGGCGTACATGTGTAAACGTGTATAACACTGCACATATCTGAACAAGACTGTTTACCGCCTTTTAACGGTCTCTCAAAATGCAACCAATATAGTAATGTTAATGTTCACGCTTTTAGGTAGACTAAATTAACAAACGTGGTAAAAAAAACACAGTATTCTCTGAGTACGTGGCATATTTTATATTATATACTTAATTTTCGATGAAAACGGGGGTAAATGAAAGTTCTTTCTCTAGAGCAAAATAGACAGACTCATTTTGGATAAATAATCCCCGTAGACTTCTTCCCAACCAAAATTTAGTTGTAAACTGCATTGACATTGTGAATAATTCACCAACGCGCCTCACTAAGGTTTTGGATATAATTATGGTGTGCAATACAATATGTTACTTGCTTTCTTACTTACTTAATGTCTTATTACATGTTTACTTTGACAATTTCTGCAGATGTTCTTTTATCGAATTCATCAATTGTTCTAAACGTCTTGTTGTGACGTTGCTGGCATTGCCAATAAGTCACTGATTCAGAGAATTCTGAGAGTCATGATTCGCTTATCTATGTCTACTATTTTTGATAACTTTTAAATTAGTCACCAATAATATCAAATTAGTCACTTTACTCAGGGGAGCTGAATCTGATTGCAAGACGAAGAAAAACAACAGTTTATCAACGGTTGATTTAATCATCCTATAGAAATGAATAAGTCTTTGTTTGCACTCTTGGCAATCTAAAAATCGCGTCAGCGCAACGCCTGTTGAACTAGCTATTCTTGAGTTGCAATCGAAGACATTCGGCTGTAGGACATGATGGCTCGCCGATTTCTTATTCTGGCACTGATGATCTTCATGCTATTTGAAGGCAGAACAGGTACCAGAGATAAAACGTATAATTTTATGTTGTTTTTTATATGCATTTAATTGAATTTACAGCTTTATACATACTTCGATCAAAGAATGGAAATAAGAAGAGGGCACCACCAACAGGGGCGATTTGTATTATAGTCATTGGGAATGATTCCTTCACTATTTCATACCATCTTACAGTGGATTTTTAGTCATTCAAGCATAGATATAATATGCATTCAAGCCAATGTGCTGGAGCTGACAATACAAAACTTGGAGGCACCTAGTAGAAATAAAAAAGGATAAATTTCAATAAAATATCTTCGGATGATAGAGTTGGAGAAAACTTTACTGGGAATGTGTAAAAGGTAATGAAATCATATAACAAGAAATGCAAGAAAACCTAATATAATTATTTTAAAACAAGAAATCCTAAACGCCTGTATATAATAATTATAGGCATGAGAATCACCTAGATAAGTTTTTCAACTGGATTACGTTGATAGCAGTTTCAACGTATGTTTATGTACACGGTCTACAATCAAAAACATTCAAGCTGTCAACATCTATGAACAAAACTTTGATCAGAAAGAAACAGCGCATAGATTTCTAAAGAGTCACCTCTGGTGGGTGGGTTCTCCCGCACACAGCCTGGGGCCTATACTGACGGTTTCCAATGAATACCTGACCTATGCAGTTATGCACCATATTAACATTTCCTAAACCGCGTTGCATTGCGGATGAGAAACGACAATGAGTGATTAAATTGGCACCATCCAATTACCTCACCGTCAGCCAGTCATCACCGTCATCTGCTGGCGACTGATGGACGGTGAGGATCACATCGTCCATCGTCGTTCCTTCCTGTCGATCCAACATGCTTCAGGAATTAACTCTGAACATTCTTTCAACTTTAACTGGGAACCCGTTGACTTGGAGCTCAAAGTGTGTGTGTGTGTGCGCGTGCGCGCGCGCGCGTGTGTGTGTGTGAATGTGTGTGTGTGCGTGTGGAAGCATGCCACAGTTTATTATAAAGCTGTAGCTGTGCAATGTTTGTTTAGAGCTGTCCTTGTTTTAATTACGTTTAGCATCGTTTAGGTTAAGTCTGACGATGATTATTTGCTCTCGAAACGGCGATATATATATATACAGATTTCTGATTAAAGTAATTTGTTTAAATTACATTTTCAAATTATACTGCTTAAAACTACAATCTAAGTCAATGTGCAACGACTTTCTAAAGTCTCTCACAATCGTTCGAGTTTCGATTGTAAACTCTGGTTCTACGATAACTGTTTTTCTTTACTCGAGGATTTCCGATTTCGTGTCAAGTTTGTGATACAAATATAGACAACAAGACAGCATGCTATGAAGGAGGTTCTCATGTGCAGGGTCGTTTGTGTCAACTTGAAGACACCTGCGGCATCGAAATTCTGTATGGTCAATATCCAGGTAAGATTACGTGAATTTTCACTGTTATTTATAAGCGAAAGATTTCGGTACCTTCTGTCTAAAGTGCCATTGGAAGGCGATCTAGGATTGACTCAGGATTATCCAAGTAGGACTATTAACAATTATTGTTAGAATTAACAACTCTTAATTTCAACCGATATAACTTATTCTTGACTACTGTGCAGCATGTTGACTATCGAAGGGTGGTCAATATGTGGACACTGCAAGAGATTCCTGAAGGATTTGAAATACCGTTAAATAAATCCTTTTTGAAATCTAGTCTAATATCATTTGATTTAATGCGATTAATATGATCTAATGGAGTATCAATTAGTATGATCAAAAACGAAATCAACTTATATTTTCTTAACTGTAGCGAAGCATCAAAAAGGCTAACTCAACCTTAAGTATGATATTAAGGAAAATAGTCACCTGAGGCTAGGTCACGAATAGTGAGGTCGCACAAATGACTGGTTAGGCCACAGTTGGAATACACTTTGTTTGTTACCTCTGGGCATAATAAAAATAATAATAATAATAATAATAATAATAATAATAATAATAATAATAATAAAATAATAATAATAATAGTGGATGATAGTAGCCGTTCCAGAATTAAAAAAATAAATAAAATAATAATAATAATAATAATAATAATAATAATAATAATAATAATAATAATAATAATAATAATAATAATAATAATAATAATAATAATAATAGGTAGTAAAGGGCGGCTAGGCCAAGCGCGGATAGGTTGCTTACATAAACAGAATCCTGACAGAACCCTTTGTCTTCACCACTTCCAGATTCTTTCGTCGCAATTATCCTAGAACAACCAATCGTAATAATTAGGCATCACAATCTGACATCCACCATAAACAAAAGGGTGGATGATTTGCCCCCAATTGGCCAAATAAGGGGGCTAGCGTATTTGACTTGAGTGTACCGGATGTCTTAACCCGGCTCTTGGCTTAAGGCCCCGAAAGTCTTAATCCGGCCCTGGAGTCAACGCCTTCGCTCTCACTAGGGTAATGGAGTTCCTGTCGTCCAGACAAGTTGGGTGTCAGTACGGGGTGTGAGGAACCGGTACACAAGGAGAAGTTTTGTATAAAGCATGCAACCAGACTCTCAACTTGTCAAAATAGATTTCGAAAACACTTGCAACAGCTTGTACACTGTACAGAGTCCAAATGCTTCTCGCCGTGTACAGTGCTCTGCCAGAGCTAGCTCCTTATTGGCATCTTGCCTACGCTAAGCCTCTGAACTAATGTTTGGCAACTCTACGCTGCTATAGCAGACGGGTCCACTCCTCTTCTATTCTGTTTACCACTTAACACCAATCTTGCTACAACTTTCATCCGCTCTGACTCTTGGCTACCTCGATGATCTCATTCCCGGAGGGGAAGAATCGGCGATGACCACAGATGTGGAAATGATCAAGCGGGAGTCTGAAAAGCTAGGCCTGTGCCTTAATCATGCCAAGTATGAGGTAATTTCGCAGTGCCTACTCATTACCAAGTACAACTGCCTGAAGAACTTCAGGTTTGTTAAGCCGAATGCAGCTTAGCTTTTTGGTAGTCCACTTTCTGAATCAGACACTCTTGAGCAGATTCTGAAGTGCCAAGCTTCCCGGCCAGTCAAGGCAGGTGGGTTGGGCATTCGTCGAGTGACCTCGCTGCACTTTCCGCCTTTTTGGCTTGGACTGCAGGTACTCGGAGTCTCAAATCCTCCATGCCCAGCAGGCTGCAATTAGGCTACAAGAAGACGAACAGGTCATTACTCAACAGGACCACTGGTGTGCTGAATGCGCAGTTCCCTACCATGATAATACATTTGCACACAAACAATCACACTGGGAAAACCTTTAATAGGCAGGGAGGTAAACAATATTAGTCAACATTCTGTGGCTCGCGTGCTGCTGCTGCGCGCGTCTTATCGTCCAAACTCCTTAATTCTGCTCTGTCAGTTGAATTCATACTAGGATATTACATTGGCCTTTCTGATCCTTTCAAAGAGCACTCACTCACTCCAACCACTGGTAGTTCCGTACATCTCGTCCCAAAGTCGGCAATCTATCTTCGGGTATGGGTCAATTGGTTGAGCCTCGATGCAGCACTGTCATGGGTTCTCGTGCATTCAATGTCGCTGACTCCAAGAAATGGAATCAACTCCCAATGTTTATCCGTTGCTCAGACTACTTTGCTTTTTAAAGAAACGCCCTCAATCTCGCTTTTTTTCATTGGCTTTCAAACATCTGAATATCCAACTGAAATCTGGCGTCTGACCTCGCCTCAGATGCGCTTTTCTGTTTGAGAAAGTTTATAATAAACAATAATGATCTGTTTAGCTGAGACTATCTAAACGAACATTTTTATCGATTATCATTTTGGTATTGCATTATTGTCATGCTTAAAAAGTTTTCACTGGAATTGATAAAATGATGGTAATGTTATAGTCTATGATTGCGTGTTGATAGATCAAAAACACACTCAACTCGGCATGAAGAGAACTTGCTTCGCTCAATCCATTCCAACCAAGAAGCCACCAAATGTATTCGATTGCTATCCGACGTACAATGGTCACAACAAATACACGAAGAAAACGTGTTTGTTTTGGTGTAGATCTAAGAATTGCAACAATGCGTCTATGACTTGGCCTTACGTAAATTGAAAACTCTATTCAATCCGGCGTCTAACAGAACAATTCTGTTTCCTTAATCTAAATTCAAGAAAGCGTTAGCAGTCAAATTAACGTGCATCGCGCATTTGTTACCAATGCATTGATAGATTGCCTTACTGGATTGTTCAAATATTGCTACATAACGTTTATTAAATCCACTTGCTTCAGCATGACTAACTGAAATGTTCATTTGGGTCGTATGACTCATAAAATACCTGTAGGCGTATTGCGATTGATATTTCTGTGCTGTATGTTATTGTATTATGATCTAAATAAGTCTCCAGTGAAGACTATCTGTAATGCATTGTATTCTATTGTATTGTATATGGGCATTTCTTTTTATAAAGCGCCTTTAGCAGTTATGACTATTCAGAGGCGCTCCCAGCGTGAGCACTCCAAAAATGTTTTCAGGCAACGGATCGAAGTGGATAAACCACATGCAAAAATCTCAGCCCGAATTTGTGGGGAAGGTTATTCCACGAAGAAGGATCCACGATGGCAAAGGCGCGGCATTGAACAATGGCTGTCCTGGTCAGAGCCTCAGAGGTAGCAAAGAGTCAAATCTATCACTAGAGCGGAGGGACCTGAGACAGAGCAGAGGCCGGTTTACGGAGAAAAACACAAAAGTACTTTGGAGCCTGGCAATGTGAGCTGTAGTCTCTAGAGAACAAAAGGAGTATCTTAACTTTCGTAGGCCGAAGCTCTGTCTCGTGAAACGGAGGATTGAGTGTGGTAGTTTTCTACCCCAAAACAATATGTAATATCTCAGCTCACAAGTAAGCTACAATGACAAATGAAGTGTCGATTCTAATACTTCCAAGGTCAAGTCTAGAAATCGAACTATCGCATTGGTAATAGTGTAGGAATAGTACTATCCAAGATGGCGGCCAATATGGCCGCCGAAACACAAAAATGTGTATATCTAAGCCCATACATAAGCTAAAATGACAAATAAAGTGCCCATTGTAATACTGTCAAGGTCATAAAATCGAACTATCGCATAAACAATAGTGTGGAAATAGTACTATCCAAGATGGCAGCCAATATGGCTGCCGAAAGACAAAAATGTGTATCTAAGCTCACAGATAAGCTACAATGACAAATGAAGTGTCCATTGTAATATATAATTACAATGGACACTTCATTTGTCATTGTAATACTTTCAAGGTCAAGGAATTGACCTATCGCATTGTTAATAGTGCAGGAATAGTACTATCCAAGATGGCGGCTAATATGGCCACTTAAAGAGAAATATGTATATCTGAGCTCATTGGTAGGCTACAATGACAGATGAAGTACAAAATTTTATATTTTCAGGGTCAAGAAATCGAACCATCGCAGTGGTAATAGTGTGTGAATATTGCTTTCCAATATATCGGCCAATATGGCCGCTAAAACACAAAAATTACTATATATCAGCCCATAGATTAGGTTTGACTGCCATATTGGCCGCCATCTTGGAAAGTAACATTCCCACACTATTGCCACTGCAATCCCTCGATTCCTTGACCCTGATAGTATTAAATTCGACACTTCATTTTTTATTGTAGCTTATAGCTGAGCTGAGTTACAAATATTTTGTTTTTTTCTCGGCCACATTGGCCGCCATCTTGGATAGTACTATTCCCACACTATTGCCACTGCGGCATTTCGATACCTTGACCCTGAAAATATTACATTCGACACTTTCTTTGTTCTTTTAGACTACCAATAAGCTGAGATATAGGCCCTACATATTTTTGTGTTTTGGCGGCCCTATTGGCCGCCATCTTGGAAAGTGACTTCTCCACAATTAGGCAAGTGTTAAAACTCAATTCCATGGTAGAATCAACACTTCATCTCTAATTGTAGCGTAATTTTGAACTAATATCTTCTTCAAATACATCTTCATTATGAACGAAAAAGTAGTGCCGTCAAGGCCGAAGTTGGGTAGATTTCTACCCCATGACACTTTGGACTGAAATAACTTTTTCAGACAACATGATATTGTGATGGTTCTGGTGTGAGAATATGTCAGAGGTATTAACTTGTAAACACATGGAACGGCAAATTATAACTGCCTACAGTTGCTCAGCAATCAACATCCAAACACCGCTGGGGTAGAAATCTACCCAGCCCCGGCCTACGAAGGTTAAACTGGATATGAGACTCAATAGGGAGCCAATGCAATTCGTTCGTCACGAAGATCGAGATATGAGAGAAACGAGGGAGGCGTGCGATCAGTCTGGCAGCGGAGTTTAGGACCGATCGTATGGTTGACAGACGAACTTTGGGAAGACCTGCACATAACGAGTTGCAGTAATCAATGCGTCTGCAGTTTCCATCGAAGCTCTTTATTCGCTATCCTCTGAAACGCAATAATTTATGTAGGCCTAATGTTAGTCGTCAGCACAGCTTTATGTAGCGCTTCTTCGGTGTGACTCATAGTGTGTCAGTCTGTAAATAATATAGTGTATGCTTATGAATGTATGGTGTATGTGTATATGTATATATAATATTATATATATATATACATATAATATTATGCATGCATTGCTTACACCATTAGATCTAAGGTTGGTCGTACACCAACTGCATCCGATCCAATTTAATTTTTTTAATCAACTTGAGTTGATCTGGACTGTACGCACTGCCAGCTTTAGGCACTAATATATTCCAGTTTGAACATTGCAATCTCACCGGAGACAAAGAGGCAGAGACAGATCCATCGGATCTCATTGGATCGGGTTGGTAATGATTCCCAGTCGGGAGTTGCAGTCTGCCCTCCTCATCCATCCGTTTGTCCGTCCAGCTATCTACCCATCCAATCAATCATCCATCCATCCTTCATTCAGACCACCATCCATCCATCTATCTAACTAATCATCTATTCATTCATCCAACCATCCTTTTATCCATCCATTCAACCAACCTCCCATTCATCCAACCAACCAACCATTCATCTATACGTTAATCTAGCCATCCGTCAGACCTACATCCATTCCTCCATCCATCAAACCCTCCATCATCCGACCATCCGTTAAATCAACCATCCAGAGATCAATCCAGATATTAAACCATCCATCCAGTCATCCAACCAGTTAACCTTTCATCCATTCATCCAACCAGTAATCCATCCATCAAACCAACCACCCATTCACCCATCAAACCTCCATCTATTCCTCCATCCATCAAACCATCCATCTATCCAACCATCCGTCAAACCAACCATCCAAAGATCAATCCAGATATTAAAACAAACCATCCAGTGAACCAGTCAGCCCCAGCAATTGATTTAACTAATTATTACAATAATTCGTGCCTAAGGACACGTGCATAGAAAGATCATAATTTTATTGCATACTGGATGCAAATTCATCTGAACAGTTTATTTCATGCAGCTGTGCTACCTTTAATCGTTATGCAAGAAATATGGAATATTGTGTTTTGCATGAAGAGAAGACTAATTTACGGTAATGCATTGTTTTCGCTTCAAGCTAAAATAATATCGACGTTGCGCATTAATCTGTATGGATAATAAAATTCACTTTACACAACGTGTCAATTATAATACTGCATCATTATTGTAGGAAATAAATATTTTTCCACATTCACGGCAAACCCTGAGAGGACCGCAAGGACCGAAGTAATATGATCCAATGCCTGCAAGTTAAGATGAACGTGTGGCTGAGGGTCGCTGCAGCGCTGTGTGTTAGATTGCGACGCAGATGGTAGAAGCGGGGCCTGCAAAGGAAGTTCACGTGATCCGCCATCGATAAATCACCGTCCAGATGCACACCCAGCTTGTGGACGACGAGCAGGGCATTCGAATAGTGGCCCTTGTAGAAGATACAGATCTATGCAAGTGCATTAGAAG
Source organism: Aporrectodea caliginosa (assembly GCA_020284085.1). Taxonomy (NCBI): domain Eukaryota; kingdom Metazoa; phylum Annelida; class Clitellata; order Crassiclitellata; family Lumbricidae; genus Aporrectodea; species Aporrectodea caliginosa. The sequence continues at coordinate 921,446 of JACEVL010000090.1, forward strand.
GGCGGCAAGTGGAAGACGGTTGTACGTCATCGGCATATTGGTGAATCCGCGCTCCCAGAGAAAATGACGAGTTATGTCTAATCAGCCGTATAGAGGATGTTAAGAAGAGGTTCGAGTACCGAGCCTTGCTGGGCAGCGAATGGCAATGGTTGCCACGCCGTGCTGTCCGAGCCGATTTTACTATAATTACCCCTCTTTTCAGAAAATAGAACAACCAATTCAGAGTCCGTCCATTGATTACGAAGAGGTTTTAAAGCCCTTAATCAATACGTCATGATAGACCGCATACGGCGCATAGACGACTGTAAAGCAGGCTCAGGCGAAAGGTTTCTCGGCCCATTGACTTCCACATCCAGACTGTAATATTATGTAATAACCTCTATACAAGGAGAGGAGGAACAGGATACTATAAGTGAGCAGACCATGATCGGAAATAGTGGGAGGCTCCTGATCGGTTGTAACTTGGCTGCAGTCATCTCGTGTGATGACTAAATGGAGACAGAAGCCATGATTTCAGTCGAAAGCTGGCGATGTTGAGTTAGCTCATCGTTAGCTTACGAATGAAACGGTTCATCACAATACTCGAGGAAGAGCATCCAAAATCCTCCACATGAAAGTTAAGGTCTCTGGCTGTTGTAGGCGACGAATGCATGTAGGCCTACCTACATGTACATATGCCTGCATATTATTATGACCTGTGTGTCTGCTTGTCTAGGTAGGCACCTGCGAATCACAAATTTTCAGTCGAATCGAATCTCGAATCGAATCGGTTGATAAAGGTTCGAATTCGAATCTCGAATCGAATCAGCGGGTACCAGTTTCATATTCATGTAGCCTATTCAGTGTACTTGGTAGCACAGGCGTACCACACCAACACAATAATCAGTATATCAATGCATAACTGATAACTTGTTTACTAATTCACGAAGCCACAATGTCAGAATAACAAATCTTTGTTATGTCGTGCCCATATAAAAGTTTTGTTTTGAAGGATTATAATAGTGTAAGTCTGTTTTTATTAATTTTGTCCTCCAACTCTCTCTGACGAACAGTTTGTGGCTTCAATCGCAAGTAAATCACGCGCAACTCACGACAATTAGTGGAAACATATTTTTGTTCTCCTTCCAAAATTTTATCCAATTGCATTTCTAACCTGCGCCCATTGGCCATTTGGATGCTGCAATGCGGAAGTCGCAGCCGCTGGTGAGTTAAATATCGTCACGTGCCGCGTTGCACGCAGCAATTCAGCAACCAATCCACGAGCAGTAAACAGTTAAAACGATAAGTTTGCAACAAGGCATGTCAAGAAGTCATGATTCGAAAATGTTACGGATCAAGACGTCATTTTCGAATCAAATCGAATACTGCAGTCCGATTCGTTTTCGAATCGAATATCGAAGCTTCGCAGGTCCCTAGTTTGGGGTTTATTCCTCCGGTAAATATCACCTCGGACATTATCTCATCCGTTGTCATGTTCTCAGGGTGGAATTTGCACTGGACGTTTCCTGAGAGACGCATTTTCGGCTTATTCTCCGAACATGTTTTAGCACCTTTTAGGACGTCCTAAAATGTTCTCAATATCAGAAATATGAACAGTCATATTTTAATATAAAATTAAATCCGCTCAGAAATGTTGCATAATTGCATTATTCATTTGATCAATGTTGAACCTCTAACTCTCTCGTTGTCTCGTTTGAAGACCATTTCGTTCGATCTCGGTTTCATTGTGTTAGGTCTGGACAACGAGGTCTGGAGTGCCTCTCATGAGTCCCTCTTGAAGTGGCGCTATATGAATTTCAAAATATAATTCCCATTATAACATTTGAAATTATTTCTCTAGAAGAAAAGTCGAATTAGGATTAACACTTTTGAGAAGACAATTTGTTTTAACATTTATTATTGCTTAGTACGAAGTCTACGCTGCTCGCTTGGGTTACGGATAGCCTATATTGCGCAGTTGTTTATTCAAAGAACTTCTGCAGGTGTTCTTTTATCGAAATCATAAACTATTCTGAACGTCTTTGTTATGACATTGAAGGTACTGCCAATACATTTGGCGACTTCATAGATGCCTGCGATTTGCTGATTGTTACAATTTTAAATTTGACATCAAAATTTTTAAATTAATCACAAGAATTGAATAGGCTGAACCTGACTGTAGGAGAAAGAAAACAATGCTTTATCATTGGTTGCAGTTATCAAACAACAGAGATGAATAACTGTTTGTTTTTGCTCCTTTGTAATATAAAAACCTGTTTACTTATAAACTTTTATATACTTATAAACTGTTCTTATATAGCAAAGAAAGACGGTTGGCTGTGAACAAGATGGCGTACCGATTTCTCAATCTGGTACTGATTATCTTCACATTCATTGGAGACTGTGCAGGTATGAATGCTTAAACGTGTATGGTGTATTTTCATATGGGCATTTTTGATAGTGCAGTGGTTATCGTGCTGTACTGTCACTCTAGAGGTTGGGGGTTCAAACCCCACCTGGGTAGAAATTTGTTTGGAGATTTCTGCTCCACCTGCGCCCCCTTGCAAACCGTGCTATAATGAGTACACTGACCTTACACTGTCGGTGGAAAGATTAGACATCGAGAGAGAGGACTCGCCCTTAAATGCCGAGGTTAAGAAAATTAAATCGCTAACACTTCAATGTGACTTCATACTCATGCTTCATCAAGGCTAGCTTAAGGGACTTCTCTTCTCTTCCAAGCTTGAAGTTTTATGCATCCGTAGAGAAGGTGGATTAGATTTGCCATTCTCTTAAAGCTTTAAACATGAAATCGTTACTTGGTTACTGCATAATCTCTTAAAATGTGAATGTGTACGCCTTGTGCACACAAGTACGACTATTCATATCTCAGTAGGGTGTGTCAATTTTCGAAAGGTCAATATTTAAAAAGTTAATAGGGATAAATTTGTACATTTTCATGTGGAAAATCGAAATATAGGTCTAAATTTTGTTTTCAATTAGATTTACCTACATCGATTTACGCTCGAATTATCGTGTATTAACGTAAATAAACTGCTTTAATATGGAGCTAGCTGAAATATTTTAAAAGACTCTAATATGAGTTTCTTGTCTGTTAGAAATTGTACAATGTGTAATATTGTGTATTATTACTGTATTATTGTTATGTATTAATGTCTTTTACTCATGAATTATCAATTTATCGTACACTGTGTGCAATATAATTAATATTAATTATATTAATGCATGTAAGCAGAATTACTAGCTGTCAGGGATCTCATTAGATATGGATTGTACCTGAGAGAGATGAGTGACCAAGATAGACGGAATTACAGCAATAACCAACTTGTCACTGATCTAATGACTGGCATACTTGCTCAGTGGTGCAGAGAAACTCCTAACTTCACTGAGCCAGTCATAAACACCCATGCTAGAATCAAAGCAAAGTTGAAATCCACGTGGGAGCAAGGAAACAAGGTGTCTTCAGGCAGAGCAAATTTGGAGGAGAACGATAGGTTTATGGAAAAGCTCGACAGACTCATGGACATACTTACCTGCAAGTGTTACATCAAGAGTTGTACGGTACTGATGTGGTTGCAACTCTGCCTGTTTTAGTGAAGTACACAGTGTACTACACATATTATCTTGAAGAGTACGAGGATATCATGGAAGAATCAGTGACGGACTATTATAATGAATATATTGATAAAGACAAAACTACTTACCTGGTGAAAGCGAGGCCTCTGATGATTTTGCAAAAACTGGGAAGAGAGCAAGGTAAAATACTACAGACATAACCAACATAGTTCTGGCCAGTCTAGAACACCACACTGGGTTGAGAGAGACGGCGGAGATTGCTACTGCTGCCTGGATTGATGCCGGAATCGCTACTCAGTTTGACACTAATTTGGTGATTGATCACAACAAGGTGAGGAGAGCTCAGGAGAGAGTCATAAAGGAACTCGATGCAAAGTTTAAAGACAAAATTCATCAGAATGGCATTAAAGTTGTATTTTCATTGATGGGCGTCATGATGAAATGAAGTTCATGTTAAAAGCAGAAGAGAATGACAAAATGTATCCAGGTTTGGTTAAAGAAGAGCATATTACAGTTTGCATGGAACCAGAAAGTAGATATCTGTGGCATATTCTTTTCCAGCTAGAACTGACTAAAGAACAGAGTGAAGAGGTGAAAGTGATTGTCTACAGCGAAGAGGTCTGCTTGGTATAGTTTTAGTGAGTGTGTGCTGCAAGCAATGTTGTGCAGTGACGAGGAGCAGGAGAGAAGAGATGCAGTGGAGAAGATACCGAAGATCAGAGGGGAAGGAGATATACACTTGTATAATTATCTTCGTTTAATAGAACAGACTGCCAAACCGCAGTGAGTTACATAATGGAAAGGCAGACAGATCTAATATATGGGGTAAAGTTGCTGAGGGTACTTTACCGTTTAATTGAAAAGCCTAAACTAGAGTATGTTTATGCTACCGTATTTTATAAAGAATTCTTGGTATGCGACGACACAGCTTGGAGATAGCCGGATGAGACCCAGGAAACACCAACCATCACCCGTGAAGCGACTACAGTCTCGCAACTGATTGACTGGAGCTCTGGAGTCTCTGAGCCCCTTTTTACTTGCTCCCTAACAAAAGAAAAGATCAAGGCGCTTGTGGCCAACCCAATGGTGGTTCCCGACTGGCCATCACACACACAGTCTGTGGAGAGGTGTGTGAAAATGACAACCGAGGCTGCTGGTCATGTGTGCAGTCATGAGAGGAGGAACCATTACATCAAAGATCAAATGGTCAGCCGTGAGCTCATGGGTCAACACATAAGCAAGCAGGACATGATGTCTTTGGTTGATTTTGTACAATTTCATTAACTTGACCTCACAGATGACATTTGCTATGATAGTATTACAGTTTCTTTTTTGACAACGTGTGGCTACAGATTTTTCAGTTCTATTGTACGTTAAAATCAATTTTATGTAATTAATACTAATTATGGCTCATTTCAACTATAAATTGATGTAGCTAGCACTCATTTTAGGCCGTTTCTGAAACCATATTTGGATTCAGCATGTTCAAATGCACACTTTCATCACTAGGCGTTTGTGAATTTCGAAAAAAAAGTCATTTGACACCCCAAATTGACACACCCTAATATCTCAGTATTATTACGCTTCAGTGTCAACTGCACATTTTATTTATTCTCATTTAAACGTCCGACCTCTGCAGCTGTCAGATGACACGTTCAAAAGCCCCCTTTCGTGGTGCAGAGAGATTGACGGATACCTATTGACAGCCGAAAGAGTAATATGTAGCACTTGGTTCCTGCTGTGATCATGGCTGCATTCAAACCATATTGCTTGTGAAACCGCGAATTGAGCGTGAGCTACGGTAAGAATAGCGCTTTATGAGGTACTGCAGTGAATACCTGTCTTGCTGTATATATATAATATATATATCATATAATTTATATTATATATATTATATATACACACTTTTTACAAAGGTTTCACAACCCTCAGGCGTCGCGTTGTCTGCTGACGACTGATGGACGGTGAGACAACCGCCTACATCGGTGGTGGATCACATCGTCCATCGTCGTTCTTTCCTGTTAATGCAGCGTGCTTCAGGAACTCTGAACACACTGTTAACTCTAGTTGCGAACCCGTTGACTGCTGGCCCAAAGTGTGTGTGTGTGTGTGTGTGTGTGTGTGTGAATGTGTGTGTGTGTGTGTGGAAGCATGCCACAGTTGATTGTAAAGCTATAGCTGTGCAATGTTTGCTAAGAGCTGCCCTTGTTTTAATTACGTTTAGCATCGCTTATAGGTTAAGTCGAAGAGCGTCTCGAAACCAAATTTCTGATTGCATTATTTTTTCAAGTTACTTCTGATAGTCACAATTTTAAAGAGTACAATGAAGGTCAGGGTGCAACGTCTTTCTCATCTCTAAAAGTTGGTCAAACCGATCACTGTTGTTCTCTAGTTGAAGGAGACGCGATTCTGTGCTACAGTTGTTATTCACTAAAAGACGAAGATAAACAATGCGTTGAAGGAGTGGTTGGTTTGAAAGCGGAAACCTGTAAAGAAGGAGATATCTGCGCAATAAGAATTACTTATATCCAAGAACCACGTAGGTTGATATGAATTATCATGGTTTTTATAATATTAAAAGTTTCGAGTAACCTCTTTTTAAATTATTGCTGTAAGTCGCTTGCGGCTTGTGATGTGTTGCCCAGGCAGGATGGTCAGGAGCTGATATTGAAATTGGCAACATTTCACTTTCAACCGATATGACGTTCGTAATTGTTGGGTAGTTTGTTGATTACCGCTAGGTTGGTTTGTATCTGGAACCTGTGCAGGAAGTTTAGAAAAAACTTGAAATACCTCGAAATAAATGTTCTTCAAAATCTAAACTCACTCAATTTAATACGATTCAAAATGAATGATAATAAAGTACTCATTAATCTGGTTGAATACGGGCTCACGTTTTCTTATCAGGAAAGTCATAAGAATGTTCGTTTATTGGAAAATATGGCTGACAAACAGCAGCCGGTTACGAGTTTCTATTCGATGCAGTCTATGGTTCTATTCCTGACGTCTACGGGTACTCACGGAATATAATTGCGCTCTTCTTTTGTCAGAAGCACAAGACTATGAAGTCTTTGAAGCAGGTATTAATGGCGTTGGACGGCAGGCAGAAAAAATTCCCACAGAATATGTGACTCGGTTCTTATAGCTGCCTGGAGCAGGGTCACCTCAGGCTAGGCGACACCGACCATCGTCTCAAAAGATTCCATATCCGGAGGGAGAAAGGACATTTGCGGCATCCTCCTATTGAAGAGCCTGAGCCTTGATCGTTAGGCTGATGTTAAGCCCACCAGGCTGGCACAGCGCAGTGATAGTGCGAGACCGTCGTCGCAGCACCTCCAGGAGCAAACCAGTGAACCCTGAGCACCCTCAAGGAATGGAGGGAACCAATGCACGAACCCAAAACCCACTCGATCTGTGACGCTGTCTGGGGGTAACTGCTGACGGAGACTCCCACCCGCTCCATTTCCAGGAGGAAGGGTAGAGTTTATGCCTCCGGCCGGCTGTTGAACAACATTCTTCTTGACTTTTCAGCGTAAAGGTTGTTTTGGGTAGACAATCCCGAAACAGCCTCCAGATCTTCAATGACTGGCCCCTCATGGAGGCCGCGACAATTGGAATAGGTGCCATCGGCGAGCTTTACGATCTTATTCTGCTCGAGGACTGTGTGTAGATCCAAGGATTTGACGATGAAAGCGGCTGGTCCAATTTCGGATCCCTGGATCACATTGGCATTAATGGATGCAGCTGCCGACACCCGCCCAGCGAAACTGGTAGAATGTCTTTGATCTTGGAAGAAATCGACCAGCCAATTGTAAACATTGTCTCGCAGGTCGAGGTGGCAGAGCTTGAACGCCAGGACGAACAGTATCAAATGCCTTCGAGAAGTCAGGGGTGACGTAGGTATCTGTTTTCAGAGAGCTGACTTGCTGGAGAATCGAGATCTTCAGGTCAGTCGCAAACTCCTTAGTTTGCGACTACGGGGGATTAAGGCCTGGGATAGATTTCGAAACTTTGCCATCCTTGAACATGATTCTGCTTTAGTTCTTTCGCTTCACGATCATAATATTTATTTTAGCGATCATTACACAGCTTGCCATTCTGGAAGTAGACTTATTGGTATATTTAAGAGTTTTAAGAAGAACTAATAAAATGGTACTGATGATATTCTGATTGCATGTTGATAGGTCGTGTTCAGGAAAGAAACACAACTGAGAGATATTGCCTCGAGCCTCAACCTGAGTCGAAAAAAGGACGAAGATGTGTAACACAGTACAATGGCACAGACATCGCGGTGCGAAAATCGTGTCTGTATTGGTGTCCAAGTGATTATTGCAACTATTTGAATATGAGTGATCCTTTCTACTTTTGAAAACGAACTCAATTCAGTCTCTTGTCTCACTGGGCAAATCGTTTCTCGTCTAAATGCAATAAATCTTAACATTTAATATAAAGTGATTTGCACATCGAAAAATATAATGATGTATTACTCTACTGGAATTTTTGAATATTGTCACATAATGTTTATTAAATCCAGTTGTTTCAGCATGATTGAATGAAATCTGCTAAAGGTCTAGTTGATCATAATAAAGTGTTCACATGGGTCGTATGACAAAGGAAATGCTTGTCGTCCAGCTGCGATTGATGGTTTTGTATTTTATGCTGTTGTACTTATTATATTGTATTGTATCTAAAGATTTATATAGCGCCTCTCTCAGAATAACTATTTAGAAGCGCTCTCAGCACGAAAACCCCGGGGAAAAAGAAACGTCTTTAAAGAACGAGAGACCAAAGAGGAAAAACTAGTCATTAGTTTAGCCCTTAATGAGGGGGAAGGTCATGCCAAGTAGAGGGACCAACCACAGCAAATGCCCGGCGTTAAGATTCTAGTCTGGAAACTAATTAACTAATTGCGACATAATAAGCTTTGCTCACACGACAATCTAACTGATGTAAATATGTGTACATTTTAATGAATTTCTAAAATGTTTGTCGAGATGAGTTAAGTGAGACAGTTTATCTCTTTAATGAAAACTGTTCCAAGAGGAATGTGAAGTAGATCCATCACAGAAGTTGGAACGATTGACTGTAGAGTCGATGTGTGGCTAAGCGACAACTGAATATCCAAGAAACAAAGGGTATACATAGCAACGATCGTTCACCCGGTCGATTCGAGATTGGAACACATGAGTTCCTGGTGTCCACCTGGCTGGTGCTGACGAATGATAGAGGACACTGAATTATATATATTTCATAAAATACTTTCTCAGCATGAATGCCTTTTTGGTATCAACAGGAATCGAGTTACTGTAAAGCAGGCGACTGAAAACAAATGCTTTCGTCATAGGTACTCTTTTAGAATTTGCTTACCCGATATATTACAAATATGTGGAAACAAACAAAGACAATCTACAGAGTCCCTATTAGTCAGCTAGAGACACAGTAGAGTAAAAACCAACGACAATGTTACGAGCACCATCCGGTAATTTAACAATTGAGTGATGAAGTTTCAGAGATTTAAACCAACCAATTTTGCTAAAGTTGCTGTTTATTGCTCAGGAGCATAAATTCAGTTTTCGATCGATTAAAGGGGAGTTTACGGCCACCATTCAAAACTACACCTTCTCAAATGGAGTGGCCAATAGCTGCACAGAGCAGTGACAAGTCAAATTGTCAAATGAAATGAAGATTCGAGTATCATTAGCATAGAGATGATATCTCAATGAATACTGCCCAGCAGTTTTGGTGGTGGTGGTGGTTTTTCTGTTTAACGACTAGCTGTGTGGTAACAAAGACCATTAGCGTCGCCCTCCTCCTTTATCCAGGCTTGGGACTGGCACTGTCAGAAAGCGAACAGTGGCAGCAGTTTTCATGTAAGCGGTGAAAATATGGGCTTATGAATACTCCATTTTGTACAAGCCCTATCCATTTGAACATTTTGGGCATAAGTAATGGGAAGAGGTAAAACTATTTTGCATTGGGGCGAGATTGGGAAAAATATCTACGGGAACACCGAATAGATATACTTTTTCCAAAGACCGGAAATTTACTACACAGTTTCAGTATAAATTTACCGTACGTGTGCATCAATTCATTGCATTCATGTAATGAACATATAGCATATTCTTGAAGAAGTGATCGTAATAATAACCTCCAAATTTCTAAAGCGCCACTCGAAAGCCAAGCGCAGGGCATCAGTTTATTCACGAGCGTGGCGTCTAGTCAGAGGGGTTGTCCACGAGTGTAGTCCGAAGGAGGTCCGAGTCAATTTCCAATCAATCTTCTCATCGTGTTTGTATGAGGGCAGGCACCGGATCATCAACTAGAAGAAAATCAACAAACGAAAATTACAATGGAGTGCACAACGACCAACGTTGTCGATGACATGCAAAGAATGAAAGGCCACAAAGGATCACAAAGGCCAGGATGAGACGGCAATATATAATTGCCTAAGATAGGACGCAGCGCAAGCGCCTGGGCAGTTACGTATTAACGTCGGGCGAATGTGAACTATAATGTGTCCTTCTTGACCCTGTATTGATTGCTCGCCTTCCTAAATTCAGCCATATATCCTTGTTTATGATCAATCAATTGCACTGGCTTCCTCTCACAGCTCGAATTGAGTTCAAAGTTCTTGTCCTAGTCCTTAAATGTTCTCAAAATTCTAACTTCTTTGAAGAGGTGGCCGAGAAGAACGGTATTCGAGATAATGATTTAGAACGAAGGTATGGTGTTCGATGCCTAAGCTCAGTGTAGATGCTTAGACCTCCTGAGGCAGTAATGGGTTCTGAGTGCGAAATCACTGACCAACAGACTGTGCATGGGATCACAACGAATCCTGACGCGTCGCTGGAGGCGACAGTCATTCCACATCAGGAAATCACGGAATCTCCGCCATTCTGGCAAACCCTCATCATTCTGTTGATAACTTCGAAGCATTTACCAGTAGCACCCCTTCTTCTAGAGTTAAGATATGGTGTGCGCTCAAATAAAACCATCCTGGTTTTAAGAAGGTGACGATCAGCGCCAAGATGAAAGTGCTCCCTCCTCCTATGCCATTCCACCACAGCAACCAACAGTTACTGAACACGTCGAAGAGATATTTGAATCCTTTTCCTTCTCCCTGCTTGCCTTGAGAAAGCTTTGAGTCCACGGAATGCCTAGGGAAACCTTTTTTCAGGTCACGCCAGAGAGACCAGAGAGAGAGGTGGCAGAGCAGCTGCTATGGCGGGTTTTGTTTAAAATGAGAACGCTTGGAAGGCGGAGATTCGGTTGGATTTGGGTAGGAATTCTCGCAAAGGTATGACTTCAACTTGGAAGGGTGATCCTGAGTGGTGATAAGTAAAAGTGACAAGGTGGATGATGGTCGATGAGTCGTAGTAATTGCACACATGAATAATCCTGCATTGATTTTGTTGTTCTTATGTTACTTCTCTATCCACATTTTTGCTTTATTTGACAGTTTCTTTGTTACTCTACGTTTAAAACGTTTTATTAGTACGCACTAAGTAATAAGTATGCACTAAGTTTAAGTAAGTTCAAGATTAGCTGATTAATTGGTTTTCCAATAAATGATGAAATATCTTTGTGGCCATCTACAATTATCAATTTATTTTTATGACGTGTATTACACACTGCGTAAGCTTTTGTTTTTGATGTGTAATGTTTTGTTTTTATTCCTGCGTTATCAGAGCTGTAGACATCTGTTTCACCGTGTCGGAGCCAAATGGATCCAGCCGGTTTTGATACAATACAATATATTATTCAGTAAATAATAAAACGCAGTTACAAAAATCAATAATTATTTGGAAGCAACAAGAAGGATCATAATTTATTGCATACGAGATGCAAACGTCTGCTGATCCACAGTTAATCACACACAGCTGAGGCACTTTTTATCTTTAAGCTAGAAATATCGAATATTTTGATTTGCATGAGGAGAAAACTTATTTAATGCATTGTTTCTCTTCACGCTAAGATAATATTGACGTTGCACATGAATCTGAAGGGATAACAAACTTCACTTAATATTTTGAGGAAAATAAACATTTTTTCAAAGTCACGGCAAACCCTTGACGGGTTTCTCTCTTCTCTTCTGAGTCTCTGCCTCTTTGGCAGGTTGAAATATCCTACATTGCCACTCCTGTCTCTCTTTAGCTTTCCAAATCCACCTGCCATCATCCAATCCAACATTATCTGTCCTGGTCTTCCTTTTGACCGCCTCGCCTCCATTTTTCCTTGGATGACCGTTTTTAGTAGTGAGTCTCCTCTCAGCGTGTGTCCGATCCATTTCCTTTGTTTCTCTCTTATTGATTGTATCAGGGCTCTTTCTTCTCCAATCCTTCCCATCACGTATTCATTTATTTTATGTTCCGTCACGATTATTTTCTTCATTATTCTGCATATCCACATTTCGAAAGCCTCCTTATGTCCTCTTTTCAAATGGTCCATGTCTCTGCTCCGTACAATACAACACTCCAGATCAGAGTCTTTATCATCAGTTTCTTCAGATTCCTGTTTCGTTTTCCTCTCATTGGTTCTCTCCCTATTGAGAACGCCGCTTAGACTATCCTAATGTTATCATTTTTGTAATCTCCCTGTGTCATGGCATCTGTCGTGATCATGTTTCCTAGGTTTTCAGAATTCTTTCATCTGTTCAATTGCTGTTCCTCTAATGTGTATTCTGACTACAGTTTCTTCTCCTTTACTTATCGTCAATACTTTCATCTGTCTGATGTTTATTTTCATTCCATATTCGTTTGAAATTGTGTTCAGTCTATCCATCATTGTCTATAGACTTTTCTGGCTTATTGCCTGGTCATCTGCAAACCTCAATGCTTTTTTCCATCTTCCTCCGACCTCTATCCCCTCCTCCAGATCCTCTACTGCTTCTCTGACAAGTTCTCCTATGTAGATATTAAATAGTAGCGGTGACAGCGGACATCATTGTCTCACTCCTCTGCCCATCTTTTCTGGTTGAGCGTACTGTCCGTCTATTCTTATTCGCACCTTCTGTCCCATGTACAAGTTGGAGGCTCCTGGTCGGTTGTAACTGGGCCGCAGTCATCGCTTGTGATAACTAAATGGAGACAGAAGCCATGATTATGCGTAGGAACTGTTACAAACTGTTTTAGTCCAAAGCTGGCGATGAACTGTCTCAGCTGCTTGGCACAAGAGCATCGCGAATCCTCCATATAGAAGATAAAGTCCTCTGTTTTCACAGTTTGGCTGATGGAGGTAACATTTATTTCCTATTCCATTTATGTCTTGTTGTGTTCCTCTAGGTGCAACTTTAGCTGGTCTGCTAGCAGGACGTGGCGGAAGAAAGCAGAGCGGAAGTAAGCAGCACACATCAACACTCAGTTTGCAAACGTGTGCCTGCGTGCATGTATGCATACTTGCATGTGTCTGAGCATGTGTTTAGCATCTTTTTAGGGTGTCTCAAAATGCTATCAATAACAGCAATAGGAACAATTCCTGGATAACACTGACTCGGAAAATATAGCTCAATCACACCGCATTCTCTGAGTAGGTTGAAGTATTTATAATATATACCTATCTCAATGGAAAGGCTGCAAATTTTAAATACTTTCTCTAGCAGAATAATGACTGATAGAATTTGAATTAATACTTTTGTATACTTCTTGGAAGACAGCATTAGTTTTAAAAAGTGCACATGTATTAGGCCCCTAGTATTGCTAACATTTCGCCTACGCCTCTGGCTGAGGTTACGGATGTATTTGGTATTTAAAATACGTTACTTCCTTGCTTACTTAATAGCTTATTACTTGTTTACAATTTCTGCAGGTGTTCTTTTATCGAATGCATCAATTGTTCTAAACGTCTTGTTGTGACGTTGCTGGCATTGCCAATAAGTCACTGATTCGGAGAATTCTGAGAGTCATGATTCGCTTACCTAGGTCTACTATTTTTGACAACTTTTAAATTAGTCATAAAAAATATCAAATTAGTCACTTTACTCAGGGGAGCTGAGTCTGACTGCAAGACGAAGAAAAACAACAGTTTATCACCGGCTGATTTAATCATCCTATAGAAATGAATAGTCTTTGTTTGCACTCTTGGCAATCTAAAACTCGTGTATGCCTGTTAAACTGTTCCTGAGTGCAAACCGAGAACGTACGTGTACGGCTGTGGGACAAGATGGCTCGTCGCTTCCTCATTCTGGCACTGCTGACCTACATGCTATTTGAAGGCAGTGCAGGTACGAGCGATTAAACTAAATAATTATGATTAAATTAAATATGGTTAAATTAAATATGATGTTGTTTTGTATGCATTTAATTTAAATTTAAAGCTTCATACATACTTCGATTAAAGAATGTGGATTGGAATTGAGATGAGGGTGTCACCAACGGGCGCTGTTTTTAAAAGACAGTGGTTTGTTATTATTCCTTAACAGTACTACAGTTCATTGCATATCACATTGGATCTTAGTCCTACAAACCAATATTCTGGAGCTGCCAATACAAAACTGGGAGGCGCCTAATAGAAATAGAAAAGCCATGTGAAGATAAAGCTCGATGAACCAAATAGGTAGTTAAAAAGTCTTAACTGCTAGAATATAGCAATGAGTGTCAACGAGAGGAGTTTTTTTTATCTATTCTATTCTAATCTGTTTACGGATTTATAAAGCGCCTCTGTATATTATGTGAATTACTAGTTTATCTTTGCCTTTTCACGGGCCTATCCGGGGTCACAAATTTAAAGTAACCTTCGAACAGAGTCTCCCTGAACTGCAATAATGTCTCCACTCAAGGACTGTTTCGAAGCAAAGTCTCTCCTCTGTCTACGATACAAAGTCGTTTCCTAATCGCTCCACTCCATTTCGGCTGTCTTTTAATTTAAATAGGATTTAATAACTAATTATTTAAATAATGGACCTGTGAGATTTTCTCGTGCAATATCATATTAAATAAACCCCGTGTTAGTTACACGATTGGACACCCATGGCCTACGGTGGAGAATCGTACCATTTTTTTAAATCGCCAATTTTTTTTATTTACTGCAACATTTTCAGTTTACTAATAGACCTGTGCTGCCCACAAACAGGCTGTTGTGTTTAGTCGTATCCTCATTTGCCTCTTAGAATACAATCTACCACCTACAGAGTCGGTTTACAGGTTTCCAGCGTCACGTACTCTATCTACTCTGTGATTTCATCTTGATATACAGATATATACATAATATATATATGTATACATTGTGTATATATATATATATATGTATATAATACGAAGGTTCCGCCGGTCCTCGATGCTGGAACAGACTTCCTCCTGCTATCCGATTGGCCGACTCATTGGACTCTTTTAAATCCATGCTAAAATCACATTTGCTTATCCCGACTGCTGTTAGTTGTCTTGTAAGGCGCCCTTGTAACGGCATGGCCGTGTTACGGCGCCATATAAATTGTCGTAATTATTATTATTATTATTATTATTATTATAGCTTTCAGGCGCCTAATTGTCTGGATCACATCGTCTATCGTCGTTCCTTCCTGTCGATGCGATGTTCTTCAGGAACTCTGAACTGTAATTGGGAATCAGTTGACTGGGGGTTCAAGGTGTATGTGGACTGTGGACTGTGTGGAGGCATGCCACTGTTGATTACTATAGTTACCTGTGCAATATTTGATAACAGCTGTTTTTGTTTTAATTGCGTTTAGCATCGTTTAGGCTAAGTCAGAGAGCGCCATTGATTATTTGCTCTCGAAACGGCACTATACAGATTTATGGTATTGTTCATTTGTTTAAATTTCATTTTTCAGACAACATTGTTTAAAACTACAATCGAAGTCATTGTGCAATGACTTTCTAAACTATTAAAATTGGTTTAGTTCCGTTTGCTGTGGTTGTACGGTTACTGTTTTTCTTTACCGGTACTTGAAAAGGACTGGACTCGTATCCGTGCTTCTATTGTGATTCACTACTAGGCAACGAGAAGGAATGCTATGAAGGAAATGTGACCCAACTTGCGTGTGAAATCGAAGGTGCCTGCGGGGTGGAAATAGTGTATGGCCAATTCCCATGTAAGATTACATGAATTTTCATAGTTATTTATTCTTAAGTTTACGGTATACCCTCTGTTGGAAAGGTTGCTGCAAATCGATTTAGCTTGATTTTGGCTTATCACAGTAGGAATATTAGCAATAATTATTACAACGGTTAGAATTAGCAACTCTTCAATTTCAGTTGACATAGCTTATTTTTCACTGCTGTGATGGTGAGGTGCGTTAATACTTGGAAACTGGAATGCATGGCTTTTGGTCATCAGCTACTACTTTTAATACTCGGTAAAAGCTTCGGTGTTTCTGAGACTGCCCTAAACTGGCCAGCTTGCAATCGGTCTCAGCAGGACCTGGTGGGTGTTGGAAACTCTCTCTCTCTACGCTTCTGGCGTGTTACCACAGACATGTCACAGACCATGGTCTGCTCTCTTGTGTCAAATGTGCCAACTCTGGCATATCAGATCTTGAAGTCAACAGGCTTCAGAACATCCAAATTTCTCTGGCTCGCGTGCTACTGCGTGCGTCTTCTCGTCCAAACTCCTGTAAGCATTGGTCCTTCTGATAGCTCGGCTAGTTGCACTGGCTTCCTGTTGAATTCGGACCGACGAAGAGAGGAAGGAAGGGTTGTAGGTAGGGTAGATGGATGGAGACGGACGGACGGACGGACAAAGGGAGAGGCAGAGGGAAGGAGAAGACTTACGTCAACGTATACCCCGTGACGACGCATCTCTTAACATTTTAAAATCGTTTGAAACTGTCCTAGGACGGGCAAACATCTAGTAATAATAATAACGACAGCAACGACAGGCGACCAGCGTGAGACCAGTCATCTTCTACAACGCTTATCAGTCGCCCTACAAATCGGAAACTCTCTATCTGTTTTAGGCACCTCAGATTGCAACAACAGTAGCCCAGGACTGAACGACGGCTTATAAAAATATTGAAAACAGTTACTTTTAATCAGTCTGTACATATGTTTGTTGGCTTTATGAAGAAATAAATTTGTCTTATAGGCCTAATAATAATAACGATAATGATAATGATAATAATACTGTTCAGTTGATCCTATCTAACCGAGCAAGTTTTATCGACTACCACACGGCCTATCATTTTGGTATTAGATTAAACGTTTTCACAAAGACTAATAAAATCGTAATGTTAGTTTATGGTTGCGTGTTGATAGATGGACTTCAGACTCAGATCAGCATTCGGAGATATTGCTATCGTCAATCAGACCCAGACGAGGAACAAGATGTATTCAAATGTGACACGTTTTACAGTGATGCAAACAAATACTTGGAGAAAGCGTGTACCCTTTGGTGTTATGGCGACAATTGCAACGACCGGAATATGAGCGATCCTTACGCCGCTTGAAAACGCTATTCAATCTCGCTTCTAACTGAACAAATCTGTTTCCTTATTCCAAATTCAAGAAAGCGTGAGCATTTAAGACACCGTAATGTTCATTGCGCATTTGAGACCAATACAATGATAAATCACCTAACTGGACTGCTCAAATATTGCTAGGCCCTACATTATGTTTATTAAATCCAACTGTTTCAGCATGACTAAATGAAATCTGTTAAAAGTCTAATAAATAGTTATTGAAATGTTCACTTTGACTCATCACATACTGTCGGCCTATGGGGCCGTCCATAAAGTACGTCACGCTCCAGGGAGGGGGGGTCTAAGAAAGTGTGACAGTTTGTGACAGAGGGAGGGGGTCAGGCAATGTGTGACGTCACACATTTATTTTAATTTTTTTTATTTATAATTTATTTTTATTTTTTAGTAGAATTCCATAGCTTCAAAAATAATTTTCAAAAATTTTCTGAAACATTTTAATTAGTTTTATGTCAAAACAGCATGAAATGCATATCTCCTGAATGTGTTTTTCACGATTCCTCTCGCTAGGAGCGCTAGTAATAATGCTGTTGCGAAGCCTTGTTTATGTATTAGCCTTGCTTTCGGAAGTATTGTTTTGTTTCCTTTTTATTATTTAATCACTGTTCGAAAGTGTGACGTACTTTAGGGGGTCCGAGTTTTGTGACAGTTTGTGACAGGGGGGGGGGGGTAAAAATGGTCAAAAATAGCGTGACGTACTTTATGGACGGCCCCTATTGCAATTGATATTTCTTTGCTGCGTGTTACTGTATTTACGATCTAAGTCTACAATAACATATTCAAGTGTCAAATTTCATACTCTCAAAGACAAGGAATCTTACGATCGCAGTGGCAATAGCGTGAAAATTTTACTTTCCGAGAAGGCGGCCAATATGGCCGTCAACCCTAACCCATGAGCTGAGATACAGCCATTTTTTTGTTTTGGCGGCCACATTGGCTACATTGGCCGCTAGCTTGGAAAGTAACATTCCCACACTGTTCCCACTGCGATAGTTCGATTCCTTGACCCTGAAAATATTAAATTCGAAACTTCATTTGTCATTGCATCTTATCTTTGAGCTGAGACATACATAATTCTGCTTTGACGACCATATTGGCCGCCATCTTGGAAATTAAAATTCCAACACTATTTCCACTATGAGAAAGCGATTCTTTGAACCCAAAAATATTACATTTGATGCTTAATTTCTCTTTTTTTTCCTACCAATAATCTGATACATACAATTATACATATTTCTGTGTTTTGGCGGCCATATTGGCTGCCATCTTAGATAGTAACATTCTCGCACTATTGCTACTACGAGCAATCGATTCCATGACCCTGAACATATGAAATTCGACACTTCATATGTCATTGTAGCTTATCTCTGAGCTTAAATGTACATATTTTTGCTCTTGGACGGCCATTTTGTCCTCCTTCTTGGATAGTACTATTTCCACTCTGCTGCCACTGCGATAGTTCGATTCATTGAGCTTGATGGTATTACAATCGACACTTCATCTGTCTTTGTAGCTTATCTCTGAACTGAGATATAAAACAAATTTGGATGCCATATTGGCCGCCATCTTGGATGGTACTATTTCCACTTTATTGCCACTGCGATAGTTTGATTCCCTGACCTTGGAAATATCACAGTCGACACACTTCACTAGTTATTGTAACTTACTGTGAGCTGAGATATTACAAATTTCTTTAGGGTAGAAACTCCCCCGGTCCATCCTCCGTTTCTCGTGACAGAGCTTCGGCCTACGAAGGTTAAGAAGCTGTGGCGTAGTGGCTTAAATCAAGATTGAAATATTACATTGCATCATTGATAGGCTTACATATAAATCTTTATTTTTAGAAATCTAAATGTTATCAGCTAATTATCAACTGACTAATTAATCATCCATCATTGAATGCTGTAAATAGAGAGACCCTAATTAAGCGGGGTTAGTGCCCCTTTCGGGTCTCCCCTATTCCCTAGCCAATGCACTGAAAATGTACTATTACAACTGTTATATGCGTTATGTTTTTGGAAAATAAAAATGTCCCAGTTGTCAGTTAATATCAGTAATGAACGTTTCTCACACGACAATCAAAGGGTTCAAAACAGGTACAGTCGAATAAATTATGACAATAGTATTTTGTCGAGGTCAGTTAAGTGAAACGGGTCGTATATTTTATGAAGGTGAGGTAGGTCCATTATTATAAAAGAAGATTGTAGTCAATGCGTTTAAAAGCGATGACTGCATATTCCTAGAAGCACAAGAGAGCAACGATGGCACAACCAGTCAATTGGAGATTGGAACAAATGGGTTCCTGGGGTACACCTGGGTGGTGCTGACGAATGATAGAGGATGCTGAACTTTATATCTTTCATGAAATTTAATTGTATTGTATTTTTGTATTTGAACACTTGTTATAGCGCCCCTACCAGATTTCCCATTCAGAGGCGCTCCCGACTACTGCGCGAACGCTGAATCGGAGTTTCACGCCGAAGCGCTTGAGCAATTGCGAGTGAAGGACTTGCCCAGGGTCCCTACGCGGCGACTTTGAGGTGGATTCGAACCCGCAACCCTTCAGCTGCAAGGCACCGAACATACCCCTAAACCACCGCGCCCCAGTTGTATTGTGATGTGTTGTATTGTGTGTTGTATTGTACTCCACGTTTATAATGCGACCGAGCCACCCGCAGTAAAGAACCGAGAAATTAATATCTGATAAACCGACCGACCCGGAATCGAACCCGGGGCGCCGACGTGACGAGCGGGCACCAACCCACTCGGCCACTCAGGATCCTTAAATTATAATATGGTTTCAGCATGTGTACCTTTTTGTTGTCAACACCAATAGAGTTACAGTAATCTAGACGACTGAATACCAACGCTTTTACCAGAGATATATTTAAAGAAATGAGCCAGCAGTGTCTTATTCTCCTAATGCCAAGAATGCAAAAGAATATCGTGACAACTTGCAGAAACCAGTTACAGAGACAATTAGACACGCAGGACAGTCAAACCCATTGTCAGAGCTTAGATCAGCATCAGGCAGCTCAACTACAAAAGCGCCGTAGCTCTCATAAAGCGTTGTTCTCATCCCTCACGCCGCATATGACGGTGGCATAAGGAAGACAGATGGGAGAAAGCCAGGACCACGACCAACTTCCTAGAAACAAGTTTTGTTGTGGGAATACCCTTTAGCCTCGTTGGTGTATGGGTATGTTCGGTGCCTTGCGGCCGGATGGTTGCGGATTCGAATCCACCTCAAGCCGCCGCGTAGGGACACTGGGCAAGTCCTTCACTCGCAATTGCTCATGCGCTTCGGCGTGAAACTACGATTTAGTGTCAGCGCTATTATAGTCGGGAGCGCCTCTGAGTAGAAATCTTGAAAGGGCGCTATAACAAGTACTTATACATACATACATACATACATACATACATACATACATACATACATACATACATACATACATACATACATACATACATACATATTATTGGCAAGGTGCTGTTTGAGTTCAGCTGCCACATCAGAATAGCTTATAGGCCTAGCCAAGTAAATCTGTATGGGTTTACACATACGAGGTTTTCGGAGGCTTACGATGAACAGACGACTAACGTTATGCATGGAATACAAAATGATGACATAACCTTGAGCTTCCAAGCTATATCAAGAACGCCGCTGGTAATGACAACTGAACCAGATTTCGCGGCGTTCTATAAAATAATCATAGGAACTAGTTCACAAAGTCCGTCCTTCATTCTGACTGGGTGTATAATAGTGTGTTCAGAAAAAAATAATTTTTTAAGAATCTCATGCATAGGGGCTTAAAATGTAACATTTATATACACAACATACCTAGAGAAATCCTACATCAATATCTCAATGGCAAGACTAGTGACCTCTCAAAGAGATGTAAATTCTTGAAATAGAGTTAACAATAGTGATATTGGTGACGAATGTAGTTATTTGTTAAAAAATAGTTATTTGCTATTTTCCAGTGTTTCCAATCCATATTATTGTTAATACTCTTCCATCTAATAATTACAGTAAAGATGAACTTCCATCTAATAATTACAGTAAAGATGAACAGACGGTGTCTGATTGATGACCCACTATTTGTTGCTAGCCTGGACAGAACAAATACCACGCCACATCAAGCAATGCACATAGTTACCCCGGCATTAAAGGCAGTAGGTATCAATGTTAATGATCTGACTATGTGCACAACTTCAGTGTATGAGGCTCTTAGGAAGACCTGTTCCTCTATCGAACAAGGCGTTAGAGATGAATTCTGCCCTAAGGCGCCCCTTGTTGTTCGTTTTGATGGTACGTTGCTGCCAGATGATGAGGGTGTCTATGGTGATCGCAATATGTCTGGCATAGGAATTGATAAGCTTCTATAGCCATTCCAAAACTGCCTGGCTCTGGAACTGGTGTCCTGATGGGAAATAAAGTTGTTGAAATCCTCAGAGAGTAGGAAGGTATGTCAGAATGGCTGCCTGGGTTGTGCTTTGACACAACTAGTGCTAACACAGGAGTCCACAGTGGTGCAATAACCGTTATTCAAGAGGCCTTTGACAAACGCCTACTGTTCGTGGCTTGTAGATATCTTATGTTTGAAATAATAAATTGCAGCATCAATTTTTGGTTTATTCTTTATCTCCTCAGGGCCACGAAATGCACTTTTTGCCAGGTTAAAAAATCAGTGGCCTCTCAGGCTCTCGTAGACCAAAACAACTTTGTCCCATGTAGTAAGGATACAAAAGGCTGTTCCTTGACTGATAGTGAGAAAATGTGGCTAGAGCAGAACCAAGTTGTTCTGTTCCAAGTTTCTGTGGTGACAGTATCCACTTCAGTCCACTCGGTGCATACCACCATGTCAGGTCGATGGCGAAGGATATATGCTGGATACTTCTTTTGAAAGATACTTCTTTTCAGACAGCAGTCCTAGATGAATGCCAAAGAACTGCATGCTATGAGAAGGATCTGCCTGTTTACCATCACCCTGCATGTAAAGGCATGGTTCATTCCACCCATCACATGTTGTGATGCTCCTTGCAATGACCTGTGCATGCTACAGAGCATGAAAGCATTCACAGCATTGATAGCCAAGTCGCAGAAGCAGCCTTTCATAAAATGAAAGGGCATCTCTGGTATATCAGTGAAGATTTGGCAGGATTGTCACTTCTTTCTGACAAGGTCTTTGCCCACAATAAGGAACGAATGGTTTCCGCATTACGCATACCACATAACAAAATAGATTTAAGGGGAGTTGATCTAAAAACCATCAAGACATTTCAGGAGAAAACTTCATCTGCGTTCGTGACACAGCGTTCGATGCATCTATTTACGCGGTTCTCTCTCCTGATCCCGTAACGGGGATTAGCTGTGAAGATTACCGACATGCCAAAGACACACTGGCTGCACTTTCTGTTATTAATGACTGTGCTGAGCGTGCGGTAAAGTTGGCAACTGACTTCAACTTGGCACTCAGACATGATGAGCAGCCGAACACCACCGAAAGCAGATGCCTACTGCTCCACCCAAGAAGATCTTCACTCTTCAGTGACAGTTGGACAATAGACATTATTTTAATATCAGAAACACAACCACTACAGTTGTATTGTTGTATAGTAACAGTCATAACAGATTACTCATTTAACAGTACTGTAACATGTGTAGTTTGTAATAGTGTATTCTGTATTTTGTAACAGTAACTGATACGATACATTAATTCACTGATTTTTGTTAATTTTTAAGAAAAATTGCACTTTTTGAAAACTTAATCAGCTTTGAGCTGTCACTTAACATGATCCCAGAGCCAAAAGATTTCACTGAGTTGTTTATAATACCAAATGTCACAAATCCAGAGGGTATGCAAGGTAAAAATGTGAAATTATTTTTCCCCCATGTACCAGTTGAACACCCTAGTGTATAACTTACACTGTATTGTATACGTATGCGGTTAGGTGTGCTAATCGGTCAAAATTAATGGCGTCGAATAACATGCAGAGATTTCGTTCCTCGAGACTGCATCTTGAATCTTCTACCAGCAACGAGAGACTGCTTCACGGTGAGAGTTATAGAATTAATTTAATTCATTTAAGATATTTATATAGCGCCCCTTTAAGATTTCTACTCAGAGGCGCTCCCGACTACAACGCGGACACTGAATCGGAGTTTCACGCAGAAGGGCATGAGCAATTGCGAGTTAAGGACTTGCCCAGGGTCCCTACGCGGCGGCTTGAGGTGGATTCGAACCCGCAACCCTCCGGCCGCAAGGCATCGAACATACCCCTACACCACCGCGTCCCGCAATGCTGTGAGAGTCACCACCCGTCGACGTCCTTGCAAACTGTAACTCCACCCATCGCCTCAATGGCAGATGTTAAGATTCTTCTATCAATTTTTATTCTTGTTTAGGATGAATTATCTCATTGGTCTCTTGCATTCACATCTTATCTTTGTAACACGTGCAAGCGTCTGTTTGTTGTAATGCTGTAATCCTGCTACAGCCTAGGTGTTTGCTTCAGGCTAAAGAGCACACCAATTGGATTCTATTTAGAATTATTATTCATACCTTATTCAAATGCCTCGTATGCTTAATTTCTTATGTCCTATGCGTGGATCTGTTCGTTAGAAATAATATTGTAGCCACTCCCAGTCTCTCACAATTTATATCAAGCAAGAAATATGGAATATTATTGTGCTTTGCATGAAGGGAAATGTATCTAATGCATTGTTTTCGCTTCATGCTAAGATAATATCGACGTTGCAATGAATCTGCACGGATAACAGAAATCAGAAATCAGAAATCAGAAAATCTTTATTGCTTCGAATATTGTGACACGTAAAACAAGCAAAGAATCAACTATAATTAACGAGATTATCACGCTACAAGAAGCAAAGGGAGACCCCAAAGGGAAGATTATTCCCGCTAATTGGGGCAACCTAATAGATCCTATACCACCAAAACGTAGGACGGTCAAGAGTCGTTAAAAGAAATACACTCCGAGCTGCTACGGGAAAAAGTCGTGAAAGAATAATCCTGGGCAGCCCTTAAAAGGAAAACTATTGGTGAACAATACTATTGGTGAACACTGTTCTATAGGAGAAGGCGTACCTTAACAAAGTGGTTAAACGAAAAAAACGGCGGGCAATAACACAAAAAATAGCATAATATCTGGACAAAGTTTCCGGATTAAACAGCAACCTTAACTAATCCTTAACTAAAATCCTTACTACTGATTAAATAAACTGAGACGAGAAATGAACAGAAGAAAAAGAAAAGGGAAAGATAAGGAGAAGAGAGCAGGAGAAGAAAGTAGAGGAGAAGGCAGAGCTCAAGAAGAGGACAGTAAAGAAGAGAAAAGGAAGAGGTAAAGAAGAGACTGGCCCATGCTCAGTGAACCTCCACCACCAGCCGGGATGACCAATAACCTATGCGTAGTACGATCAGTCAGATGTAGTTAAGAGATATGATTTGTATCTACTCTTAAATAAGTAAATATTTGGGGCAAGACGAATGTCTAATGGAATGGTATTCCAGAGATTTGGGCCATGAAACTTGATACTAAATGCTCGTGAATTTGTACGAGCATTGGTTGATCTGAGATTTGTGGCGTTCCTTGTGTTGTGGGGGTGAATTTGAGACCCAGCCAAAAATAGCTCTGGAATAAACTAGGAAGGATATTATTTTGATATCTGTAGATGAATTCGCCAATTTGAACTGCTCTTAATTGCTTCAAGTTTAAAAGATTAAATTTCTTATAAATGTGGGTAGTGTGAGAACCCTTAGGGACACCTGCAATAACTCTGATAGCTTTTTTTGTAGGATTAATAATTTACTAATTCTGGAATCATAGTTAGTGGCCCAGATCATGTTACAATAAGTTAGATAGGGAAGGATTAAAGAATGATATAAATTTAATTTGGCAGCTTCAGACCCTGTATAGAATACCAATGTTTTTGGCGAGTTTTTGGGCAATGACGTTGATATGATCTCTCCAAGACAGATGGCTATCGACAGTTACTCCCAGGAACCTGGTCGACTCCACTTGTAATAGTGGAGCTCCAGCCATTTCCAGAGCGAAATCCCTAGGTGACGTTTTTCGATGGGATCTGAATAATATAATATTTGTTTTGTCTATGTTAAGGGTGAGACGATTTGCTACGAACCACTTGTTAACTAGAATTAATTCATTATTGACTATTTGTTGACAAATGTCATATACATGATAGAAAATATTAATAATAATAATGTTTTCATTCATTCATTCATTTAAGATATTTATATAGCGCCCCTTCAAGATTTCTACTCAGAGGCGCTCCCGACTACAGCGCGGACACTGAATCGAACTTTCACGCCGAAGCGCATGAGCAATAATTTGTGAAGGACTTGCCCACTGCAGGGTCCCTACGCGGCGGCTTGAGGTGGATTTGAACCCGCAACCCTCCGGCTGCAAGGCACCGAATATACCCCCTTGAGGTGGATTCGAACCCGCAACCCTCCGGTTGCAAGACACCGAACATACCTCTATACCATCGCGCCCCATTTAGTAACGAACAAGCATTTTTTTCAAAGTCACGACAACTCTTTGACGGGTTTAGCTGGTGTTATATATATGTCTGCAGGTATGCACGTATGCGACATGCATGTATATATATATATATATATATATATGTGTGTACCACTGTCCCTATGAATGTATGCATGTATGTATGCCTGTAATCCAGGTGCGTTAAGATGAGCGTCAGTGCAGCGCTGAATGATAGATAGCGTCGTATGACACGTATCTGACGCAGATGGTAGAAGCGGGGTCTGCAAAGGAAGTTCACGTTATCCGCATTCGATAAATCACCGTCCAGATGCACACGTAGCTTGTGGACGACGAGCTGGGGATTACAATCAGGAAATGTCTGACGAAACTCGTCCCGAGCCCAGCCAAATATATGGCGTCTTTGTCGGCAGGCCGCAGCCAATCAGACCAAATCCTTTCTGCGCTTCTTCCACAGCGGCCCTTGTAGAAGACACAGATGCAAGTTCATCGGATGGGTGGCAAGTTGAAGACGGTTTGTACGTCATCGGCATAATTATTGGTGAATCCGCGCTCCGGGAGAAATAATAATAATAATAATCTTTTCTTTATTGAAGCGCCTGACAAACGCACTGCGCTGTGCATTTACATGCTATGCAATTTAAATCTTAACTACTAACAGAACAGACAGCCTGCAATACACGGCGCTAATAGCAGCCTACAAAACATATCCGCCCAACGGGGGCTCGAACTCGGTACCTCTCGCTGTCTGTGCCAGATGTTATCCAATGTGCTATCCCCCCCCATACAAATGACGAGTTGTGTCTAATCAGCCGTATTATAGAAGATGTTAAGAAGAAGTTTGAGTAGCCTACTAAGCCTTGCGGGACACGGAGTGGCAAAGCAGTTCGATGCGATTTTTACCATAACTACCACCCATCCGCATGTGCGGCTTATTCTCCGCGTGTATGCATGTACGCATGCATTATACAACATAATGTATGTGCAATGTGTTGGATATCTCTGCTTATGTAGGAGTGGTTGTGCTTAACAGAACTCTGTACTGCGGTCAGGCTTTATAGTTATAATTGACTAGTTTTGTGCTGGCCTTCTAGCGACTATGTAAGTTTACGAAAGCCGATGTCTATGAATTTCTCAGGGCTTGACAATTTAGAATTTGATTTGTTTTATTTTGTAATGACATGTTTTAGCGTCTTTTTAAGCGTCTCAAAATGCTACCAATATGAGCAATATGAACAATCATACTTATAAGCTTACAGCCTATAGCATTAACTCAGAAATGCAGTTCAATCATTCTCTGAGCATGTTGCAAAATTTATAATATATACCTACCTTGATGAAATGGCAGCAAATTCGAAACACTTTCTCTGAACGAACAATGACTTATTGAATTTGGATTCATATTTTTGAGTAGAGTACTCGGAAGACAACATTAGTTCTAAAATTTAATATTGCTGATATGATGCCTACGCTCCTCTATTGGGTTATGGATATATTGCGCCGTTGTTTACTTTGATAACTTCTGCAGGTGTTCTTTTATCGAAATCATCAACGATGCTGAACGTCTCTGTTATGACATTGAAGGTATTGCCAATAAATTTGGCGACTTCATAGATGCCTGCGATTTGCTGCTTGTGACAATTTTAAATTTGTCATCAAAAATATTAAATTAGTCACAAAAGACGAAAATGCTGAGCCATACTGTAAGGCAAAGAAAACAACACTTTATCATTGGTTGCATTTGTCAAACAACAGAAATGAATAACTGATTGTGTCCGCTCCATTGCAGCATAAAATCTCTTTACGCTACGACTGTTAGACTGTTCTTAAATAACAACTGAAGACGTTTGGCCGTTAACAAAGATGGCGCGTCGTGTTCTCAGTCTGACACTGGTTATCTTCACACTCATTGGAGGCGCAGGTACGGGAGCTTATTATACGAGTATGGTGTATTTTTCGTTTGACATTTAATTAAATTTAAAGCCTTCTGCATCTGTAGAGAATGTGGATTAGGATTCTTGTGTTATTTGTAGAAATGGATTGTTTGAGGTTTATATCTTTACTATACACAATCTGTCACCGAATTTCAGTCCTGTCTTGCAGCTTAAAATGCCAAACTGGGAGGCGCATAATGGAAATTTATAAAACCCTGTGAAGAGACAACTCAGTGAATTGTCTTTAGATGGCAGAGCTAATGGATACTTTAGGCAAAACTATAAGTAAGTAAGTTCTTACTTACAGTAAGTTGTTTTTATAAACGACATTGATAGTGGAATAGTGTCGAAGATATCAAAATTCGCCGATGATACGAAAATGGGCAGAGGGGTGGATACGGAAGAGGAAGCCGATGTACTGAGGAAAGACATTGAAGGACTGCAAAGGACTGCAAAGATGGGCCGGGGAATGGAAAATGATGTTCAACACAGAAAAATGCTCAGTTATGCACATGGGTAAAACGAACAAAAAACTGCAATACGAAACGGGAGGAAACATATTGAGAGAAACAGAGGAGGAGAGAGACCTAGGAGTAATCGTAAACAACAGTACCAAACCATCAAGGCAATGTGCAGAGGCTGCAAAGAAAGCAAACAAAGTACTAGGAATGATTAAGAGGACAATAATAAACAGGGAAAAAGAAACAATGCTCGAATTATACAAAGCATTGGTCAGGCCTAATTTGGAGTATTGTGTGCAAGTGTGGTGCCCATACCTGAGGCAGGATGTAGAAAAACTAGAGAAAATACAAAGGAGAGCAACGAAGATGATAAAGGTATTCGGCAATCTGATATATGAAGAAAGACTGAGGAGATGTAAGCTGACAACATTGGAGAAAAGGAGGGATAGAGGAGATTTAATAGAGACATTCAAGATAGTTACAGGAAGAGACAAGATACCAGCACAAAAGCTCTTTGAATTCTCAGTTAACAAAAGAACTCGAGGGCACAGCTACAAGATTGTAAAAAAATCATCTGGGACAATAATGCAAAGATTCTTCAGTACAATAGTTGTGAACAATTGGAATATGTTGGACGAGGAAATTGTTACTGCGGACTCGGTGATGGAGTTCAAGAAGAGACTCAATAAAATTGGATGCTAAGTAAAATGCAGTGGATGAGACTATAGAGAGAGTGGCTCTGACACAGATAAAAGTCTTCTGAGCCACTATAAACCTTGTTATGTTATGTTAGTATAGCATAGTATTAGGTGATGAAATAATGTAATTGAAACAAGAAACAGTAAGCGCTTGCATTATTTTATAGCTGTGAGAGAATGGTTTGAACTGTTGGCCTATGGATGAAAATGTAAAGTCTCCATTATCCCAGAGCGGACGCGAGATGGGCGTCTTTTAATTTTCACGGGCCTTTCTGACGCCCAGCATTAGTGTTTTTTTAACTTTCAAGCGTAGGTGTGCCTCTACAGAACTCTTCTCTACATTTCCTCAACATTAGCATTGTTGCAGATTTTAAGTCACTTCTGAACAATTTAAATCTAATTGTGGCTCAAATCTGATTATTGTAGAATATTAACTTTCAATTAACTTTAGCGAGTAGCCTATGTTAGCACTAGATAACGAGTTTAGTCTAAATTGCATTTTTAATTGGCATTGTTTATAACTTCAATCTGGTTGCTTCAGTCGTGAAATGGCTGTAAAAACTCTTCAAATAGGTCAAATACCGATCACTGTTATTATTGAGTGATAATTGTATTTCTCTAGTTGAAGAAGACAAGATTCGGTGCTACGACTGTGATGAGGTCCATGGACAAAAATGCTTTGATGGAGGTTCTGATATAACAACAAAAACCTGTGAACTTGGACAGTCATGTGCCATACAAATTTGGTATATCCAAAAATCAAGTAGGATGACGTGAATTTTCATAACTTTTTAATATTAAAAGCTTTTTGTACCTCTCTTTAAATTTTTGCTTTAAGTTGACTGTGGTTCTGTGATGAATAATCGACGAAGGAATGTGTGCAGCTGATGTTGAAATTGGCAAAATGTCACTTTCAACCAATATGACTAATTCTTGAAAATTGTAAAGTAGGGTGATTACCGATAGGGTAGGTAAGTTTGTATTTGTAAACTGCTGGAGGTTTCTGAAAAACTTGAAATACCTTAAAATGATGGTTGCGTCAAAATATAATCTCATCTCTTTTAATGTTCCAAACTAAAATAATGAAATATAAATTAATCTGATTGAATACGATCCCAAGATTTAGGATCTGGAATTTGGTAAGAAATGTTTTACACAATGACCGTTCGTGAGATAAACTCCACAAAGTCGGATAGCATACAAACTGAGTTTGATATTACACTAGATAAATGAGGTGGAAACCTCATAATTGTCCTCTATTATGAGGCTACTTTTGAGGAATCATCTTTTAAAGTTTGAGTATCAACCGACCTAAATCTCACAGCCGAGTTGTGAGAATCTAGGCCTATATTAATACTAAATTGGAGCATAATCTCACGCCTCTGACAATATCCGCAATGAAATTTTCATAAAATGCCAGTTTAGAGGAATATTTACATTATTTGTGTATTTTGCAAAACAATCGATAGGCTTCATACTATTTTAGGGCACCAAAGACATGCTAAATTCTTTTATGTTTCCTTCAATGACATCCCCAGTAGTACATGCTTCCATAACCGAGGACCAATTCAAATGAGAGAGAGTTTCCCCAAAGCTTTCCATTTTTTCGTCAGTTATTAGCATGTAGGAGATCAAATCAAATCAAATCAAATCAAATTTATTCGAATCGATTCCATGAACAGTGGGTACAATGTACACGTGTGAATACAGTTATTAACAGTTTACATTTCGTAAGCGCCATTAATAAGAAACAAAAATTGAAGAGGTTATAGTCTAACAGGTTAAATAATAAAAATCGATTCATGGGGAGAAGAAGCCCAATGGGCTTATCTAGTCTTCCCCACTATGATGGAACAAGTTGATAGAACTAGAAAGGAAACATGTGTCAGTTCAATTAACATAGAATGAGAAATAGGCATGGCAGCAGTAAAATCAACGTCAGTTAAGTAAGTGTTTTTATAGGCCTGTTTGAAGGAGTTGAGTGACCTCTGATTACGGATGCCACGGTCAATGGAGTTCCATAGTTTAGGCCCAGTTATTCTAGCAGAAAATTGTCTAACATTAGTTTTACAGATTGCAGAGCGAAGATTAAACCGAGATCTAGTGTTGTAACCGTGGACAGAAGCATTAGTGGAGAAATAACAATTAAATATACTAGGTAAGGTTTGGCTCTGATGTCGGTACATGAAGATAGCAAGTTGGAGTTTATGTAGGTCAAAGATAGTTAATAAGTTTAAACTTTTAAACAGACTAGAGGTCTTTGCCAAGTAGTGTACACCAGCTATGATTCTTACAACCCTCTTTTGGAGTAAATGTATAGGTTGAAGTGGAGTTTTATATCCACCTGCCCATATTATAGCACCATAATTAAGGTAGGGTAAAATGAAAGTATTATATAAAGTACGGAGAGTATTAGGGGAAGAGTAGTTTTAAGTCTTCTGATAACCCCTATAGACTTGGCTATCTTATTTTTAACTAAATTAATGTGGGCATGCCATTTTAGGTGTTCATCCATGATTATACCTAGAAACTTGACTTCAGTTACCCGCTTTATGGGGATGTTATTAATACTAATGGTCTTGCTAGGATCATCCTGGACCTTTCTTCTGGAGCTAGAGAAGATAATATAATTAGTCTTTTTAACATTGAGGGACAGAAGGTTAGCATGAAACCAATTGGTTAAGTGAAGCAGTTCAGAATTCATGGTGTCATATAAGTCGTGATCATTATCAGCAGTGACAAAAACAGTGGTATCGTCAGCAAATAAGTAGAACAGAAGCTTGTTAGTACAATTATTAATATCATTGATATAGATCAGGAATAAAAGGGGACCGAGGATGGACCCTTGCGGAACTCCACAGTGAATGGAAGCCAGGTTAGAAAATGTTTTGTTAAAATTTACTTGCTGAAATCTGTCGGTCAGATAAGATTTGAACCATTCCAAAGCCATCCCTCTGATGCCATAGTAGTTCAATTTGTCCAATAGGATGTCATGTTTAATGGTGTCGAATGCTTTGGACAGATCTAAGAATACACCAATAGTGATTTTGCGCTGGTCAAGTGCTTCAGTAAGCTTATCTACTACTTCCATAATGGCATAAGTGGTGGAATGGTTTTTTCTGAACCCAAACTGTTTATTGTATAGGGAATTATTAGTTTCCAAAAAATTATATAGTCTATCATGCATGGCTCTTTCAAGAATTTTGGATAAACAGCTTAGTTTAGATATCGGTCTATAATTGGCCATTTCATGACAGTCACCAGATTTAAAGATGGGTGAAATATTGGCAATTTTCATAGCCTTGGGAACAATACCAGTGGTAAAAGATTGATTAATTAGGTGCATGATAGGTTCCGATACGTTATTAGCGATTTTTTTTAGAATAGGGACAGGTAGTTCAGAAAGGTCATATGGTTTTGTAGTTTTAAGATTAGAAATTATGTCTAAGATTTCACACTTAGTAACAGGGTAGATAAACATAGAACTCAAAGTAGGTTTTTTTAAGTAGGATGAATAGTGTTGGCTGGGAGGAGGGACACTAGCTGCCATCTTGGGACCAACAGAAGCATAATAGCCATTAAATTCATTAGCAATAGTAGCCGGGTCCTCTATCATTATACCATTGATTACAAGGGGTATATTAGTTAGGTTGGGTCCTTGGTGGTGTAAAATATCTTTAATAATCCTCCACGTCTCCTTAAGGTTAGATTTGTGAAGGTCGAGTAGATTAGTATAGTATTCTTTTTCACATTTACGTAGGATATTAGTCAATTTGTTTTTATATCTTTTATACTTCTCAAGGGCTCTGGTGGTTTTAGTTTTAAGATATATTTTATAAAGCTTGTTCTTAGTTTTACACGATTTAAGTAGAGAGGGAGATAGCCAAGGTTTTAACTTAGTTTTGTAAATTCTGGCCTTCTTAGTGGTTAAAGGGAAATTATGATTGTAGAGCGTATAGAGTTTAGTATTAATAGAGTCAAGGATAAGATCAGGATTACTAAGAGTAAGGGTCTCGGTCCAAGATTCCTCCTCGAGGGCTGCCTGAAGGTTAGCAAACGCCTTTTCATTATTAGGTCGATACGATACAAATTTAACTTTACTTTTAGGATGAGAATAACTATCTAGAATAACAAAAATGGGCAGATGGTCACTTATATCAGCCGTAAGTAGACCCGGGCATTCCTTGTAGCTTGGAGAATTAGTGAAGATATTATCTATTAAGGAGGAGGAAGTGTTAGTAATCCTAGTGGGCACTTGGATCAAAGGTCGAAAAAAATAGGTAGACATAGTGTTTAAGAATTCGTTAGTGTGATAATGGGTGTCAATGTTAAGTAAGTTCATGTTAAAATCACCACATAGGTAGCAACATTTATCAGTACTGTTAAGTGGGACCAACATATTCTCAAGTTCCTTGCTAAAGTTAGTCAAGTCAGTATTAGGGGGTCTATATAAAGAGCCTATCACTATGGGAGGATCAGAGGCAGCAGAAACTTGGACAAAAATGGATTCAATCACGCCCTCATCACTTAAATTGAGATCAATGATTTTGGCCCCTAGGGAGTCATCCACAAGTAAAGCCACTCCCCCACCTTTGCCATGGGGTCTGGATTTAGTGAAAGCGTTATAACCGGGATAAATTAGTTGGTCTTCATTCTCAAGGTTCGTCCAAGTCTCAGTAAAAGCAATTATATGGAATTTATAATCAAAATTCGATAGGAAATTCCAGAAACTAGATTGGTTTTTGAAATAACTTCTAATATTTAAATGAAGGATTTTAAGTTTAGATTGGAGTTGCCCTCTAGATACCATAATGTTAAAATCGTCTTCGAGAAAATAATTGGAAGAATTAGTGGACATAAGATTGATTAGATTAATGTCTGGATCAATGTCTTGATCAGGACCAATAAATACATCGTTCTTAGTGGTCAAAGGGTTACCATAGGGTGGACCAATGGGTATCTGGGTAGTCAGTAAGGAGGTGGCATCATTAGGATTAGTGTCATAGAAAGGAAGCATTTTTAACCCACAAAAATTACAGAATCCCTTAAGAGGACAGGAGTGAAACAAATTAGTTAGGTCACCGACATCGTAAACAGTCTTATCACAATAATAGTCAGCAAAACAGCCATAGTCAAATTTGTTCTCCATAATGAACGCAATTTAAGAGGTGTTCATGTCGCTTCTGAACCATGGTCAGGCGAAATCTATTAGTAGTAATCACGTAACTGTAACATGATAAGAATAGCCTTTGGATCGAGGTACATAAAGACATAATCATGGAATTTCTGTGAAACGAGATCATTAAAAAGAAATATAACATAAAATGAAAATCGTAATGCAAACATATCTTGCAGCAAAACTTGCTTGATTGGGTCCTGGTACAAACACGAACATAATGCAGAACCAGCATCAAAATCACCAGGGTCCAAGTCATTATCGTAAAGCAAACATCAACGTAATGCAGAAACAGCATTAGGATCACCAGCATCCAGATCATGATCATAGTGAAAACATGTATTACATGTACATATGATATGCTGTATCCTGGTACAAACACAACATAATGCAAAAACAGCATCAAATCACCAGCATCCAATGGGGCACAGAGTAGGCTAAGTGAAATCCCAGAAGACCAGGTAGCAGAATGGGGAAGTGCCAGTAGTTAGCGATGAGTGAGAAGTTTCTTAGTCCATGGCTAGGCATTGTTCAGCTGGTCATCTAGGGTCAGTGTAGGTGTGACGCTTCTCTTCCTGTCATCCATTGCCAACGTTAAATACAGCTTTCCGTTCCACGACCAGATGGACTTGACTCTAGGATCCTTTCGATAGGTTGTAATGAATTGCGAGTTGAGAGGCGTTAGGTCTTCTGCTATTCCGATGTGGGAGCCTTTGAGGTGACGACGTTTCATGAGGACCTCATCCCGGATCTTTTTATGTGAGAAGGTCACGATGATCATTGGCTTAGAAGATTGGTCGAGCAGGGTATCCGATGCTACGGTCAGTGATTGGGATATCTTTTTCTTATTGACCAAGGTCACTTTTGTTATGTCTGTCTCGAGAACGTTCATGATGTTGAGTTTATCCCGCACGAAGGAGTAGACTTCTTGGATGGAAGATTGGGCCTGAACTCTAAGCCCTGTGATGCGCAAATTCAAGCATCTGGACTGTTGGTCTAGGTCGTTCAGCGATTGACTGATTTTTTGGTTGTCGATTGTCAGTTTTTGGATAGTCGCTTCCATCTCAGTTAAAGCTCCAGCTTTTAGGTCTGCTTGGATAGAGTCTGAGGCACATTGGTTTGCTATCTGCGTCAGGTGTTTCTCAACTGCTGTTAATCGGGATGAGTGGGCTGCTGTTGTTGAGATGAGCTCCGTGTTGAATGCAGAGAATTTACCGTCTAGTGTGGTAATTCGGTCTCCCAAAACGGCAATCTCTGTTTGCATCTTTGACATGGCCTCGGAAACCGAGGCCGTGACAGCCTTGGTCACAGATTTTTCAATAAGTATGGAGAGTTCTGGCCACGTTGGAAAGTCTCGTATGGCTGGGTGTACGTTGGTTTGTTGTTCCATTCTATAGTCGGAATGTGCGCCGTTTCAGTTAAGGTTTAAGCATTGATTAAGGACTCATGAAAAAAAATTGAAGCAGTAACTCTAATACATTCAATGGTATCGAGCAATTGAAATGAACTTCCACTTTCCAAAACTCATATGTATACAAGCAACAATCCTGTGCAAACGTATCATACAAATCATAAGGAATCTCGATGCATAACTATTTACCCTGCTATAGTATCAGCATGTAGGAGATCCATCTCAATTTAAGCAAAGTGTTTATGAACTCATGAAAGAAAATGAAGCAGTATAATGAAATACTATAAAATAGTTCAATTCTTTAGCAATGTATGTAGACTGTAGACTGCTACATTCATGTGTTTAACAAAGTTCTCTCATATAGACAAGTGCATCCAACATCATAAGAGAAATAAAAAAATACAAGTTGTGAGGTGATGTCAATTATCACGTAGACACAAGACACTAGCAAAATACACTTGAATAGCTGAGGTGTAACAGTGTATTGCAATACTAGACATCAGTGAGAGGTTAGACCATTTTTGTAAGCTTCTTATTTCCTTTTTTTCAAGTGCTATGTAAACATGGGTGTACTGTAACATTACATCAGAGAAAGATTAAGCATTCTTATTCCCAGTTCCTTCTTTCAGTGCATTAAGGTTCCATGGAGCTTGACTTTAACTCCAAGACAGGACACACACACAAATGATCAGTGTGAAAAAATAACAAATGTAAATATAACAAAAACCCTGTCACCGAGCGTAGTGAGGAAATAGAAGGAACCAAGAGAAACGTGAAAGATGGAAGGATGAGAGTTCATAAGTCCTCCAGTCACTTCCCAGAGTGAATGAGTCTCTCAAGTTGTTTGATTTCTGAGATTAATTGTTAGATTATCTCAGATGATGTAGTTGGATAGACAAGGACTCACACATCTTCGAGATCGTTCATTGAGAGGACCCTTTTCGGTTTCTCGTCTTGTGCGTTAGTTTGCCTGGTATACGTCACCACACCAGCTGTCCAGGCCGAGATGAGTTGCTTTTCTCTTACGAGGCTCCGAGCTTTAGCGAAGATTGAGGATTGAAGCTTAGTGAGGTGTTCATTGATGTACACGTTAGGCATTCCCGGGCTGGTCATGTTGCGGAGAGATTTCTTGGCAAAGTACACTGCGTTTCTAGCATCCCGGTTGGTGAATTTGACAATGAGTGGACGGCTGGCATCTTTTCCGAATCGGGGGATGCGATGGGTGTAGGAGATGTCGGACTACTTTATGCCAAGATTTAGACGTGTGTTGCAAAGGTCTATTATTGCCAGCATCTCAGGCTGACCCGCCGGCAGAGCTGAGACGGTTGAACTGAAGTCAGTGGGAGTTTCC
Source organism: Aporrectodea caliginosa (assembly GCA_020284085.1). Taxonomy (NCBI): domain Eukaryota; kingdom Metazoa; phylum Annelida; class Clitellata; order Crassiclitellata; family Lumbricidae; genus Aporrectodea; species Aporrectodea caliginosa. The sequence continues at coordinate 958,023 of JACEVL010000090.1, forward strand.
AGTAGCCCATGTATCACCAGACTGTCCGATCTCGCGTTGCGCTCAATGTCCTCCATTCGTGCCCTTAGTGACGAATTCTCAGCTTCCAGTGTCGCTAACTTTTGATTTTGCGATTCGAGTGATTTTGAAACTAACTCAGTAGGAAGACGTGCAACCAATTCCTCCAGCCGAGAAGTGTAGCTGTCCATCCTATTCTTGATTGTTTCATCGATGGCTGGATTTAAGCGTGTTATCATGCGCTCCGCTAGAACGTCCAACACCCTATCGTCCTGTACCATCTCAACCAATTCTTCAACTTTCAAACCCTTTTAGCCATGTTCAATGTGAAGTTGTAGGTAAACACGAACAGCAAATAGCAGAATCGACGACAGACCCACAATTCAGTCAGAGCGCGGAGGAAGGGTAGCTCGAATAAACCCGAACGCACGCATTCACCGCCGTTAACTTATTTATTCCGTAAGTTGAAAGTTCCTAATGTTGGCTAAGTCCCTTGCTGATGAAATACCGAATTCCTCAACCTCCTTCTCAACTTTCCTAAAAAACCCACTCTCGAACTCCTTTGGACTCCTTCCAACATCCCCCGAGGAGATTATGAATCTATCTAATTCAATCCGTCTAACGCATAGCAAAGGGATAGATGATATAGACCCTTGCATTGCTAATAAGCATTTAGCTAGCGTTGCTCAGCCACTAGCAGATATCATAAATTGTTCCTTCACCTATGGCATCTTCCGCCAAGCCTTAAAAACTGCTAAAATAGTACCTATTTTTAAAACGGGGTGCCAGAGATAATTTTACTAACTACAGACCCATCTCCCTTCTCCCCTATTTCTCTAAATTCTTCTGAAAAATTATGTATGAGCGAATCAATGGCTTTCTCATAAAAAACAATGTAATATTCCCTTCCCAGCATGGCTTTCAAGCTGGCCATTCTCCCTCTATGTCTCTATTAAGCATGCAAGATAGAATCTCTACTGCCATAGAAAGAAACGAATACTCATTAGGTATCTTTTTTGACTTGGCTAAGGCCTTCGACACAGTCGATCATGGGATTCTACTAAGTAAATTGGAAAGGTATGGAATACGAGGCAACCAACTCCAATGGTTTAAAAGTTATTTAGAAAGCCGTTCGCAATGTGTCTATTGCAATGGCTCCCTCTCTGATCTAAAGGCTATAAAATTTGGTGTACCACAAGGGTCTAACTTAGGTTCGCTGCTATTTCTAATTTTTATAAATGACCTCCCAATGTTTCTTCAAAATTGTACTTTATATTGTTTGTTACAGTAGACGACACGAATGTCTTCTATTCCCACAGTTCTCTGGAAACCCTGTTTCAAATAGTAAATAAGGAACTCACACTGGCAGCAAATTGGTTCTGTGCCAAAAAACTTACCCTTAACCTTGATAAAACGAATTATATCTTATTCAGGCCTCACAGGAAACCTTGTCCCTTGCAGTACCCTATACTAAGCATTAATGGAACTCCCCTCTCCAGAGTTGAGTCCACACAATTTCTGGGAGTCTATGTAGACCAGCATCTAACATGGAAGGACCACATAAAATGTATCTCCTCAAAAATTGCTAAAAATACTGGGATCATAGCACGCACTGCATACCTCCTACCACCCTCTGTTCGCATAAAATTATGCTATAGACTTGTGTATCCATACTTAGCATACTGTAATCTGATATGGGCATCGACCTACACCACTAGATTGCATAGACTGATAATACTGCATAAAAGGGTGATTCGCATAGTGGCTGGTGCTGCATATGGATCACATACTGCCCTACTATTCTACAAGCTTAACATACTAAAATTCGAACAAATCAAGCTTTATCAAACTGGTGAATTCATGTACAGTCACGACCATGGCTTGCTTCCTGCTGTTTATAAGGGTTTTTTAGTCTTGCTTCAGAAATACATTCCCATTCTACAAGAAACTCTAGTAATTATAGATACATCTTTGCTCGTACTAACTCCCGTCTGTTCTCAATTAGAGCTACTGGACCTTCAATCTGGAATAACACTCCACAAGGAATTAGGCAATCTCCTTCATTAGTATTGTTTTAAAAAAACTACGCACTTATTTGATTGGTGTTAATAATAATGTTTCTGGACGAATCCTAATGTCTGTGCATAATATTTACCCCCCACGCATAAGTTCTTATGTTCTTCTGCAATGATTCATTTATTTTGGTTTTCCTAATTTAGTTAAGATTCTGATTTGCCTAATTTAGTTAAGATTCTATCAAGTAATCGAAACTACCGTACCTACTGTCATACTTAGTAAGCATTTCTCGGCCGTTGCATCTTTTTGTTTAACTTGTACATAGGTGGCCCTACTTAGCGGGATTAATGATCCCTTCAGGGCCTTTCCTTGTGGCCATCTCCTATTGTCTGTGTATTTTGCAACTCTGTAATTATTGTAAAGTGATTGTTTGGTTTGGTTACAAAATAAATGATTTGATTTGATTTCATCCTGCTGTTATTATGGGAAGTGCTGTTGTTGTTGTTGTTGTTGTTGTTGTTGTTCTTATTATTATTATTATTATTATTATTATTATTATTATTATTATTATTATTATTATTATTATTATTATTATTATTATTACTATTATTATTATTATTATTATTATTAATTATTATGTTAGTCTATTGGAAATGTCGATGCTTACCACATCGACACTTTGCAACATCTACGGTCATGATTCTGTTTAGCTGTTTCTCTTCACGAGAATATTAATATCGATCATTAATGATTATAATACTGCCTGAATATCTTCGTGACCATTGCACCGAGACTCATTCCTCTGCGTCTGGACTGCGACTTAGATCGCTTAAGAAGACCGACCTATGCGTACGGAGGATGAGAACGCGCTTCGGCGATCGCGCTTTCTCGGCCGCTGGTCCTAGATGCTGGAACAGTCTTCCACCCACCATCAGATTGGCCGACTCAGGATGAGACTCCTTCAAATCTCGGCTCAAGACATATTTATTTTCTAAGGCTTATCCCGCTTGCAAATTGTCTGTGAGGCGCCCTTGTAGCGGTATGGCCGCGTTACGGCGCCATATAAATTGTCGTTATTATTATTATTGTTTATTATTATTATTATTATTATTTATTATTATTTTTTTTCTTTTTTTTATTATTATTATTATTATTATTATTATTATTATTATTTTTAATGCAAAATGCTTCGTGTAATCGAAAACAGAAAGATATCGACTAGACCCTAGGGCCTATTATGCAAGCGAATTATTGTTTATCTGTATCTATTAATATTATTATTATTATTATTATTATTATTATTATTATTATTATTATTATTATAATAATAATAATAATAATAATAATAATAATAATAATAATAATAATAATAATAATTATTATTATTATTATTATTATCAACAATATTTATTCTCTCCATCAATCAACATCAATACATCAATAGACAAGCTGTCGTCTGAAATTAACGTCATAAATGCCGTTAGTGTCACATCTCCCTTAGGTCTGGCTCCGCTAAAGTGCCGCGGAAAGCCACCGAGTTGAACCGCTGGACAGTTATAGAGAGACGCTGCAGCAAGAAGCAGGTTTCTCTGGTGTCTCCTGTGGACAGCGTCAGACTACGACCTAGATCTGATATAAAGTTTTGGCCAGTGGTGTTAATTGGACCTAAGGTCTCGAGAGCAAGAGGCACGAAAAAGTGCGTGTTCAAAAGTGCATTGTACTTGGTCATTTTCCTGTCCGTGGCGATCTCGGCTGCCGCGCCCGCCGTCGCTGCCGTGGCCTGGATGTATGATGGTGCAAGGGTATCTACCACCGTCGCGTCCCACACCAGATGGCGACCCGCGCGCCATGGGATCATTGTCAGGCCGTCTGGTCTTCTGCCGTCCGTGCGAAGTAGACCTGGTGGTTCCTTTATTGATGGAATTCCAGCTTTCGAAAGGGAGCGATGTATAATGTCATTGATAGTGTTATGTCTGGCTATTCGGCCGAAGCCTAGAGAACATGAAAGGCCGTGGCTACCTCTGGCGTCGATTCGGGCTCCACAAGCGCATGTGTGTGGTTCGCATATTGTGGCCCCAAGGCGCAAGCCGACCGCCACCCGAACGTCCTCGTTGTCCAATCGCAACCCACATGCTGTTATTGGTAAGGCATGTAGCCAGTCGCTGGCGTGTGGTGACGAGACAGCTTTCAATCGCGCGGTGTTGTATGGATCTATTGTGTCATGAAACAGTGTCTTGAGTGTCTGTTCCAAAAGTGGTTTGTCCCATAGAGCCTGCTTGTTTGTTGGCATGTTTTCTGAATCGTTGAAATCCGTCTTGGATCGCCACTCGGACGTCATGGTCTCAAAGTGTGTGTCCTGTGTGAGATTGAGAGAGTTTAGAATGAGGGTCTGGAGAGGGAGAGTGCTCGCAGCTGAAGCCAAAAAGGCCGGAAGTGCCAGCGAAGTCGCTCTCCGTATACCCAGACCACCCATTTTGATTGGTAGTAACATGTGATTATTATTATTATTATTATTATTATTATTATTATTATTATTATTATTATTATTATTATTATTATTATTATTATTATTATTATTATTATTATTATTATTATTATTATTATTATTATTATTATTATTATTATTATTATTATTATTATTATTATTATAATATACGGTTTGCCGATTTGGGAAGTAGTAGGCCTATATTTGAAAACCTTGCAGCAAGAACTAATAAAATGATAAGTCTACTGATCATTTGGATTTGCGTGTTGATAGGCGGTTATCAGGTATACGAATACATTTGGAGATATTGCATCCAGCATCAACATGGGACCTTAAACGGAAGTAGATGCACGGTAGAATACGACAATTATTATCGCAACATGGATAAAACGTGTTTGATTTGGTGCACACATGACCTTTGCAACAACCGGAGCATGACTGATCCTTACATGTTTTGAAAACGAATTCATTTCGATCTCATGTCTAATTGGAGAAATCGTTTTTCGTCTAAGTTCAAGGAAGGCTTAACATTTAAGATAATGTTCATCGCGCATGTTCGATAAATGCAATGATGTATTACCCTATTGGACTTTTTTCAATAGTGTTACAGAATGTTGATTAAAACCAGTTGTTTCATCATCATTAAATGAGATCTACTAAAGGTCTAATAAAATTTAATGGTTATAAAAATGTTCACATGACTCGTGTGATCCTGCTCATACTTGTCGGCCTACTACGACTGATATTATTGTTCTGTATGTATGTATTTAAGATCTAAGTCTTCACTGGAGACTAATATTGCGCCATAGCGTCCATAATAATCATTACTATGCAACTTCTATCGCGCCCGAGTCAAAGGTCAAAGTCATCAATCGATATATAACAAAAGCCCATTCATAATCTTGTTAATACTAAGATGTTCTCCAGCCAAAACACAGAGTCAGCCTATGTTGGATAAGCAATTTGAAAACGTTAAGTCTTTAAGTTGACAACGAACGCAACTGAGCAGAAAGAACATAATACATGTAGGCTACTGGGACAGAGTTCCAAAATCTCCGTCCAGCAACCAAAATAGCCCCATCACAAAAACGGTCAAAGTGTAACTCCGCAAACTATTCGCTTTCTGACAGTGCCAGTTCCAAGCCTGAATAAAGGAGGAGGGCTGCAATACACGCTAAGAGCAGCCTACAGAGCATGACGCTAATGGTCTCTGTAACCACACAGCTAGTCGTTAAAAAGGAAAAACACACGGTCCTAGTGTAAACGATGACAAGAAAAGACAATAAGATGTTCTGGATGGAGATTAATTAACACAACGCCAGCTCATCACGTTACTAGATATCGTAGTCGTAGCCTCGAGATTTCTACAGAGCACAAAAAAGCTAAGTCGCGAGAACCAGCTTATTCACATGCGCTTAGCCAAAACAAAATCGATCGGCGGGAGGGGTAAAATCGGTTCCAGGTCAAGATTCAAGATCCAACGGGTTAGGCAGGCAGAGAGTCAGAAGAAACTCGAACTTTAATACTACATTGCATAAACTAAAATAGGACATAGCTCTACTCACATATTGGTTGTTACATTAGCACCAAGGACCAGGGCCTATTATATATTCCTTGCATTAGTACCAATGAGTCCCTTCATTAACACTAGGTCGCATCCAATGGTTTTGGGTGCAGCTACAGCATCCTAAGCATTTTGTTGTGAAATGTTTTGCACTGAATTTCATGCCTGTGTAATTTTCTTCAAACATCTCAGGCGGGTAGGCTATATATTTGACTGTGTTTCCTGTTACTTACATTTGGTGTTACTTACATTTTTATTTCATTCAGCATTAGGGCCTACACTGGATAGGCTCAAGATAGTCCACTCAATTGCTAAATCAAAGTAGACTAAACTAGGTCACAATAAGTTAGGCTAAGGCAAGATCAGGTAAAGATAAGATATTGTAAGGCAAAGTAAGAACATTCAAGTAAGAACACAAAAATAATTCATTCAGTTAAAGCCCGTGTCAATTAATGTCTTTTCTGTTTTGCAATGTCCTCGAACTGAGAGTGAACAGACACTCCGAGCAGCGCGATGCAGTTATATCTAACGACGCCGGTTCTAGTCCCTTTCCAATTTAAACGCAATCAAGCCAATGTATTAACCAAAGCCAGAGTTATACTCTGGTACTGTAACAGAGGTCGCTTCTTGGCGTGAGATGTTACGGTGCCAGATACTTTCGCTACATCATTTGAGCATTGAACAGCGCAAGGCGCAGGTGCGGCAGGGATTAAGCTCGTTTAGTGTATGCCAATATGCTGCTATCTTACAATCGCATCATTCCGCCCCTCTTGCAATCGAAACCACAGGAAGCTGGCACACAGAATCACTGCAGTTTGTTCAAGGACTTGAAAGAAAGATTCAGCAACGACAGGCGACCAGCGTGAGACCAGTCATCTAGGACAATACTTATCAGTCGCCCTTTACAAATTGGAAACTCTCTATACTGTTTTAGGCAGCTTGGATTGCAACAATAGTAGTTCAGGATTGAATGTCTTCTTATAAAAAAACTATACGTCGCTACCCGGCTTCGCACGGGCTATCCTTATCTTTATAGTCTATGTCGTTAACTTTCTCTGCTTTAGCTGGTACTCACCAGGTACGCCCGTGTAGGCCTATTTAAATTTGCTCTATCCTGTATATCGTTCCCGCGGGATTTAAAAATGCTAAATGTAAATCTTCGCTATTTCCATAGCGACCGAATTATTATAGTCTCGACCCTGCTCATTTTTCAATGAATTGATCAGATGATTCTCAACTCTTCACCACCGCACGCCCGTTAGAATGGACGTTACGCCATTTAGGAATCCCGTGCAAGGACCGTGCTAGCCGTGCTAGCTACCTCTGGACGTCCTCTCCGCTCTTTTGACCATCATGACCTTCTAGTTCCTCGGTCTCGGACTGCCACAGCACAGCATCGTGCCTATGCCTCTGTTAGACCTTTGCTGTGGAATGACTCCCTGCTTTAACTCGTGCTGTGATGCTATCTGACAACTTTTCTACAATAGGTAATATTCGCACCGGAAGCGCCTGAGGGATCATGTTGTACATGCGAGAGGCGCTTTAAAAGTCCGTAATAAGAATAGAATAATAAGAATAGAATAATAATAATAATTTTAAATATCTTTATTACGCCAGCATTGGGAATAATAACCGCGATCCGCATGCTCTATATAATAGCGCAGAGGCTCATGAGACGCAACATATGCATTACGCAGCTCTTACCAATATAGCTAGATGACGTGGTAAAAATAATAATAATAATAATAATAATAATAATAATGCGAATAATAATAATAATAACGTAATAATAAAATAATAATAATAATAATTAATAATAATAATAATAATAATAATAATAATAATATTAATAATAATAATCATAATAATAATAATAATAATAATAGTAATAATTTACCTACAAATTAATAATAATAATGTTTTGTAAATAATAATCATAGTCTTCTAAAGTTCCCTTCGGAGCTTTTAGGGGGCCACCTGAAGGATCCTTGATACCTTGGGGACAAAATAGTAATATAGTATAATAAATATAACGAAAACGATGACGATTTTTATTATATATTCATTTAATATGAAAACTTAGTTGAACACCTCAACAGAAAACAGAAAAGGGTCTACAATTGAACTGAAAATGTCCTTAGAGCGTCATCTTTTGGCTCAATAAAGATTTCGGGTCAGATTTTACTGATTGTCGATTATAAGATTCTTGGGATAAAAAATGGCCGTCCTTGGCCTGCGGATTATCGCTTAGTTAGGGCAATCCACGAAGGCTGTAGGCCTATTTGTGGCGCGTCATCGGGGGAAATCAAGCCAAACAAGACGTGGGTATCATTCGTCCTAGCAGCACGAAAGAGGCCCTCGGACATTGACCAATAGCCGGCCCTCTCTTCCGCACTGGGTATTAATACACATAATTGATTACGTAGGCTATATAATTATATCTGCAATAAGTAATGACGTCACAAACAATAATAATAATTAATTTTCAGTTCACATACAGATTTTAATAACACGTGATGATTGAAAGAATTGATTCAATGATGCTACTGATATGATGGCGATGATGATGATGATTAACGATGATGATGATGATGATGATTCGATGATGATGATGATGACAGCAATATGATGATGCAGTCGTGATATGATAGATTCAAAGTTTTCTACGAAGTTAAGCGAACAGACTACGCGAAGAGGCGTTTAAGCTTCCAACGGCCATCGGATGGTCCAAGAAAGTTATTCTACCTGCAATGGCTGAACCAAGTGAAACTACACGTCAACATGGAGGATCAATCGTACGTTATTAGGCAGGCTTTTAACAGAACCAAAGTGCCAGCCAACAAAGAGCCAAATCACGACAAAAGGCCTTAAGGAGTCACCATTAGGTAAACCTGGTACAGAGGTCGCTTCTTGGCGTGAGATGTTACGGTGCCAGATACTTTCGCTACATCATTTGAGCATTTAACAGCGCAAGGCGCAGGTGCGGCAAAAAGGAATGATAACAAAGAATGCCAATATGTAAATATCTTACAATCGCATGATTCCGTCCCTTTCGCAATCGAGACTGCAGGATTGCTGGCACACAGAATCACTGCAGTTTGTTCAAGGACTATTGATAAAAAGATCTCAGCAGTTGAGACAGGCGACCAGTGTGATGAAAATGGTTTCCTCTTAAACTGAAAGTCGGATCAGTCGCCCTACAAATGGGATAACTAGAATCTGCCTAGATGACAGTAATCATTGCAATCAATGTAATAATTAGCTACAGGATTGAATGTCTTCTTATAGAAACAAGTATTATATACGTAAAATGCAGTCATTACCTAATTTGTCTGTAGGTTTCTTATTGACTAAACCCGTTGGCTTTGGAAGAACTCTTCTTTTAAACTTTGTATTTAAATATGAGGATCTTCAACCGCAATGCGCTCAGCTGCCTAATCCCGATTCCTACTTTTCACCGCCCAAAGAATAGGCACTACGTCGTCGTTAGGTATATAATTACACCTGAATAAGGCTTAGTGAATGACGTCACAAACAATACTAAAAAGAATCAATTTTCAGTTCGCATACAGACTTTTGAAATACGTGGAGGTAGACGTAAAGGTAGTAGAGCATAGAGCAAATACAGATAGAGCGAGAGATGGACAAGACAGTTAAACAGTGTCTTTCAGACATGACTAATTATCATTGAATTACATATATACGATGAATAAATAGATCAATAAATCATAGTTGCGAATCATTCAGTAACTCAGTCAGTCGACCAGATCAAACGAAGAAACGTTGGGTGGCATACGAATTCGCTGTGTTTGTGTATAGCTTCCTCGTCAAGTCTACGATACCCCTTTGACTGAACCAAGCTGAGATATCCACATGAATATAAAGGGCATTCGTATGCATTTTAGCAGCGCTAACAGTAATAATTATATAACAGTACATGAAATTGTCACGTTCTGTGTTTCAACCTCAATGCAATATAGACCTATGTAAATGAAAATTCGTTGTAATAAGCAGTGTAAACTCCGACATTTCGTATATATTCTAGCATGTTCAAAAGAGTCTCGAAAATCGTCTCCGTTCTAGTTTGTTCAATCAGAGACATCATCCAACCGTTTCTCAAGGGTAAAGAAAGCCGCTTCGATTGTACAAGCCACCCGCGGTTTATGCCCAACCCTATATTTCATGAGAAGATAGGCTACTTGAAGGGGTCCTTCTATCGAGGATCAATGGGCACCTTTTACAAACGGGGCAAATAGAATCTTATCTACTAGTAGAAGCTGTAGAAAGTTGTTTGCGACAGGACGGAAATCTAGCCCCAGATATTGTGTCCGTGCGGGTAATGGGCCACATCACATGAACCAAAACTGTAACTCAAGGCACACGCAGGCGCATCTAATATGGTTTATAAAACTTTATATGACCGTGAACTTGACGATGATGCTTTTTGCTGTGGAGAGGCAACGCTCCAGAGCGGGCACGACGGAAACAAGAATAAAAGACGGAGAACTGCAGGATTACTTATTACGCTTCAACTCGCTAAACTCGTTCAAAGGAAGAAAAGAAGGAGAAGGAGGCATTTGAGGAGGAGACTTAAACCGCAAAGGCTCAACTGGAGGATCCCGATTCTGATCTTTCACCGGAGAAAGAGTAGGAGAACGACAGGAGACAGGAGAAGGACCAATGGAGAATAAAGGGAAGGACAGGAGTAGGAGAACAAACAGAAAAGGAGAACAGACTGATATAACCGACTGCTGGATAGGAGAAGATAGACGTAAAGGTAGTACAACATAGAGAATTATCCTTCAACCGAAGAACCTCACTTTTCTTACCATTGTCGGATGACCGCGTTGCCTTATATCACCTCACTTGATACAGTTTGAGTAACTGAAGCTGATGTCGTAATGTACAAATTGTAATGTGTTGATGCCTATAAGCCGTGTTAATGAAATGGGCACCTCAATCAGATGTCATGCGATTATTTATGTTGATGTTGTCGAGTGACGAGGCTTGATGTTAAGTCATGATGGTGAATTATGTTACAGGAACTGGAGACAGTTCTGGTTGTTGTTCTGGAAGAACTGGCTGCTTCAGAAGAAGAAGGTCTCCCGGACTATCTTAATCTTTCTTAATCCGATCCTCGTTTCTCTAGTTCTTGTATTTGCACGACACGGAACCTCACCAACCTTCACAGCAAACGCAACAACCTATGACAGCTTCTTCGTTACCCCAAACTTGAACAACGACCCGACGTTTCCACCCGTAAATTTAACCCTCGCCTACGTCCCCAACACGGCCCTCGTCGCTGGGATTGTGAATAGAACAGCGGCCATGATGGGCGTCAAGAATCCAACGAGTACGTCGTATTTCTATATATCGAGTGCTTGTGCTACGCATAATAACAGCCTGTCTTCTGTGGGTTGATTTGACTAAGCGATACCAGTGACAGTGTCGGCCTTCTGTTGAACGATGCAAAATATCGAAGATTAACATTTAAATTGGTTAATTTAATAAGGTTTGATCTGATATAATAACAGTAGAGTTCCTAACAGCACAGTTACAGTGATCGTGATCATAATGATGTTTAATTAAGAGTGAAGTTCACTTCATCTTTCTTTGGTGTAGATATGGGTTTTGCATCTGAGAAAGCTGTGGAAGACTACGTGTCGATACATCAAGATATTTATGGCGCAATCGTTTTTCCCGATTCGGAAAACTGGAGAAGTCTTCCGCAGAACATTACCTACAAGATCCGTCTGCGTTCTGACCAAATGGATTGGAAAACAAACGCCATGTTCGATAACCTACATACGATCAAACCAAGAGATGTAAAAGAGCGATTTGGTGGAGAAAATCCAGGTATTTTCATCTGTATATCAGCTAATTATTTATCTATTCAAAAAAGGTTTATTTATTGTATATAAAGAAATACACAAACTCATGCAGAGGACAATAGAGGTAAGTATGGCAAAAAGGCCCCAACAGTTATAATGAAATTGCCAACCTGACAATTTAAAGGACTTGTTTCATACGTTGCAGGGTATTACCACAGTGGTTTTCTGGCGATTCAGAATGCTGTTGACCTGAGTCTAATTGCCGAAGTTAATAAGAGTTTCGACCCAACGACGACGAATGTAACGTCTCAGCTGAAGCGATATCCATATCCTCCATGCAAAGCAGATGAATTTATTTCGAACATCAAAACCAATTTGCAATTTCACGTTGTGTTCAGCTTCTTCATTATTGCATTCACAATCTGTCAGGAAATTGTGCTGGAGAAGGAAAACAAATTCAAGGTACAATCACTCGCATACAATGTCAACTCTAGTCACAGTTTCTTTACAACTACACCAACAGGTAGGCCTATATATAATATATGTATACGATATTATACTGTGGCTATTAATTGTAATATGGTAATCAATCAATCAATCAATCAATCAATCAATCAATCAATCGTTTATTTGTAGCCAAACAACAAAAAACAATAATATTACAAATCAGATTGCACTTTTAAGTATGGATTGTTGAATGCATAGAATATAGTATAATTGTGTATATTTTTGGAAGTGGCCTATCATCCCATCATCTCATCACCTCATACCTGCACTTATTTATATCTAGTTAAGATGCACACCGTTTAGTTACTAAGAAGGATGGTTCCGAGGGTAGCCTTTCGGTAGAAACCTTAGACCGGATTTTGATGCTGAGTGTCGTTTACCCTGTCATACCCTTGGTGGTCACGTCGGTGTACCCTTGGTGGTCACGTCGGTGTACCCTTGGTGGTCACGTCGGTGTACCCTTGGTGGTCACGTCGGTGTACTTGGTGGTCACGTTGTGTTTTAGGGGTTGACTCCGGTCCCAACGTGGATGACGATTGTATTAATTGCTAGACTATTTCTAAGAGTCTGACTACTTGATGTTCGATCGACCGCTCTGTTCGGTTTTGACGTGTGAGCATCGTTCCAATTGTACAACAATGTACATATTGTAAATATATTTTTATGATATTTTGAAAGTCTTCGTATTTTTCTTAGTTCTCTTATCCCTAGACGAACGAATTACTAGCCTACACCGTGGCGTAGATGCGACATAAAGGTTCAGGCGACGTTTTAGAAGACTGTAGGCATTAGTGAACAGAAGAAAAAGTGAGCTCTTCTTGCGCAACCACTTCATAACCTTTCTTCAGTGTGATAGGTCTTTGTGTCTTTGAGACACTGATGATGTTTAAACTTTTACTATTATCACTTTTACTATAATTACTTTTAGTATGATTACTACTACTATTATTATTACTACTATTACTGTTACTATTACTATTACCAATACTATTACTAATACTATTATTATCTATTATTAACCTATACCAAACATTTTTCACGCGCGCGAAGTCACAAAGAAATGCGAATCGGAGACAAGTCACCATCCGATTATATACAATAACTGAAACATAGCAATGTATTAAGACACGATATGTATAACCTGATATTCATAGAATAAACTTTCGTATTATTAAATCGATGATAGTGATATGACATTACGCGAATCGGCGTGTATTTAGATTACGATGAAGAATGTGCTATACAAATGTTCAGATACATTTAAACGTGTGATTGTTTGTGAATACCGAGCAGGAGTCGATGAAGTTGATGGGGATGCGTACGTGGCTGTATTGGTCTTCGTGGTTCGTCAAGTACCTGCTGTTCATGCTCACTTCTATAATCATCATGACGGTTCTCTTCCATGCTCCGATCACACGCAACGGACCAGTGCTGTGTCACGGCTCAGCCACCGTCACATTCGTCTTCCTCCTACTCTACTCCCTATCCATCATCACCTTCTGCTTCGCTATTTCTACTCTTGTATCCAAAGGTTAAGATATTATTATACGCACACAGACTCAAGATTTCTTCAGCACCCACAATAGCGAAGTTGCGGGAATAAGCTAATTCATTGAGCATTGTGTTCACTTTTAAGTGAAAGACCCGTCGAGAGATGGCAAGAAGGGAGGTTAAAGCCAATGCTGTAGTGGTAAAAACCGAGTTGAGTACACGCTACAGTAGCCTATAGCCTACGTAATATTTTTTCGGAAGACTTAGGGTGATGGGTTTGTAAAGGTGGATGTGCTGTTGTGCAGCTTGTGTCCACTGCCCATGAACTGACTATCAGAGGTGTCCAGAAAAATGCTACGTCGCAGAAACCAACCATTCCCTATTTTTCCGCATTATGCTATTCATTATTGTCTACAAATACTTTTTACAGAACTTTAAAATGTTATCCTGAGGTCCCTCAAAGCCCCCGAATATATCCTACTTAAACTCCCAGAACTCAAAACGCCCATGCTCGGGTCTCGGAACTTGAGTCCATTGTCGATTTACTCTTTTATCACAGAAAATTAATTAAGAGTCCGATTTGGATGAACTTTAAGGTTTTGTGTTTGTCTCGACGAGAGCTACATCCAGGTAAAATATAGATACTAAATTCAGGGTCATTCAAGGTCATTTCAAGGTCATAAGAAACGAAATCTAAAAAATTAAAAAAAGATCAGATCGAAGCCAATAATTGTTGAAATTGGTTAATTCTTTCTTGTGTTTCTCGTCTTGACAAAGGCTACCTGTGATCAGAAACAAGGATACCAAATGTAAAACGATCAAAGGTTATTTTAAGAACAAAAAGGTCAATTTAAGAGAAAAATCAGAGGAAATGGGTTTAACTCAGTGAAATATTGTTCTATTTGAGTTATTCTGTTGCCTGTTTGCTCAGACCGATCAGGACTACATTCCAGAAGACAGAGTACTAAACGGCTAACACAATCCAAAGTCATTTCAAGGTCAAAAGGTCAAAATCAAGTAAATATGGCTATAACTCAGCCAATGTTGTTTTATTTTAGTGGTCCTGAGTCATGGTCATTTGACCATGATGTTGACCTTTTGACTTCCGGTTGTAAACTTCTTGGTAAAACCTGGGACTATTATTACTATCAGTAATAATAGTCCCAGGTAAAACAGTAATTAAAATGCGAATTCGGTACTTTGGATAGCTCAGTGTTCAGACTATCGAATTAAATTAAATTAAAATTACTTGCCTAAGTTACCTTGTAACCAAATTTGTTGTAACATATATTACATTATAGAAATACAATTAGTAGATACATTATACCTTATAATTATGAAAGGATTGAAAGAGGTTTAAGTGGAAAGTTGGAATAAATAAACTGTGAACACTTTCACTAAAAAGACCGCACATTTTGGAAAATGGTCTCAGAGAAACTTTATTCACCAACAAAGACGCGCACTTCTTCACAAACTGCTCTCTCTGTCTCTGTCTGTCTGTCTCTGTCTCTCTGTCTCCCTCTGTTCCTTTCTGTCTCTCCCTGTCTGCTTCCCTAGCTACGCCTCTGACACTCGTTCATTTTCTGTTTGTTCATTCATACCATTTTTATTCACTTGCAGCCATCTTTGGTTTGGCTCTCGGTATTTTACTTTTCTTCCTGTCATACGTGCCTTATTTCTACCTGAAGATGATCTACAACGATATGACTCTTATGCAGAAGATAGGATCATCGCTCGACTTCAACGTGGCCATGGTATTCGGATGCATCAAGATATATCAATACGAAGCACTCGGTACGTCAATGATGACGATTGAGACCGGGGCAGGAGTGACATGGTGGGTAAGAGTGGCACCCCATACTAGCCAGAAAACGGCCACCATTGTAGAATCTTTACCTTGCGTTTTAATAAGCCGGTTTGATGCGATACACAATGGAAAACTATATTCTGCAGAAGAGCTGTCACAATTATTTTTGTTTCAATTTTTAAGATTTTCGTCTAATTTGAGTTTTTTAAAGGCGATCTTTGATCAGCCCCTACTTTTTTAATAGAAGGTAAGGCACTGTTTGTATTGTGTTATTTATAAGATCTAATATGCTTCTTTTAAATTGAACATTATCGTACGTCACATCTTAATCCTTTCATAACGAAAAGAATCGCTAAGGCGAGGCATAGCTATGGGGCAAAAGAGGCACACCATCTGCCGTTTTTGCCCCACGACATGTCACTTTTGCCCCTGAACATGGGGCAAGAGTGGCACTTTTGACATTTGCCATTATATTTTTCCTACATTATTTATAGTTGCTCCTTAAATTAACTTTAACAATTAAGAATATCTGAAACTGTATTCAGTCCATGAAGCAGTAACAGTATAGCTTACGTGCACAAGAAGCCTCCGCATCACGAGATACCACAATGCCACATCCAGAAGCTCTAACAAGCTACATACATGTGTCAACCACATTCACTACCACAAATAAAACTTGTCTAAACAAGCTAAGTACATCAAAGGCTACTCTTCAAGCCAGAACTTCAAATGTGACCGCAACAACATTTGGATTGGGCCAACGCCATAAACGCAGAATTCAACCTGAGGTTTGCAAATGCTGAAATACTGATGGGATATCATAGCCGAAAGCAAAGGCTAATACCAACTCGCGTCGCAGCAAGAAGTATCCAGGTTATCGACCGCCAACCTCCGTGCATCTTAGACCAGCATTACCACGTGCTCCATCATGGCATAACCGAAATCTGCGAAAATCACCAACAGACTTTCTGTTGGACATCCAGTCACAACAGGCCGATACACGTTAGCTAAACCAGCCCGCAATCGATATGGAACTTGCCTGCTCATCCGAGCCTGTCAGTATTCCAGAACTCCGCTAATCGACGTAGAACTCACCTGCTCATCTGAAAATTCCAACAAACTTGAAGATGAGCCAAATCAGCCAACGTATGGTTGCAGAAGTCGCACATTTAGCTGGACTTCCCTGCAGGTCTATCTATAAGTAATTCCCTGATCTCTGAGATACATAAATAATTAATTAATTAATATTTATTATACAATGAACTAATGTAACTTATACTTTGCCACATTGCCTCCAATTTTTCTGCTATTTAACAATGCTAATTACTAGATACACCTATATTTAAACTAAAAATAAATAATTGTAGGCCTATAGCTTCATTGCAGAGCCTATCGATGATGATGAAACGAACCAGCCGTACTTCGATACAAGTCCGGTAACGATGCTGAGCTGCACAAATACGACAAAAGCACCATGCCCAATAGCCAATGTGTCAGTGCTGGACATCAGTACTTATCCGCACATCCGCACACAGAACGCGAAGCAGGGCGCAAACGCAAAGGGGAAAGCTTGTGCGTGCTAACGAGTACGCCTTACAAAATAATGCTAGAGGATAAGAAGCAATATGTTAAGAGGACGCTCAAGAGAATGAAGAAACTTAATCTGCAAGAGAATGATAAGAACCAGAAGCAGAGGAGCCAGAAGCAGAAGAAACAGAATCAGCAGCAGCAGCAAAAACAGAAGCAGAAACAGATGCAGTAGAAACAGAAGCAGAACCACCAGCAGAAAAAAGAGAAGCAGAGCCAGCAGCAGAAGAAACAGAAGCAGAACCAGCAACAGAAGAGTACCGTACTATTAAGAAATACAGAGCGGAAAGTGTCACCAATTTCTGCTGTATTTATTGCAGAGAGCTTTACAGCGACCCACCCGAAGAAACTTTTATTCAATGCTTAGCATGCAAATACTGGTGCCATGAAAGCTGCGCCCCTATTGAGCCCGGCGACAAGCAATTTAAATGTGATAACTGTCGTTAACCACAATTTTTTCTTACTTAGATCATAAATACGACTGACAGTTTTAATTGACTTTTCGTTACTGTTGTTAACTGTCAAATAAATAGTTAAGATAGCCTAGCTACCATTGGTCATGCTTCCATGTCAAACTTGCCCCAGGATATGCCACTCTTGCCCTAAGTGTTGGGGCAAGAGTGTCAAAATTATCTGGTTGTGTTTTGCACGTTTTGCAAAATATGTTACCATATAGAGTCAATTTTAAAGGTTTTTCTGTTAGCCTTATGAGTTGCCTACATGCCTATGAAAAATTGTGGCATTATGTTATATATTTTCGGAAATATAACAGGTTTTCTAAAAAGGTGCCTCTCTTGCCCCAGTCTCCCCGTAAGGCCAAGTCGAGGCTTTCAAGTGTCGAAATGATCTAATCCATAGGACACGTAGACGTCGTAGAGCCAGACGAAGATAATTTAAGTCATAGGCTCATAGCCTACATTTGGTTGTAGAAACGGTGTTGCTGTTGTAATTTGACCAGGCATTGGCCTTCACTGGAGCAATATTTGGTATCCGGCGTATGCAGAAGACGATCTTACAATGGGTCACATTCTGATTATGCTATTAGTCGATACAATCATTCACTCGATGATTACCTGGTATCTGGATGCTGTTATACCCGGCGACTTCGGAACACCGCAACCGTTGTTTTTTCCCTTCACGGTCAGTAAATTGCTGGTTTCTTAGGAACAGAACTAGGTTGCCTTTTTCAACGCTAAGGCGCCAGAGAACGGTACTCAATGTTAAGCTGGATGCGGTGTTTTTTACGTAGTTTAGGTTAGGTCTACCTTGTGCAAGACGCAGAAAGTGACAGAGCCTGAGCATAAGATATTTAGTGAGTTATATTAAAACCTGAAAAGAAACTAGGAGTGATATAAGTATTATCGGAGTAGGCTATGTGAGCGAGAGATAAAGAAAAATAGGTAAATCGATTGGGCGAGAACAGGAAAGAGACAGAGAGAGACACAGAGAGATGGAGAGAGAGAGACAGAGAGAGAGAGCGAGAGAGAGAGAGAGAGAGAGACAGAGAGGAGGGAGTCAAGAGCATCAGAAGAGCACCTCTGCCACCTTTCCCTCTATAGAGGGAGAGAAAGGTATGAGAAAAAAGGATAGAGAAAATTAAGACGCATACGAGTTCGCTAAATAGTGAAATCGGGCCAGTGTAATGTCACAAATCTTTACCTAGCATTTGTTTTGCCAAAAGCGGCTATTGTGCTAGTATTCGCCAAATTTAACTTATAGGTACATGATTGTGGCTCCACACATATTATGTTTTGCGCAAATCCCCATCTGCTGTAGTTGTTCGTTTAAGTAGTGCAAAGAACCAAGAGTATCATTTTTTATGTATACTAATGTAGGTATTCAGGTAGGTAGGCATTAGTACTAGTATTAATTAGCAAGTCAATGGGTGTCTATATGCCTAAGGCATGAATCGTTAATGCACCAAAAGTGATCAGATACATGTAAGCATTTATGTACACATAATAAGAGTGACTTAGGGAGGCAGGGATGCTGTCTACGCATGTTTGCATGTGTGCGTGAACTCCAGAGGTTCATTATCAGTCTACCAACCCACAAAACAGTAGGAAACGTTTCTCTACTGGCTGGTTAGCTAACATTATAACTGATTCTTTTGGTGCCCGAGTGGCCTCGACTGTGGTCATCAATATAGAAATAGCAAAGAAAGAACTTAACGTGAAGTGTTTCCGAGTATTTCTGCGTCGGGCGCTTTGCTCATCTTTGGTTCGCTTTCCAGTGTAGACGAATTCTTTGCTCTGTGTTCACATAACCAACACGATTCACTTCCCTAATAGCAGCTATGTTAAATCACAGAAGTGATGATGTTACATCTGCAAATTTTGCAACTGTCTGTTCTTATTTTCTGCATCGCCATTTCTTGCCTTTGTGGTGAATAAACGTATAAAATAAATCAACTGTTGGGTCGAGTTGTGCACTACTGACGCTGCACCGATATGTGACTTTTAATTAGTTACAATCGATTGGCTCTAATCCGCATTATATTCAGTGCAGGTCTGACTGAATGTCTGTCGATTGATTTTTTTATTACGATTTCACTCGAAGCGCCAATTGACTGATGTCAGAGGCATTATGATCACGACGCTAAAGAAGTAAATAAGAATTAGATAAGAATGCATTAGATAAGCTTAGCTTTCAGATTAGATTAGATGAGATGTCTTAGCCTATCATATAAAGACTTGCAAACAATGCTGTGTCTGTTATGCTTTGCTATGTTATTCTATTTGGTTATGACATTTTTCAGTTTCTATTGAAAAGCAATGTAAGAATCGAATAATGCCATTTTGACTAAAATTTACGTCAGATGAACAACTACTGCATATATTGAACAGGGATTGCATATATATATAAATATATATAGGCTAATTTTAAAACTTATGTATATGTATATATAAAGACTAACCTGTAGGAAAGACTTCTCCATTGTCTAAACTAGTGGTGCCCGAAACTCTCGGTAGGCCAGTTGTGGTTCTCGTTTTGGTGTTGTCTCAAGCCCTCGTTGGTCTCTCAAATTCTTCTTTCGACTCACCGTTTAGTCCTTTGTGCTTCATTGAAGCACCGTGTTCTGATGTTTTGTGGTGGTGTGAACGTCGTCGTCATCTGGCAGTTGGCAGTTCTGTGTTCTACACGTTTTCGGCAATAGTCAGGTGATATCCAACGACCTTCTGAAATGGTTTTGGTAATATTTGTCTTAGTACTTAGCTGCGTAGCTGGTACAGATTGTGCTTGTAAATATGCGTTGTATATAGTTTGAAAATAAACTGTTATAATTGAATCCGGGGCATTTGTAATTAAATTAGATAGCGTTGCCACAATATACATACATGTTATATATAATATTCATATATATATATATATAATAAGCAAAGACTGACCTGAGAAAGACTTCTTCCATTGTCGTGACCGAGACTCCGAAACTCTCAATGCCGAGAGTTTTACCATCTGTCTCAAGCGTCTCGAAGAGTCTCTCAAATTTTGAGGCTTGCTGACTCGGCAGAGCGAACATAACCTCCTTAGCCTCATCGCTAACCATATGGGCCTTGGGAATTTGAGACGTTATAACATCACGCAGTTGATCCATTATCACAAGTGGACGTCTTCACAATCGTCAGGTGATATCCAACGCCTTCAGAAATCGGTCAATATTATTAACAGTATACTTAACCTAATAGCACGAACAGATTGTCAATAATATTGCTGTTAAAATAAGAACTGTCTTTAAATCGTAATCGATTTATTTGTTTAAATAATGTATCGTTCTTCCATAAAATCAAGTCATATGATGATATATATATATATATATATATATATATACATATAATATGATAATTATATGTATATGATAGTGTCAATATTAAGCTTAATTATATTCTTATCCTTATGTCATGTTAATTGCATCATTAAGTTGTTACTGCTGCTGATTATTGAAATTTTGATAATGATGAAAATGGCGATGAAGTTGTGATGTATGCATTTATGTATGCAGCCATATATTTACTATATAGCGCGTCTTAAGTACCGGTTCAGCTTAAGTGATGTCAAAATCATTATGAACAAATAAATTATCAATAGGCAAAGTGATCATTTTGCTTGAAAAGCCACCACACTGCAGAGCTCAAGCCGAAACGTATAGCCTAACTCACTGACCTGAGAGTAGACACAATGCTTGGAGATCCGGTCAAACACCTTCCATCTTCCTATGAGGAGGATACGATACTTTCGTAGCTACCAATAATGTTTGTAGATAGAGCGTCAGTGGAAGTAGAACGGTCAGCACCAATCCAGTGAGTCTCTGTGCCTTTCAAAATGGAGATTGGGACTCTCCAATGGTGATGATGATGCCAATGGAGGATGATGATGGTGGTGGTGGTGGTGTGGTGGTGGTGAATTATGGTGGTGGTGGTGAATTTCAATGATGGTGGTGGTGATGGTTTCAGTGGTGGTTGTGATCGTGTGTATGGTGATGTAGATTGTAATTACGACGATTTATATAGTTGTTGGTACGGACGGTGATGGTAGGGACTGTGAACCACGCGATCGACAACAACGACGGTAAAGATACATAGCGCCAATCGACAGATGACTAAATAAATGGCAGCTGAGAATTATTTCTTACCGTATTTGTTTTTGAGGAACATGGGCGTCCCATAGCACTGTATCTCTCCGTTGGACATGATGGCCACGCGGTCTCCCAACATATCGGCTTCGTCCATGTAGTGTGTCGATAGAAGCATCGTCCGATCCTTTCTCTCTCTTTGTAGGATGTCCCATGTCTGTCTGCGTGCCTCTGGGTCCATGCCAGACGTCGGCTCATCCAGAATCACAAACTGTACGGTATTGTAACACAGCACATCATGTTCATGACTTAATTACAATAATTAGTCAAATGCAAAGCAGTCAGCGTGGCATGCCACTGCACATGGCAATAAAAAAGTAAATGCAGAATTTCAAGTTATAGTGTGTTATGGTAACTTTCCTTTGCGGATTTCAAATGGACAAAGTTACCAAAAGGAAAAGAATCATAACATTTCACCGAATATAAGATGTTAACCCTCATGCCGCAAATGTTTCACCAGACCAGTTTTTCATACATTGCTTTTGAACGGACGAGGTAGGCCTATCAAAAACTCCTTTGACGAATTTTCTTGAATATGTTTTCTCTACAGAACGGGTTTGGTCGAAGAATTTTACTCCCATGACGAAAACTTAAAGTTGCATTGGATCAGTGGTTTTTCTTAAAGCATTTTTCTTAGACAGATGATATTGGTTTTTAATTGAGGTAAACGAAATTTTTATGGTGCTTTTGTGATTGGATGTTTCTGAATGTTTACCTTGGAACCGGAAATAAGCGCAATTCCGACACTGAGCTTTCTTCTCTGTCCGCCGGAGAGCGTTTTAGCTTCTGCGTCGATTTTATCTCTCATGTGCAAGACGTCGATCATTTTATTCATCTCCAATGACGCGTTACTAAATGAACTTCCTTTGAGCTAAAATCAGCAACCAGATCTGATGTATCACTAACCATTTCAAACAAATTGTTGCTCACATCATATTTCTATGAATGGTATTTATCACATGACAGGAAGTGGCAGCTATAAAGATACTGCTGGTGAATTTGATTATAGCACTTTGTCGTGGCGCCGTTTGTGCACATAAAGGAAAGAAGAAACTGTCATGGATGGCGGCGGAATGGGGTGAAGTTGAAAATGGTTCTCCGCATGTCAGCAGCTATGTTGCAGCCAGCGCCGCACCAATCTTCATTTGGTGCAGCTTTGCCATCCTCTTCTCCTTTCTCTCTGCCAACGAACTCTCATCAATTCTCCTTGCATGAAAATAAATCTCATCCTTCGTCTGCTCTTGGAAGGCTCATTCCCCAAATGAAAAATTTGGCTACGTTTCTCAATACATTCTCCAGAACTAACTTGATGTCTTGGCCATCTTGCCTCTGACGATGATGATGGTAATAATAATAAAATGATAATATGACGATGAATATGATGATGATGATGATAATAATAATAATAATAATAATAATAATAATAATAATAATAATAATAATAATAATAATAATAGTAACATGCACAGTTACGTTTTCCCATTTACATACAGGTATCTTGAATGGTGAACTTTGCAACGTTAAAACGATGTTAGCAGATGGTTACTAACAATGGCATAGAAGAGAAGGTGTTCTCTGACAGTTAGGGTATCAAAGAGTATGTTGTGCTGTGGACAGAGGCCGAGGTTTTGTCGGATCATATCCATTTCTCGCGTTATATCGAAACCGTTTATGTAGGCTGTGCCTTTCGACGGTGGCAGAAACCCTGCAAAACCAACAGACTCTGGCTGGTCAGTCTCAAAATTTACGATACGTAAATTATTTATTAGAAAGCAATTATTGCTAACTGCTGAGTCTGATTTCTCGCGAGTTTCATTAACTGAGAGACGCTGTATGGTTAAGTAAGATATTTTAAATTTACTATCAATGCTAGATTGTTTTTTCACCTTTAGCCTATAATTATTTTTAATTTTCTATAAGTAAAACGTTATTGATAGCAAATCAGGTGACAATGATCGCGGTGGGAACGATGTTGATGCGTGCTTCTGATATATATATATAAAATCGAGGAGAAGAAGAAGAAGGAGGAAGTAAATAAGAAGAAGAATTAACACATGTAGAAAAAAGATAAGAAAAAGAAGCAAAGCTTAACAAGGACAGGAACAGAAAATTAATATGAACAAGAAGATCAAGAATATGCTAGAATGACAAGCAGAAGAATAACACGAGTAAGTAGAAGAACAAAGATATGAAAAAGAACCAAAAAATGAAGAACTAAAATGACACTTTGAGGAGGACACAGATGTTGAGTCTAATAGTCAAATAGATGGGTGATAATATTAACCTGTTAACATGAACATGGCCGTTGTTTTTCCTGCTCCGTTGTGCCCCACTAGAGCGGTTATGTTGCCTTCATAGATATCGATGTTAAGGTTGTTAACGGCAGGATTCGCATTGGAACCGAAATTCTACAGGAAAGAATTCTTAACTATTATGCGTCAATTCGCTCTAGTCTTCTACTTGCATTGTTCGAAAATCACAGCCACTAGGGTATACAGGGCAGTATTTAAAGTTTAATGTTTTTAAATCTAATTTCATCATCGTTATTGCGCTGATATCAAAATGCTCCAGGCATTAATCGACGAGTCATATGTTCATGAAATGAATTTCAAGTAAATATTAATTTCTTAATTTGAAATGGCAACTTTGTCGTAGCCTAATGCAGACGTTTCTCGATAATTCAGAGTTTAATGTTTATATCGGAATAATTATTCTACGTTTCTGCCGTAAATTTTCAGCCGTATTTTCTTCTCATTTAATCTTAGCTAACGTGATTGCATCATGAGGCATAGGCTTCGTGATTATCTGTCGAGTCAACGGTCCTATGTTTGCCGTCTGCAATCGATACATTTTTGTCAGATGAAGTGAGCTCAACTGTAAATGTTAATCACTCGTGGCGCTTCGCTCTAGGCTGTAACAGGAAAGGCTTCCTGATAGTTCCTTGTTTCCGAGGTGTAGCTCTATACATTTTAAAATAGAATTATGCTCACAGACATTGATGTCTGTCAAAATTTTCCATGGCATCCACAGCATTTTGCCCTGACACGCTGCAATTTGTACTGTAATTCCGGTAATCTAATAGACGATATGTTCATGGCCATAGTAACACCCATAGTATTAGGTTGACAAGAACATTTATATTTAATGAGATACATATTGATTCGCGACCTAACCTTAGTCAGTCCTCTGATCTGAATTCCAGCTTTAGTATCCTGCCCTGAAGTTTCAAAATACGGTCTTTTGTCTTCTGGAACCAGCGTCATGAAATCCTCGTTCGTTAACTTGATCTTATCTCCTTTTCTACCCATCCAGTACTCCTTCTGCAGACGAAAAAATGAGGTTCTAGGACGAATGGTCATAGGACGATTGGTCATAGGACGATTGGTCATAGGACGATTGGTCACTGCCGCCAATAAACCGACATAATTGGCTGTAGTCGTTAGTCATGAACATTCTTAGCATTAAGCTAACACACCGAACGCAAAATAAGCATCAATTAGGGACATTCACCGTTTTTAGACAAATACAATCTGTGCCAGTCAAGAAACATTAGGATAATACCTACAGGCATCAACAGTTAAACTTAACGTTCGGTCGAAATAATGAATGACCCTAGGCCTATGTTACTCAAGTATAAAAGCATCACTAATCGTTTTTAGACAAATACAATCAGTGCCAATCAAGAAACTTATTAGGATAAGGACTTTTACGTATTGTTCGTATTTCGCAGGCATAAATACAAAAGCATCCCGTTCATGTTTTAAACACTTCTCTGTTTTAGCCTTCGATAGCCTTCGATAGTCCCATCACCGATAGAACCTATGACCCTATGACGCCTTATGAGGCCTATGACCTAGGCCTATGACCAATAGGCCCTATGAGAGATATGAGATCTATGACCAATCGTCCGGATACTACATTTTAATATAGACTTCGATACTCTTGGTTCTTTGCACTACTTAAACGAACAACTACAGCAGATGGGGATTTGCGCAAAACATAATATGTGTGGAGCCACAATCATGTACCTATAAGTTAAATTTGGCGAATACTAGCACAATAGCCGCTTTTGGCAAAACAAATGCTAGGTAAAGATTTGTGACATTACACTGGCCCGATTTCACTATTTAGCGAACTCGTATGCGTCTTAATTTTCTCTATCCTTTTTTCTCATACCTTTCTCTCTCTCCTACCTCTGCCACCTCTCCCTCTCCCACCATTCTCCCTCTGTCTCTCTCTCTCTCTCTCTCTCTCTCGCTCTCTCTCTCTGTCTCTCTCTCTCTCTCTGTCTCTCTGTGTCTCTTTCTTGTTCTCGCCCAATCGCTTTGCCTATTTTTCTTTATCTCTCGCTCACATAACCTACTCTGATAATACTTATATCACCCCTAGTTTCTTTTCAGGTTTTAATATAACTCACTAAATATCTTATGCTCAGGCTCTGTCACTTTCTGCGTCTTGCACAAGGTAGACCTAACCTAAACCTAACCGTAAACTACTTAACATAGGTCACACCGCATCCAGCGTAACATTGAGTACCGTTCTCTGGCGCCTTAGCGTTGAAAAAGGCAACCTAGTTCTGTTCCTAAGAAACCAGCAATTTACTGACCGTGAAGGGAAAATACAACGGTTGCGGTGTTCCGAAGTCGCCGGGTATAACAGCATCCAAATACCAGGTAATCATCGAGTGAATGATTGTATCGACTAATAGCATAATCAGAATGTGACCCATCGTAAGATCGTCTTCTGCATACGCCGGATACCAAATATTGCTCCAGTGTAGGCCAATGCCTGGTCAAATTACAACAGCAACACCGTTTCTACAACCAAAATAGGCTATGAGCCTATGACTTAAATTATCTTCGTCTGGCTCTACGACGTCTCTCTATGGATTAGATATTTTCGACACTTGAAAGCCTCGACTTGGCCTTACTATAAGCGATTTAAATTTTACTTGATAAATTGAGTCACCGCATACTACGAAAGCATGGAAGGCTTAACGAAGGTCGCAAAAATTATTTTGGAGCGACATAATTTGTCACCACTACAACCATCGTCATTTATCATTGGTATCCGCGAGTCTGAACACTTATAGGTTGAACATTACATTCTGACGAATCACAGACTCAAGCAATTACTAGACCATTTTCCAAAATGTTCGGTCTTATTACTTGAGTAATACAAGCTTTCTGATTTACAACAGTAAAGAGACAGAGAGAGAGAGAGACAGAGAGACACAGAGAGAGACAGATACAGAGACAGAGAGAGACAGAGAGAGACAGAGAGACAGATAGAGACAGACATACAGAGACAGAGAGAGAGAAATAATTGGTAGGTCAGCATTCGGGAAATACTTACTGAGCCGCGAATGTGTCCGCTCTCGTATGATCGTCGAGTAGGCCTGCTGTTACTGCTGAAGACTGTCAGTTCTAGACCTCTCCATTAATAGCCAACTCGTGAATTCCTCGCATTACTTAGAGCCCATGAATTTTTTAAATATTAGCGGAATAAAGATGAGAAAGCTGAACGCAGGCGACAGAAAGTGGAAGAAGAGGAAGCCGAAAGCAGAAGATGAGGCTATATAATTAATTATAGTCTTGATTCAAGTCAACGCTCGATAACTTTAAATACGCTTCACCTCTTAATATATATTAAAACCTCGAAACTGCCATCGTTCAATATAATCAACGCAGACAATCTGACGTTGTCCTTTCTGAAACTCAGCACATAAGAACATTTGTCTTCTGCTTTACATAGTTTCAAACCCAGTCGGAAAGGAGGGCGATCGCTAACTAGATATAGACATGTGCGCTATAGGCCCTATCCATGCCAAAAAACTTGCTGAATCATAAAATCCTCTGAAGAACGTAAGATAGTGTGATAATAGAATGCTGTATCATCATTCCTACATTCACAATTATCAGCAATCAATTGACGTACCGAGTGATTCGTACTGATATATCTTGATGCATCCGAATACCATGGCCAAGTTGAAGTCGAACGATGCTCCTATCCTCTGCATAAGAGTCATATCGTTGTAGATCATCTTCACGTAGAAATAAGGCACGTATGACAGGAAGAAAAGTATAATACCGAGAGCCAAGCCAAAGATGGCTGCAAGTGAATAAAAATGGTATGAATCAACAAACAGAAGATGAACGAGTGAAGCAGGGGGTGCGGCCGCTCCCTCTGAGACCATTTTTTTTTCCAAAATGTGCGGTCTTTTCACTGACAGTTTCACAGTTTATTTATTTCAAATTTCCACTTAAACCTCTTTCAATCTTTTCGTAATTATAAGGTATGATGCATCCACTAATTGTATTTATATAATGTAATATATGTTACAACAAATTTGGTTTCAAGGTAACTTAGGCAAATAATTTAAATTTAATTTCATTCGATAGTCTGAACACTGAGCTATCCAAGGAGCCGAATTCGCATTTTAATTACTGTTTTACCAAGAAGTTTACAACCGGAAGTCAAAAAGTAAACATCAAGGTCAAATGACCATAACTCACAACCACTCAAATAAAACAACATTTGGCTGAGTTATGGCCATATTTTCTTGATTTTGACCGTTTGACCTAGAAATGACCTTGGATTGTGTTAGCCGTTTAGTACTCTGTTTTCTGGAATGTAGTCCTGATCGGTCTGAGCAAACAGGCAAAAGAATAACTCAAATAGAACAACATTTCACTGAGTTAAGCCCATTTCCTCTGATTTTTCTCTTAAATTGACCTTTTTTTTCTTAAAATAACCTTTGATTGTCTTACATTTGGATCCTTGTTTCTTATCATATAGGTAGCCCTTATCAAGACGAGAAACACAAGAAAGAATTAACCAATTTCAACAATTATTGGTTGAGATCTGATCTTTTTATTTTTTTAGATTCGTCTCTTACGACCTTGAAATGACCTTGAACAACCCTGAATTTAGTATCTATATTTTACCTGGATGTAGCTCTCGTCGAGACAAACTCAACAACTTAAAGTTAATCCAAATCGAACTCTTAATTAATTTTCTGTGATTAAAGAGTAAATCGACAATGGACCCAAGTTCCGAGACCCGAGCATGGGCGGCTTCAGTCCTAGGAGTTTAAGTAGGGTATATTCGGGGGCTTTGAGGGACCTCAGGATAACATTTTAAAATTCTGTAAAAAGTATTTGTAGGCAGTAATGAATAGCATAATGGGGGAAAATAGGGAATGGTATCTGCGACGTAGCATTTTTCTGGACACAATAATATTCAGTCTATGGGCAGTGGGCACAGGCTGCACAGCAGCACATCCACCTTTACAAATCCATCCCCCTAAGTCTTCCAAAAAAAATCACATAGGCTATAGGCTAACTGTGGCGGTTCCGCGACAACTCGTCGAACGACATTTCGTATAACGACACTTCGTCTACGACAATTCGTATAACGACATCTCGTCTACTAGTGTATCTGTATCCATTACGGCTAATCAACAGAGGCCGCTTTCTTATAGTTTCGCTAAAACGTGCTATATATTCTCTGGAATCCAGCTTCTAATTACTGACAAGATTATTTTCATCAATCCAGCTTCTGTTGAATGGAAACCTATTTTCATCCATGCATCCAGGTTGATTTCCAGCTTATTTTTACGTGAAAAATTATTTCGATCAATTCAGCTTCTATTTCAACACAGGAATGTTTTCATCAATCCCACTTCCATTTCGGGAAACAGTTTTTTCATCAATCCAGCTTCCATTTTAAAGTGACAATATCAAATAACTTAGTAGACGAAATGTCGTTCGACGAATTGTCGCTCGACGAAGTGTCGTAGACGAAATGTCGTTCGACGAGTTGTCGTGACACCAAAAAGTTCAGTTCTAAATGAATTTGTGCAGCTGAAATTTTGTGCAGTTAAAAATAGCTAAAAACAGGTCATCGTCATCCAATTGGGAATAATTTACCATGGCTTTTTGAAAAAGAGAGAAGGGGTTGTGCAGTTCTACAAATTTTTTTAAAACAGCATTGAGTCTGTCTGCGTATGTTATGGGCTAATCCTTACCTTTAGAAACAAGAGTAGAAATGGCGAAGCAGAAGGTGATGATTGATAGGGAGTAGAGTAGGAGGAAGACGAATGTCACGGTGGCTGAGCCGTGTCCCAGCACTGGTCCGTTGCGTGTGATTGTAGCATGGAAGAGAACCGTCATGATGATTATAGAAGTGAGCATGAAGAGCAGGTACTTGACGAACCACGAAGACCAGTACAGCCACGTACGCATCCCCATCAGCTTCATCGACTCCTGCTCGGTATTCACAAACGATCACACATTTAAATGTATCTGAACATTTGTATAGCACATTCTTTATCGTAATCTAAATACACGCCGATTCGCATGATGTCATATCAATATCATCGATTTAATAATACGAAAGTTTATTCTATGAATATCAGGTTATACATATCGTGTGACCGTGTCTTAATACATTGCTATGTTTCAGTTATTGTATGTAATCGGATGGTGACTTTGTCTCCGATTCGCATTTCTTTGTGACTTCGCACGCGTGAAAAATGTTTGGTATAGGCTAATAATAGATAATAATAGTATTAGTAATAGTAATGGTAATAGTAATAGTAACAGTAATAGTAGTAATAGTAATGGTAATTATAATAGTAGTAGTAATAACATAACAATACTAAAAGTAATAATAGTAAAAGTGATAATAGTAAAAGTTTAAACATCATCAGTGTCTCAAAGACACATCATCAGTGTCTCAAAGACACAAAGACCTATCACACTGAAGAAAGGTTATGAAGTGGTTGCGCAAGAAGAGCTCACTTTTTCTTCTGTTCACTAAATGCCTACAGTCTTCTAAAGCGTCGCCTGAATCCTTATTTCGCATCTACGCCAGGGTCCACATCAGTGGCGTCGCCAGAGCTTCAAGGTTGGGGGGCAAGGCATAGGAGGACAGAGAAATGAGCGTCCGAAGGACGATCGCTGAGGCGCGGAGCGCCGAGCAGGGGAGGGGTTTGGGGAGGGGGATGTGCCCCCTCCCCACTAATTTTTTTTGAATTTTCATACTGTAATGGTAGCATTTTAAGCTGTCATAGGAACACAATTGTTCTATTATTTCAGCGCTGATAGGAGCCAACTGTGACTCGTAGCTAAATGTTAAATGTTCGCGTTTTCATATAGTGACCGTATACGGCCTCGACCCTGCTCATTTTTCAATGAATTGATTGGCTTACATCCTTCATCACTGCTCGCCCGTTCGAATGGACGCCACACCATTTAAGGTCCCCGTGCAAGGACCGTGCTACCCCGAGGTTTAAGATGTAGGCCTAGTTTGAACCGTATTTGAGTTTGACTACAGATAATATTAGCAAACCCGACATTTATTGAAATTAATATAAAAACTAGAAAACACATTCAATATCCAAGAACGCCACAAGCCTTAGGGTAAACAGATTGCTGACCAGACACAATTAGCAGACATAGTTTACAAATGGTATACAAACCAAGCAAGAAGGATTCAACTACCGAATCGGGAAGCCAAGCAGTGTTGATGCAGTTTTACTGGTGAACAATCGACAATAGAAACAGAACGCCGACTGCTTTAAACGACTGTACTCGGGGTTAAAGTGGGTGGGAATGCGCGGGAACGGCCTCCCACTGCTCTCGAGAATTGGCGGGCGAAGGAGTATTAATTCATAGATATTTTTGTTCCCTTGTCTTAAAACCAAGATAGTGTGAATCAGTTTGCTATGTTTTGTCTCTGTATATATACATCTATTTCACAACAAGTATTATACCCACACACACGCCACATACATATACATACACATACACACACAAACACATGTACACACTGATGCCTGCTTTTGCGTGCACCCGTTGAGCGAGAATTGGCGGGCGAAGATGTCGCTCAAAGAGGCAGGCATACTAATAATTTCCACATGTTGTCTTGGACATCCTGTTGGAATGCGGCTGTGTGACTGGTGTAAATAGGTCACCCCATCATGACTCATCACTGCGAATAGGAGAGATAAACAACATTGGACTTTTCCCTATTCTTCTGTATATTTAGTGTAAAGCACAATCCGTCACCTGTTGATTAGTGATTAGTCTTTGAAAAGAAAACAAACTTTGGAAGAGGAGAAGAGGACCTTCAATGTAAAATGTCAAACATAACCACCCCCACAAAACTCACCCATTTGCAAGAATCCCAGGACCCAGCCTGACCAGGGTTAAGGGGGCAGCTGCCCCCCTTGCCCCCCGTGGCGACGCTAATGGTACACATATTGCTAGTTCGTTCGTCTAGGAATTAGAGAACTAGGAATTAGAGAACTAAGAAAGATACGAAGACTTTCAAAATATCATAAAAATATATTTACAATATGTACAATTCAATCAATCAATCAATCAATTTCGTTTATTCACAACACCAAGCTGACAGGTCGCAACTTGTTACAGGTAACAGCTAGGAAAAATTGTCTAAGCTCTGACAGTTAATTATTAAATGGGTTGAGATAGCAAATATTATCTCTGCTCTAACATTTAGTCACTAAAGAAGAATTAGGCTAGTGGCTATGTTAGTTAGGGCGACAAACGAGGTAGCTAATATGGTATAAACCGGAGATAATGTATTTAGTAGATATTTTTAAATAATACACGTGATATGAAATTGCGATCGTCCTTGGTTGGGAGGAGGAAACCGTGTGGCTTCGGTCTTAGCTCATAACGGAGGTGGGGGCGGCTTGGAGGAAAGAGTCCACGCAGAACATGGCTTTCATTAGCGTTAATAGCCGCGAATAATCGGCCATCAGCTGAATCCGCCAGCTCCGCAGCGGTGGGAGCGTCAGGGCCAATAAGGCCTCTGCGCTTCATCCTGCCTACACAATTGGAACGACGCTCACACGCCAAAACCGAACAGAGCGGTCGAACGAACATCAAGTGGTCAGACTCTTAGAAAGACGTCTGCTCAATAATCTAGCAGTTAATACAATCGTCATCCACGTTGGGACCGGAGTAGACATCAAAAACGTGACCACCAAGGGTACACCGACGTGACCACCAAGGGTACACCGACGTGACCACCAAAGGTACACCGACGTGACCACCAATGGTGTACAGAAACGACACTCAATCAAAATCCGGTCTAAGGTTTCTACCGAAAGGCTACCCTCGGAACCATCCTTCTTAGTAACTAAAGGGTGTGCATCTTAACTAGATATAAATAAGTGCAGGTGTGAGGTGGTGAGATGATAGGCCACTTCCAAAAATATACACAATAATATTATAATATTATATTCTATGCATTCAACAATCCATACTTAAAAGTGCAATCTGATCTGTAATATTATTGTTTATTGTTGTTTGGCTACAAATAAACGATTGATTGATTGATTGATTGATTGATTGATTGATTGATTGATTACCATATAACAATTAATAGCCACAGTATAATATCGTATACATATATTATATATAGGCCTACCTGTTGGTGTAGTTGTAAAGAAACTGTGACTAGAGTTGACATTGTATGCCAGTGATTGTACCTTGAATTTGTTTTCCTTCTCCAGCACAATTTCCTGACAGATTGTGAATGCAATAATGAAGAAGCTGAACACAACGTGAAATTGCAAATTGGTTTTGATGTTCGAAATAAATTCATCTGCGCTGTATGGAGGATATGGATATCGCTTCAGCTGAGACGTTACATTCGTCGTCGTTGGGTCGAAACTCTTATTAACTTCGGCAATTAGACTCAGGTCAACAGCATTCTGAATCGCCAGAAAACCACTGTGGTAATACCCTGCAACGTATGAAACAAGTCCTTTAAATTGTCAGGTTGGCAATTTCATTATAACTGTTGGGGCCTTTTTGCCATACTTACCTCTATTGTCCTCTGCATGAGTTTGTGTATTTCTTTATATACAATAAATAAACCTTTTTTGAATAGATAAATAATTAGCTGATATACAGATGAAAATACCTGGATTTTCTCCACCAATTCGCTCTTTTGCATCTCTTGGTTTGATCGTATGTAGGTTATCGAACATGGCGTTTGTTTTCCAATCCATTTGGTCAGAACGCAGACGGATCTTGTACGTAATGTTCTGCGGAAGACTTCTCCAGTTTTTCGAATCGGGAAAAACGATTGCGCCATAAATATCTTGATGTATCGACACGTAGTCTTCCACAGCATTCTCAGATGCAAAACCCATATCTACACCAAAGAAAGATGAAGTGAACTTCACTCTTAATTAAGCATCATTATGATCACGATCACTGTAACTGTGCTGTTAGGAACTCTACTGTTATTACATCAGATCAAACCTTATTAAATTAACCAATTTAAATGTTAATCTTCGATATTTTGCATCGTTCAACAGAAGGCCGACACTGTCACTGGTATCGCTTAGTCAAATCAACCCACAGAAGACAGGCTGTTATTATGCGTAGCACAAGCACTCGATATATAGAAAAACGACGTACTCGTTGGATTCTTGACGCCCATCATGGCCGCTGTTCTATTCACAATCCCAGCGACGAGGGCCGTGTTGGGGACGTAGGCGAGGGTTAAATTTACGGGTGGAAACGTCGGGTCGTTGTTCAAGTTTGGGGTAACGAAGAAGCTGTCATAGGTTGTTGCGTTTGCTGTGAAGGTTGGTGAGGTTCCGTGTCGTGCAAATACAAGAACTAGAGAAACGAGGATCGGATTCAGAAAGATTAAGATAGTCCGGGAGACCTTCTTCTTCTGAAGCAGCCAGTTCTTCCAGAACAACAACCAGAACTGTCTCCAGTTCCTGTAACATAATTCACCATCATGACTTAACATTAAGCCTCGTCACTCGACAACATCAACATAAATAATCGCATGACATCTGACTGAGGTGCCCATTTCATTAACACGGCTTATAGGCATCAACACATTGCAATTTGTACATTACGACACCAGCTTCAGTTACTCAAACTGTATCAAGTGAGGTGATATAAGGCAACGCGGTCATCCGACAACGGTAATAGAAGTGAGGTTATACTGCTGAAGGATATTTCGGATGGGAAGAGAAACACAGTGACAACGATTCTTCTCCTCCTTCTCTTTCTTTTCCTCCTCCTGCTTCTCCTTCTCCTTCTCCTTCTCCTTCTCCTTCTCCTTCTCCTTCTCCTTCTCCTTCTCCTTCTCCTTCTCCTTCTCCTTCTCCTTTCCTTCTCCTTCTCCTTCTCCTCCTCCTCCTCCTCCTCCTCCTCCTTCTCCTTCTCCTCCTTCTCCTTCTCCTCCTCCTCTTCCTCCTTCTCCTTCTTTTCTCCTTTGCCTTCTCCTTCTCCTCCTTCTCCTTCTCCTCCTCCTTCTCCTTCTCCTTCTCTTTCTTCATGTCCTCGTCGTGCCCGCTCTGGAGCGTTGCCTCTCCACAGCAAAAAGCATCATCGTCAAGTTCACGGTCATATAAAGTTTTATAAACCATATTAGATGCGCCTGCGTGTGCCTTGAGTAACAGTTTTGGTTCATGTGATGTGGCCCATTACCCGCACGGACACAATACCTGGGGCTAGTTTTCCGTCCTGTCGCAAACGACTTTCTACAGCTTCTACTAGTAGATAAGATTCTATTTGCCCCGTTTGTAAAAGGTGCCCATTGATCCTCGATAGAAGGACCCCTTCAAGTAGCCTATCTTCTCATGAAATATAGGGTTGGGCATGAACCGCGGGTGGCTTGTACAATCGAAGCGGCTTTCTTTACCCTTGAGAAACGGTTGGATGATGTCTCTGATTGAACAAACTAGAACGGAGACGATTTTCGAGACTCTTTTGAACATGCTTGAATATATACGAAATGTCGGAGTTTACACTGCTTAACAACGAATTTTGATTTACATAGGTCTAAATTGCATTGAGATTGAAACACAGAACGTGACAATTTCATGTAGGCCTACTGTTATAATAATGCAATGTAGCGCTGCGAAATGCTGAATGCCCTCTGTTGTCAGTGGACATCTCAGCCTTCTGGAGACTGCTCCTGCCAAAGGGGAACGTAGACTGGACGAGAAAGCTATACACAAACACAGCGAGCCACTCAACGTTTCCGGATTGATTGATCGACTGACTGAGTGACTGAATGAGTGAATGATTCGCAATTTGATTTATTGATCTATTTATTCATCGATATATTAATTCAATGATAATTAGTATGTCTGTTAGACACTGTCTAACTGTCTGTCCATCTCTAGCTCTGCTCTATTATCTCTATGCTCTACTACCTTTACGTCTATCTCCACCTATTCAGCAGTCGGTTATATCAGTCTGTGTGTGTCTTTTCGGTTTGTCTGTACGACTGTCTCTCCGTTTGTGATGCATTGGTGCAAGATGTGTATGATGTCGTGGATACTCTTTGGGCGGTGAAAGATCAGAATCGGGATTAGACAGTTGAGCGCATTGCGGTTTAAGTCTACTGTTCAAATGGAAAGTTTAAAAGGAGAGTTTTTCAAATGAATGGGTTTAGCGAGTCGAAGCGTAATAAGAGTAGGTAATCCTGCATTTTAGCGTATTTTATTCTTGTTTCTTTCTGTGAAAAGTAATGGGGTATTTAATTATTTCATTGATTTTAATGATTACTGTCATCTATCCAACTTCTATTTACGCAAGTATTATTTTCATCAATCCGACTTTTAGTTTAAGAGGAAGCCATTTTCATCAATTCATCTTCCATCTCAACGCAAACATTCTTTTTATCAATCCACCTTCCACGTTAGCGCAAAGAATCTTTTCATCAATCCAACATCTAGTTGCGAAAGAGTTCTTTTCATCAATCCATCCTCTATTTACGTAGAGAATTATTTTATCATTCCAGCTTCCATTTACGCAGCCACATAAAATAAAATAAATAAAAGACGCTAAAATACAGAATACGTTCGATCAAGGTCGTAGCCAGGATTTGGTTTCGGGGGTGTTTAGGCTACTCGTTCTTGAACAAGCCGACAAGCAACCAAGTCAACCGTCTATAAGGGGTTTGGAGGAGCGCTGTGAGCTCTCAAAGCACTGTTACAGTAGAGCTGCATCATCTAATTTCACACGAGTGCTCTTAGTTCTTACACTGTATATATATTAGTAAATGCAATATTTATATTATACATTATTTAATTGGGGTGTTTTTGGGGTGTTTAAACACCCAAAACGGCCTTGCGTTCAATGCAATAATAAAATACTCTAAAATGCACGTTTACCTAAGAGTAAACCCTTAAGAATACTTCAACCTAATCAGTCAACGTTATAAACTTATTACTGTTAACGTGATAAAAGCATACGATTGTCCTCCATGTTGATGTGTAGTTTCACTTGATTCAGCCATTGAGGTAAACTAACTTTCTTAGCGCATCCGAAATCTATCAGAAGCTTAAACGCCTCTTCACGTAAGCTATTCGCTTAGCTTCGTAGAAAACGTTGAAACTATAGGGTGACACGAAAGTTCGTTCACCGTTTTCAAAATGCGTTTTCTCAGTAACGGCTGCATATTTCTTTATAATATTTTGTCAGTACATACACAAGTCAAACGAAAGATACTGGTAAGAATTTGATTATGATCCGGTCCTTGGTTGCCATTATTTATAAGAAAATGTAAAGACCACCATTTTTTGCGGAAAAAACGGCGTTCATCAAATTAACACAGTAAAGGAAATGTGTAGCCTCGTACACAATAAGACACTATTGTTACCTAGGACATAAAGACGTATACTATTAGCGTACAGTATCTTCTTTCTGCTTAATGACAGCACTGACTCTATCCGGCATAGACTGGATCAGCGTCTGAAGTGTCCCAACTGCTATCGATCTTCACGCTCGTTGGAGGCGACGTTTGAGCTTATAAACATTTTTTTGCTCAGGATCTTTATAAATGCTGAGAGAGATAAAATACTCCAAAAGTTCTCAATAGGAGAGAGGTCCGGAGAGTTGGGTGGCCAATCCTTCGGCTTTATGTGTGACGGGAGGTTGTCGTCTAGCCACTTCGTCGTCACAGCTGATGTATGACAGCGTGCACCATCCTGCTGAAATACTGGATCAGCGTCTGAAGTGTCACAACTGCTATGGATCTCCACTTAATGAAAATGACAACGGCAGTGTCATGCAACGAAAGTTATTTCTTGACAATGATCTAGGAGTATTTTAGCACGATGGTGCACGCTTTATGTCCTAGGTAACAATAGTGTCTTATTGTGTACGAGGCTACACATTTCCTTTACTGTGTTAATTTGATGAACGCCGTTTTTTCCGCAAAAACTGGTGGTCTTAATATTTTCTTATAAATAATGGCAACCAAGGACCGGATCATAATCAAATTCTTACCAGTATCTTTCGTTTGACTTGTGTATGTACTGACAAAATATTATAAAGAAATATGCAGCCGTTACTGAGACAACGCATTTTGAAAACGGTGAACGAACTTTCGTGTCACCCTATATATCACGACTGCTTGACAGTATTGCTGTAACACATCTTAGCGAATCAAATGTGAAAGATAACGTTAATCAGCATTGTCAACGCCGATATATCAGTAGCAGAGTTGAATGAATTCTTTCAATTTAGCTACGTGTTTTAAAATCTGTATGTGAACTGAAAATTAATTTTTTATTGTTTGTGACGTCATTACTTATTCAGATATAATTATATACGTAATCAATTATGTGTATAAATACTACTGGATTAATAAGGCTTCGGCTATTGGTCAATGTCCGATGGTGAATCAGACGCGGCTTCCGGTTAGGGCAGCGAGACTTTGTTTGGTCTGATTTGCCCCAAGGAATCCTGAGATTTTCCCCAAAGAATCCATGGATTGCCCTAACTGAGCGAGAATCCGAACTTTCAGAGCCCATTTAGCTATCAAATAACAGTATTAACAGAGATCACTGTACGTAATGACGACGACGAACAATTTGTTGATCTCACGACAGAAGACACAAAGACAAAGTCTTCCTTCAAGTGGGAGAAGATCCTGATATTATTATTTCTTCACAAAGTCTACAAACTTATATGCAGACTAATTAAAATGACTGTTTTCAAAAATATTTATCTATACTATATTTCTTAAGTTTGTCCTTCCGTTTGTTTGTTTGTTTGTTTGTTTGTCCATCCCCTAAGGGCTCCGAAAGGGAACGCTTTAGCGATTTGAAATTTTTTACAAAACATTCTTACGGCAATTTGTAGGTAAACGCGACTATTTTCAGCTCTCATTTACTTTGAATGCTATGGCATAGACGTCTTAATAATAGCTGGCAGGACATTCAGCGCAGACGACTTAGTCGTGAGTCGTAGCCTATACAACAGTTGATCTACAGTCATCTACTACGGCGCATACGAATCGAGTTTAAAGTTGTACGCGTTAAAATGAAGAAATAAGTTTGAAAATTAGCTTGATGGACCTAACAAACTTCTTAATTTGGTAAGTAATTCAAATTACGGTGAAATGCTGAGACTAATTACTATTTTAATCAAGAAGAGAGTCATTTTCAAGCAGGGAATCAGCGTTTGTCGGCTGAGCGAGATGTTTTTCCAATGCTAAAATATTGTCGTATTTATTCATCAAATTGCCGTAAGTTCTTGTTTAATTCTCGATTTCGGTCAGTGAGTTGTTTACTTTTAACTCATTATTAGGTTTTTCTGTTGCTGAGATAAGTTTTAATTTGTTTCTTGACGAGAAATAAATTCTGCGCCGTTTCCGTCCGTGCTTATGAACTTTTGCATGATCTGCTTGCGATTTCTTAACCATGGTTTCTTAATTTTACTGTTTTCAGCCAACAATAAGAATGGATGGCCCCATTTTAGCTCTGGTGTTCATCAGTCACCCATGAACTGAAAAACTGCTTTGCTTTTAAATTGGAGTTTTAAAGTATGAAACATTAAAGTTTGACTAACCACAGTGCTTAAAATCAGTCCTTATTCCCAAAACGTAACATTTTTCAACAAGATCATCTGAATTCACACTCTGGGTTTGCCAAAGATGAGCTGTTTTGGTAACATTTTGAAATTCTCTGTTTGTGTGCTTTTGTTTGGCCTGGTCTGTGCTTTGATTGACATTTTGACCTGACCTGCGGCTTGGATATAGTATGCCATCATTTGATTTCGTGTGCATATGACATGGGTGCATAATGTGCATTAGAAGTTCATAATTAATAATAGTAACAAACACTGTAGAAAATAAAGACATGGAAACTTTGATTTAAAAATCTTCACATTTTAACTTTAATTTCACTTCTGTATTTAGAGTTTTCATTCGTGTTATGTTCATTTTATGTGCAGAATACATGTGCATGTAGGCTAAACATGGTCAACTGTGCAACATATGGGTGTCGAAGTGGATACAAGTCCCAAAAATCTGCAACTGATGATGCGAACGAGGGCCATCAAAAGATCGAGGATCCAAAGCTGTCGTATCATGCCTTTCCCATTCAAGATAAGGATTTATGTGACAAGTGGGTTCGCGCGATTCGGAGAGAGGATTTTGTAGCGACTAAATATTCAAAACTCTGTTCGTTACATTTCAAAGAAACTGATTTCATCGAAGTAAGCAGAGACACTAATAAACAGAGGAAAAAATTGGATGATAAGCAGCTTCGCCGGCGATATCTAAAAGATGGTGCTGTTCCTTCAATCCTTCCCAATGCTCCTCAGTACCTGACAAACACAAGAAGTGGGGTACCACGGACAACTGTTAGAACCACGTCAAGCAGCAGACTGGAATATGAAGCGGTCATCCTGGAACAAATGGAAGAGTCTTTCTTGGCTGAGGATGATATTTCGCAGTTGTCGACAGCTGAAATTGCTGACCGGTTGCTGAAAGAAACTACTCTTCCTCAGGGCTTCACAGTGCAACACATCGACCAGACACTGTTTATCTACATTATTGAAATCGCAGACGATGTGCCCAAAATTAAAGGCTCGGTTACTGTGAAAGCAGATCTGTCTGTAGTTGTGAGCATCGATGAAAAAATCATTCCTGTGTCACAGTTCAAAGACCTGGTCAGTGGCTCAGTCACAAGAATGTCACAAGTCGTCAACTTGATGGCTCGTGTCAAGTCATTATGTTCAGAGACACCGACAAGATCCCTCGAACTGCTAGTTCACATGGCCGTAGAATGTCTGAAAGCTGCGTTGGCGAACTTAGATGACTCACAAAGCCCAAAACATCGAAAGTTGAGTTTCATTGTACAGGGTGGGCCAAAAAAAAGTGCCCCCCTACGCATTTTTGCTGATATTTCGGCCAAAAGTAAGAATTTTTAAATCACGTTTTATAGGCTTAAAGGTAATTCATATCTACGTATAATGGCCAAAATCAAAGAAAATTTTCAAACAGAACAAAAGTTATATCACTTTTAGTGAGTCCACCCACTGTTTTTTGATGATTCAAAACCTAACGCAGCAAAAAGCAACAAAAAACGATTTTACTAAGTCATTTGTCAAATAATTGTTATCAAACAAACTTGATCCTTGTTTCACAACTTGAGTTCAATGTGTCCACCACCAGTACCCATACATGTTCTGAGTCTTTTGGTAAAGTTTTGATGTCTTTGTTGATGGGTTCCAGAGGTAAATCTTCCCACATCAACTTCAATGCGACCTTCAATTCTCTTATCGTTTTTGGCTTTGATCGCAGATTGTGATATTTCTCCAGCATAGCTCCCCTTACGTAATTAACCATTTTTTGGAGTGCGGAAGATTTGGGCCTTCCACTTCCTTTACGACGATCCAGAGCCGATCTCCTTTCATCAATGCGGGGGCATATTTTTTAACGGTAGGCCTACTCAGCTTCCACTGTTTATCAGGGCAAGTGGCGATTAGAGCTTTAGCTCAAAGAAAAGACCCTGCTCATGAAGTGTCTGCATACGCATTTTGTCTGTAATTGATACCTTGCCCATCTTCATATTTTAGAAATTTTCATTGTTTCAATGAAAAATTATTAATCTGAAAAATTCTTTATTTAGCAACTTGATCGTCTTCTTGCTAAGTGACGTCACAGTGACATAGATCTACAGCTACGCTGGTATCCCGTTTCTGTTCTAAATAATAATAATATGTATCTGGCAATATCAAGTTTGTTTGATAACAATTATTTGACAAATGACTTAGTAAAATCGTTTTTTGTTGCTTTTTGCTGCGTTAGGTGATGCCAACATCATTTTCTATTTTAGCGGCTATATTGCGAGGTCAGTGTTCAGATCAAACCGATGTGAACACTGCAAGGAGAG
The DNA here is from genome assembly GCA_020284085.1 of Aporrectodea caliginosa. Taxonomy (NCBI): domain Eukaryota; kingdom Metazoa; phylum Annelida; class Clitellata; order Crassiclitellata; family Lumbricidae; genus Aporrectodea; species Aporrectodea caliginosa. The sequence continues at coordinate 1,000,141 of JACEVL010000090.1, forward strand.
TTTGGTCAACTCTGATCCGCTGGAACCACTGACATTGAATGAAATACTGGACAATACCGCCACAATATTTCTGGACAGCATTAATCGGGGTGGTCTGTCGAAGCCGACTGATTTGGCGTTCATGATGGCCATCCTCTGCTGGAGAGTCTGGGAAGAAGTAAGATCAACACCAGACATGATGCAACTATTCCTGACCAGTTCCTGTCAACGATCGCTTTTCTGTAAAGTGATGGACCGTGCCTCATACACCAACAACTTTGCGGATCAGTTCCATGGTGAGGACATGTGTACTGTTGGCCACGATATGATGTCATTGATTGCAAGACGGTTCTTTAACTGTGTGGCTAAGAACTTAGCAAAAGAGTTCAACAATAAAGCCAATGAACAGCTGGGACAATCTGGAAAATCGTCAGCCAAAAAGCGCAAACTGGCCAAACTATCCAGCACTTCATCACACAAGTGAAAAAACTGCTTAATTAGTGAAGCTGGAGTGTACTATTTGTATGGTGATCTGTTATTTTAAAATATTTCCATTGTGCTTTTGATCAAACTGCAATGCAGCTTTTCAGTCTTTACTTGAGTTTCGCTGTGTAAAATCTTATTGTGTACAGTTTAGTAAATGGTTCTCTAAAGAAACTGATCTAATGTTTTGGGGAGAGCACACCATTAGGTATTCTTAAGTATTTGGGAGTGCTTATAGTTTTTTTGCTCATAAACGGCTGATGTTTACTGTCAATCCTTTGAAGCAGTCATACTACCATGCATGTAATTTTGTATTTCAACTCATACTTCCAGTTTGCTTGAAATTCATTTCCATTTACAGGAGAGTGAGTCTTTCCCCTAGTGGATGCATGCTCTTCCTGTTTTAACTTTCTCGGTTAGGCAAGTTGCTGAATGTTTGCAATGCAACTAGATGTGCACTTTTCCTTGAGTTTGGCTGTGTAAAATCTGATTGCATACAGTTTAGTTAACAGTAATCTAAAGAAATTGATCCGATGTTATGGGGAGAGCAGCCCATTAACTGTGTTGACTCTTTGAAGTATTTTGGTGTGCATGTAGTTGGTGGCCGTAAACAACTGATGTTTACTATCAATATTTTGAAGCGTTTATTCTACATATTTTATGTATTTCAACTCGAACTTCTAATTTCAATTAAATCAATTTACAGGAGAGGCAGTCTTTGCTCGATGCATGCCTTGCTGCTTTGCACTGATCAACTAGGCAAGTGAATTAATTGAATGTTTGTCGGAACTCTGTATGTCGTCATATTTCTGTTTTAAGAAATGGGAACATGTCAAAATTTAATTAATGGAATGGGTAGATTGAATTTTGATTTCTTTTGTATAGTAAGTCATTTATACTTTTCATCAAATGTTGCTATACATATCTAATTTAAGCTGATTGGCATATCTGACTGACTTATCTACAGAATGATTGGCTCACCGCATGACTAACTGTCGAGTTGACGGGCTAATTAACCGACTGATTGACTGACAGACCAACAGACTGGCTGACCGACCGACTGACTGACTGACTGACCTACCGACCGACTGACTGACCAACCGACTGGCTGACCAATCGACTGACTACCAACCATCTACCAACTGACTGATGGGGACCTACCGATTGGCTGACCGGCCGACTGACTGGCTGACCTACCGACCGGTTGACTGACTGACTGACTGGTTGACTGGCTGACCTACCAACGGGTAATCAATAATTACAACAAGGATGATTGTCTTTCTGTGGTATTCATGAATAAACAAGATACCAATCTTCAACTTTTTAATAAGCTTTTGCCTTTGGCTGTATTGCTTTATGTTGCTTTATGCTGGAATAATAAAAGGTGCTAATAAAATATGCTACAAGCTTTGCAAAATTAGTAGAAATGCTTAATAGTCCATCTGTCCAGGCTTCTTAAGTGCTGTGAGAGCATTAACTTGGCCTATACTTTCTGCCTACAGTAGACCAACTGTTGTATACGGTAAACAACAGCTGTATGTCCTGCTAGCTATATACACTGTGTCCGGATGAAAAGTAGAACACAACAAAAAGTGTCATAACTCGGTCAAAACTATCAGTATTTACCTGAAATTTTAAACACAACAACAGTGACCATATCTACACGAGATCCTAAAGCCGTTTGGAAATGTTCGTGAATTTATCATATTTATGAGCGTTTGCAATGGAGCACTGACAAATTAAAGTTTCCAACATGGGCCCTTACATATTACATAAGAAACACGTGCCTGCTGAACGTCTCCTCAAAACACGTTCACACTTTTCAAAGTCACTAATGGTCTCAGTCGGTGTGTCAACCCTGGGGTGCACTCATTTGATCTTTGTTGAGCCGGGTGTGAAGGTAAATGGAGCGTACTATCGCGATGTGCTGCTCACTCAACATCTGCTACCTGCTATCAAGCAGGTTTCTGGCGGCTACTTCACATTCCAACAAGACAGTGCCCCTGCGCATCGAGCACGTGAGACCATTGCTCTGCTGTCCCGGGAGACACCCGACTTCATATCACCGCAGATGTGGCCACCCAACAGTCCAGACCTCAATCCAGTTGACTACCAAATCTGGAGTGTACTGCAGGAGCGCGTTTATCGTTCCCGTATTCGTGACGTCGATCATCTAAGGGCGCGTCTGGTTGAGGAGTGGCAGCTGTTTGACCACGCGATCATCGACCGGGCCATCAAACAGTGGCGTCCACGTCTACGGTCATGTGTCCGTGAACGAGGAGGACATTTTGAACACCAGCTGTAGCTGAACTTCACTTTCTTATGTAATATGTAAGGGCCCATGTTGGAAACTTTAATTTGTCAGTGCTCCATTGCAAACGCTCATAAATATGATAAATTCACGAACATTTCCAAACGGCTTTAGGATCTCGTGTAGATATGGTCACTGTTGTTGTGTTTAAAATTTCAGGTAAATACTGATAGTTTTGACCGAGTTATGACACTTTTTGTTGTGTTCTATCCGGACACAGTGTATAAAGAAGTCCATGGCTATGGACATTTAAAATGTCAAAGTGGTGGTGGCTACCGTTGTATATTACGCCGCCATTTCTGATTTATCATAACGTCATACGACACACTGCCTCCTAAATAGAGCATTCGCAACTCGCAAGGCATTTCGAAATTTCTCCGACCAGCTACGACGTCATCTAGCTACATTGGTTAGAGCTGCGTAATGCATAATGTTGCGTCTCATGCGCCTCTGCGCTATTATATAAAGCATGCGGATCGCGGTTCGCTTCCCAATGCTGGCGTATTTAACATATTTAAATTTTGGCTAGCACGGTCATTGCACGGATTTTCCTAAATGGCGTAGCGTCCATTCTAACGGGCGTGCAGTGGTGAAGGGTTGAGAATCATCTGATCAATTCATTCTACATTTTCAAATCCAGCGGGAACGATATACAGGATAGAGCAAATTCAAATAGGTCTACACGGGCGTACCTGGTGAGTATCAGCTAAAGCAGCAAAAGTTAACTATATAGACTATAAAGGTAGAGATAGCCCGTGCGAAGCCGGGTAGCGACGTATAGTTTTTTTATAAGAAGACATTCAATCAGCGAGCTACTATTGTTGCAATCCAAGGTGCCTAATTATGATAAGGTTTGCAGGGCAACAAGAAAAGAACCGCCTTCAGTCGGCGATGCGGCGTCTGATTCGTCTGCGGTACCTGCCAGAGGACAGTCCATCTTTTGAAAATCTTTGTGACACTGCTGACTCACGCCCTGCTCGAGTAATGTAGCGAAAGTATCTGGCACCGTAACATCTCACGCCAAGAAGCGACCTCTGTACCAGGATATAACTCTGGCTTTGGTTAATACATTGGCTTGATTGCGTTTAATTTGGAAAGGGACTAGAACCGGAGTCGCTAAATACAACTGCATCGCGCTGCTGGGAGTGTCTATTCACTCTCAGTTCGAGGACATTGCTAAACAAAAAAGACATTAATTGACACGGGCTTTAACTGGATGAATGATTTTTGTGTTCTTACTTGAATTTTTTTACCTTGCCTTTTATCTTATCTTTACCTCATCTTGCCTTAACTTATTGTGACCTAGTTTAGTTTACTTTGATTTAGCAATTTGAGTGGACTATTTTGAGCCTATCCAGAGTAATGCTGAATGAAATAAAATGTAAGTAACACCAAATGTAAGTAACAGGAAACAGTCAAATATATAACCATGGCACCTGAGATGTTTGAAGAAAAATACACAGGCATGAAATTCAGTGCGAAAAATTTCACAACAAAATGCTTAGGACGCTGTAGCTGCACCCAAAACCATTGGATGCGACCTAGTGTTAATGAAGGGACTCATTGGTACTAATGCAAGGAATATATAGTAGGTCCTTGGCGCTAATATAGCAACCAATATGTGTGTAGAGCTATGTCCTATTTTAGTTTATGCAATGTAGTATTAAAGTTCGAGTTTCTTCTGACTCTCTGCCTGATCCCACCCCTTTTGATCTTGAATCTTGACCTGGAACCGATTTTAACCCCTCCCGCCGATCGATTTTGTTTTGGCTATGCGCTTGTGAATAAGCTGCTTCCCGCGACTTAGCTTTTTGTGCTCTGTAGAAATCTCGAGGCTACGACTACGATGTCTTGTAACGTGAGCTGGCATTGCGTTAATTAATCTCCATCCAGAACATCTGATTGTCTTTTCTTGTCATCGTATACACTAGGACTGTTTTTGTGATGGGGCTATTCGGTTGTTGGACGGAGATTTTGGAACTCTTTCCCAGTAGCCTACATGTATATGTCCTTTCTGCTCAGTGGCTTTCGTTCTCAACTTAAAGACTTAACGTTTTAAAATTGCTTATCCAACATAGGCTGGCTCTGTGTTTTGCCTGGAGAACATCTTAGTATTAACAAGATTATGAATGGGCTTTTGTAAGCTATCGATTGATGACTTTGACCTATGACTCGGGCGCGATAGAAGTTGCATAGTAATGATTATTATGGACGCTATGGCGCAATATTAGTCTCCAGTGAAGGCATAGATCCTAAATACATTAACATACAGGACAAAAATATCAGTTGCAGTAGGCCGACAAGTATGAGCAGAATCACACGAGCCACGTGAACATTTTTATAACCATTTATTAGACCTTTAGTGGATCTCATTTATTGATGATTAAACAACTGGTTTTAATCAACATTCTGTAACACTATTGAAAAAAGTCCAATAGGGTAATACATCATTGCATTTATCGAACATGCGCGATGAACGTTATCTTAAATGTTAAGCCTTCCTTGAACTTAGACGAAAAACGATTTCTCCAATTAGACATGAGATTGAAATGAATTCGTTTTCAAAACATGTAAGGATCAGTCATGCTCCGGTTGTTGCAGAGGTCATGTGTGCACCAAATCAAACATGTTTTATCCGTGGAGTGATAATAATTGTCGTATTCTACCGTGCATCTACTTCCGTTTAAGGTCCCATGTTGATGCTGGATGCAATATCTCCAAATCTCTTGGTATACCTGATAACCGCCTATCAACACGCAAATCCAAATGATCAGTAGACTTATCATTTTATTAGTTCTTGCTGCAAGGTTTTCAAATATAGGCCTACCAGTAACTCTACTTCCCAAATCGGCAAACCGTATATTCGTATAATAATAATAATAATAATAATAATAATAATAATAATAATAATAATAATAATAAATAATAATAATAATAATAATAATAATAATAATAATAATAATAATAATAATAATAATAATAATAATAATAATAATAATAATAATAATAATAATAATAATAATAATAATAATAATGGCACTTTCCTAGGAGATCTTCCTGGCTTCTGCTGCAAGCACAAACGAACTTCAGGCATGCATCTTACCGACAGAGTCGGCTGAAATACCGTACGAACTGGCGAATTCAGCACTCACCGCTTGGATGACCCTGACAGGTGCAGAACCACCCACAGGAGTAGCAACTTATCGCCAAAAAGAATGGGATCTCCTATTTACAGACAAGGCGTGGAAGGGCCTACTCGAGTCCACTAGCGCTCCACGTGATCGTGCCCGACTACTAGCTTCTCGAGCACCTCACTCTGGTGACTGGATGCTAGCTCCCCCTGTGACTGCTCTGGGTCTGCGCCTCTCAGACGAGGAGGTACGAATCGCAGTCGAGATGAGGTTAGGCACGATACTCTGTGAGCCGCATTTGTGCCACCACTGCCGGGAAAAAGTCGACGCAAGAGGACTTCACGGACTGGTTTGCAGAGGAGGCGGAGGTAAACAGCAGCGGCACAGCATATAAAACGACGTCCTCTGGAGAGCTCTTGGCAGAGCGAAAATACCTGCTCAGAAAGAACCTCTCGGACTCTCAAGAGAAGATGGGAAGCGGCCGGACGGTGTTACGCTGATCCCTTGGTCACGTGAACGATGCCTGGCATGGGTTGTGACAGTGTCCGACACCTACGCCACGTCTCATCTTCCATATACGTCAATCGGAGCTGGAGAAGCCGCCGAACGCGCCACTGTTGCAAAGAGGGTGAAATACTCTACAATTACTACCAGCCATGACTTTGTAGCTGTCGCCATGGAAACCGGCGGCGCTTGGAGCAGCGAAGGTCTGCAATTCATATTAGAGTTGGAAAGCCGGATAAAGGACGCAGAAGCTACTGGAGACATCGTACTTGTTCCAGCGTATCTGAGTAGCTCTGCAACAGGGAATGCCATCTGCCTCTCCGGAACATTGCCAACGCTCTCTGAGATCTGCTGAGATGACATTTCAGACAATAAATGTCAATAATAATAATAATAATAATAATAATAATAATAATAATAATAATAATAATAATAATAATAATAATAATAATAATAATAATATTATTAACAGCTGCCAGTCCAACCGCTGACTGACAAGTGTGTTAATTTACACGTTACGGATCAATCTCATAGGGTCTCAAGACATGTTTACGATGAACTTTCGAGCCAGCAGAAATGCCTACATGTATAGAGATGTGATTGCTCACAAAGTCATAGTTAGGCTAATTTGTTAGAAACGCGCTCAGAGGCATGTAGGTAAAATAAAGCGAGTACAGTAAAAAGCTCCCTGTTTGTGAATTCTCAGTTTTAATATTGTGCCTTGAGGCTTGAAGTAAACATAAAAGAATTTAGCATGTCTTTGGTGCCCTAATAGTATGAAGGCTATCGATTGTTTTGCAAAATACACAAATAATGTAAATATTCCTCTAAACTGGCATTTTATGCAAATTTCATTGCTGATATTGTCAGAGGCGTGAGATTATGCTCCAATTTAGTATAATAGGCCTAGATTCTCACAACTCGGCTGTGAGATTTAGGACGGTTGATACTCAAACTTTAAAAGATGATTTCTTAATAGTAGCCTCATAATAGAGGACAATTATGAGGTTTCCACTTCATTTATCTAGTGCAATATCAAACTCAGTTTTTATGATATCCGACTTTGTGGAGTTTATCTCACGAACGGTCATGTGTAAAACATTTCTTACCAAATTCCAGATCCGAAATCATGGGATCGTATTCAATCAGATTAATTTATATTTCATTATATTAGTTTGGAACATTAAAAGAGATGAGATTATATTTTGACGCAACCTTTATTTTAAGGTAGGACTATTTCAAGTTATTCAGAAACCTCCAGCAGTTTACAAATAGACCTACAAATGTACCTACCCTATCGGTAATCACCCTACTGTACAATTATTAAGAATTAGTCATATTGGTTGAAAGTGACATTTTGCCAATTTCAACATCAACTGCACACATTCCTTCGTCGATAATTCATCACAGAACCACAGTCAACTTAAAGCAAAAATTTAAAGAGAGGTACAAAAAGCTTTTAATATTAAAAGTTATGAAAATTCACGTCATCCTACTTGAGTGTTGGTAATACCAAATTTGTATGGCACATGACTGTCCAAGTTCACAGGTTTTTGTTGTTATATCAGAACCTCCATCAAAGCATCTTTGTCCATCACCCAGTTCACAGTCGTAGCACCGAATCTTGTCTTCTTCAACTAGAGAAATACAATTATCACTCAATAATAACACTGATCGGTATTTGACCTATTTGAAAAGTTTTTATAGTCATTTCACGACTGAAGCAGACAGATTGAACTTATAAACAATGCCAATTAAAAATGCAATTTACACTAAACTCGTTATCTAGTGCTCACATAGGCTACTCACTCAAATTAATTGAAAGTTAATATTCTACAATATTCAGATTTGAGCCACAATTAGATTTAAATTGTTCAGAAGTGACTGAAAATCTGCAACAATGCTAATGTTGAGGAAATGCAGAGGAGAGTTCTGTAGAGGCACACCTACGCTTGAAAGTTAAAAAACAATATGCTGAGCGTCAGATAGCCACGTGAAAATTAAAAGACGCCCATCTCGCGTCCGCTCTGGGATAATGGAGACTTTACATTTTCATCCATAGGCCAACAGTTTCAAACCATTCTCTCACAGCTATAAAATTATGCAAGCGCTTACTGTTTTTTGTTTCAATTACATTATTTCATCACCTACTATACTATGCTATACTTTAAGTAAGAATATACTTACTTACTTATAGTTTTCGATAAAGTATCCATTAAGTCTGTCATCTAAAGACAATTCACTGAGTTGTCTCTTCGCGGGGTTTTAAAAATTTCCATTATGTGCCTCCCAGTTTGGCATTTTAAGCTGCAAGACAGGACTGAAACTCAGTGACAGATTGTGTATAGTAAAGATATAGGCTAACCCTCAAACAATCCATTTCTACAACTCACACAAGAATCCTAATCCACATTCTCTACAGATGCAGAAGTCTTTAAATTAAATTAAATGTCAAACGAAAAATACACCATACTCGTATAGGCCTAATTATAAGCTCTCGTACCTGTGCCTCCAATGAGTGTGAAGATAACCAGTGTCAGACTGAGAACACGACG